>CM065590.1:204106027-204125039 GCA_033119425.1 Bufotes viridis | reverse complement strand
CATCCTGCCTCTCCTCCAAGTCACCAGAGACTGTATGTGCAGAAAATGTAAGGGGTTAAAGGGAATGGAATGGCAGTAATGTAATATGCATATTGTGTGTTTTTATGTATGTGTGTCATATGTATGTCTGTATATATGTATGTGTGTCATATGTATGTCAGTATGTGTGTGTGTCATATGTATGTCAGTATATGTGTGTCATATGTATGTCAGTATATATGTGTGTGTCATATGTATGTCTGTATATATGTGTGTGTCATATGTATGTCTGTATATATGTATGTGTGTCATATGTATGTCAGTATGTGTGTGTGTGTCATATGTATGTCAGTATGTGTGTGTCATATGTATGTCAGTATATATGTGTGTGTCATATGTATGTCAGTATATATGTGTGTGTCATATGTATGTCAGTATGTATGTGTGTGTGTGTCATATGTATGTCAATATATATGTGTGTGTGTGTGTCATATGTATGTCAGTATATATGTGTCTGTGTCATATGTATGTCAGTATATATGTCTGTGTCATATGTATGTCTGTATATATGTGTGTGTCATATGTATGTCTGTATATATGTGTGTGTCATATGTATGTCAGTATGTATGTGTGTGTCATATGTATGTCAGTATGTATGTGTGTGTCATATGTATGTCAGTATGTATGTGTGTGTCATATGTATGTCAGTATGTATGTGTGTGTCATATGTATGTCAGTATGTATGTGTGTGTCATATGTATGTCTGTATATATGTAAGGCCTATATGTATATATGTGTGTCATTTGTATGTCAGTATATATGTCTGTGTCATATGTATGTCAGTATGTATGTGTGTGTCATATGTATGTCAGTATGTATGTGTGTGTCATATGTATGTCAGTATAGATTATCTAACCCAGTCCCCCTTCCCCATCAGCCCTTGTCCTACCCCCATCTACCCCACCAGACATTTAGATGTTATTTATTCCTGCTATTCTAATGCTCTGATCAGTAGATGGCTCAAGTCAAGCCCTCACCCCCCAGCCATTTAGATATGTATGTTATCAATCATCCCCCACCCCCGCCTTCCTTGTAATTTGCTGGCCCCCAATATCCATTGTGAGTCACAATCCATAACAGTGCCATCCACAGATCCCCCCATAAGAATGCGTCATCCAGAGATCCCCATAACAGTGTGTCATCCACAGATCCCCCATAGCACTGTCATCCACAGATCCCCCATAACAGTGCCATCCACAGATCCCCCATAACAGTGCCATCCACAGATCCCCCATAATAGTGTCATCCACAGATCCCCCCATAACAGTGCAATCCACAGATCCCCCCATAACAGTGCAATCCACAGACCCCCCATAACATTGTGCTATCCACAGATCCCCCCATAACAGTGTCATCCACAGATCTCCCATAACATTGTCATCCACAGATCCCCCATAACAGCTGTCAGCCACAGATCCCCCATAACATTGTGCAATCCACAGATCCCCCATAACAGTGCAATCCACAGACCCCCATAACATTGTGCTATCCACAGATCCTCCATAACAGTGTTATCCATAGATCCTCCATAACAGTGTCATCCATAGATCTCCCATAACACTGTCATCCATAGATCTCCCATAACAGTGTCGTCCACAGATCCCCATAAGTGTGTCATCCACAGATCCCCATAGCATTGTCATCCACAGATCCTTCATAACAGTGTCATCCACAGATCCCCCATAACAGTGTCATCCACAGATTACCCCATAACAGTGTCATCCATAGATCCCCCCCATAACAGTTTCATCCATAGATCCGCCCCATAACAGTGTCATCCACAGATCCCCCATAACAGTGTCATCCACAGATTCTCCATAACAGTGTCATCCACAGATCCCCCATAACATTGTCATCCACAGATCCTCCATAACAGTGCGTCATTAATTGATACATTAAACTGTGCATATTTATGTGTGATTACAACAGTATTTAGTAAAGACTTCACAAGTTGGGGGGGGGGGGGGCGCACTTGGGCAGCTCAGCCTCTGTTGGTGGTGGACCTTGTTCCAGCCCTGCCTGGTGGTGTCGGGTAAGTGCATTGTCCCAATCATCCTTCAGTTGTTGGTACAGGGCCGTTGTTCCCAGGATTAGGGTGGCCGCATGTAGCTTGTTAGGCTATCATTGTTCTTTTGCAACTGTTGTGGAAAATACAATCCTAATCAAACAATCCTGGGGGCGCTTCCAAACAGAATCTCAAATGGGGATAACCCTGTCTTTCTGTTTGGAGTGGTCCTGACTGAGTATAAGGCTAAAGGCAAACACTCTGGCCAAGGCCACTGAGTTTACTGCATGGCTTTTTGAATTTTCAATTTGAGAGTGCCATTTAGGCGCTTAACGCAGCCGCTGCTTTGGGGATGGTATGCTGTATGAAAAGTTTGGGTGACCCCTAAAGCCTGCATCACTACCCTTATTACTTCTCCTGTGAAGTGGGAACCCCTGTATGATTCAATAACTTGAGGCACACCACACCTGCACACCAGTACACTGACCAGCTTCTTTGCTGTGTTCTTTGCATTTGCCTTTGCTACTAGGAAGGCTTCCGGCCACCCTGAAAAGAGATCAACACACACAAGGACAAATTCATATACTCCTACCTTAGGCAGTTGTATATAGTCTATCTGCAGTCTCTGGAATGGGTAAAGTGGCCTAGGGATGTGCTTGCTTGGAGTCTTCACCACTCAACTGGGAATGTTCAATGCACAGACCATACATCCTTGTACAAACCAAGAGGCTACTGTAGAAAATCCCGGAGCAATCCACCCTGCCTTAACCACACTTACCATGGCACCTTTTGATAGGTGAGTGGGCCCATGGCCCTCCTGAGCCATAGCTGGGTATAGAGGGCATGCTAGACAAATTTTGTCCTTGTTTCTCCAAATTGCATGTTCATCAGGTTTGGCCCCTTGATTTGCCCAAAGTTCTTTTTCCTCTGAAGGGGCTAGTTCCTCAGATCTTAAGGCTTTCACCGGGGTGGCATCAGCATTTAGTGGCTGGATTGCAGCTTGATTGGCTGCATTATCTGCTTGATCATTGCCTTTTGCTTCCACCGTGATACATTTTGTATGAGCCTTTACCTTAATAATAGCAACCTCCTCTGGTAATAACAGAGAGTTCATAAGTTCAAGTACAGAGTTTTTATTTTTAATTAGCTAGCCTGCTGATGTTAGAAAGTCTCTAGCCTGCGATATGGATCCATAGTCATGTGCAAAACCAAAAGCATACCTTGAGTCCATGTAGATGTTCACCTTCTTCCCCTTGGCCAATTTACACGCCACAGTGAGTGCTTTCAGCTCCGTCTCTTGCGCTGACATGTGAGGTGGCTGTGGTTCAGCTATCCCTACCTCATGCTGTGTGACGACTGCATATCCAGTGTGGAACCGGCCATCCTGTCCCATGAACCTGCTACTATCTACAAAATACTCAAAATCAGAGTTATCAAGGGGGTTTTCATGTTTAAATCCTGACGTTTCTTGTTGCATTAATTGTACACAGTCATGGGGATCATGTTCCATCATGTCATTTAGGAGGCTGTCTGTACCTTCTATGCCCCCTTCCCCCATTTCTGAATCTCTGATTGATAACAAAGTAACAGGATTCAGAGTAGTACATCTTTACATCTTTTGAAAGAAATGTTAGCAGGCATGAGGAGTGCACATTGGAGTATGAGTTGCCTGGCCATAGAAATATGCTTAGGTTGAACATGTATGCCCTGTATGTCATGAGCGTAGAATCACAGGTATTCTAACATCATTTCAGAGGCTTTTTCTATCATTACCTGCACTGCCACTACTGCCCTGACACAGGAGGGGGTGCCACTGGCGACAGGATCTAATCTGGCTGAAAAGTACGCCACTGGCCGCTGGCGGTCACCATGTTTCTAAGTCAGTACAGCAGTGCTGTGACCCTGCATTTCTGAACAGAAAAACTGGAACTTCTCGTCATATTTTGGAATACCCAGGGCTGGGGCTGGGGCTGAGGTTATGCACAGCTTCAATGTATGAAAATTATTCACTGCCTCTTCTGTCAGGTGAAATGGGTCAGATGACAGACAATCATACAGAGGCTGCCTTAACATGGAGGCATGTCTAATCCAGGGGCGACAATATGACACCAACCCCCAAAACACCCTAGGCTTTGTGCTGATTTGGGCACTTGTATCTTTTCAACAGCCTCTTTTCTTTCTGAGGTTAGATGGAGAGCTCCAAGGCAGTGTCCTAGAAATACAACCTTGTTTTTACAAAACTGTAGCTTCTGTTTTGAGGCTTTACACCCGTTCTGATGTAAGAAAATTAAAAGAGATTGAGTTGCCTCACAGCAGATTTCATTGTCTTCAGCACACAGGAGAAAATCATCCACGTATTGTAACAGGACCACTGAGCTGGACGGTGCCCAGTTTTTAAGGACAGATTGCAGAGCCTGTGTGTACATGGTCGGGGAGCTCTGTGCCCCCTCTATAGTAATCAAGTTCTCTGTGCCCCTCCATAGTAATCAAGTCCTCTGTGCCCCCTCCATAGTAATAAAGACCTCTGTGCCCCCTCCATAGTAAAAGAAAGTTCTCTGTGACCCCTCTGTTTTAAAAACAAAAACACACAGTAACTACTCACCTTGTCCCATTCCTGAAGCTCACAGTCCTCTCTTCCCTGCAGGCTCAGATCGCTCTGCAGCCTATGCAGATTACCAGGCTGCAGTCTCCACCCACACAGGCTGGCAGCATGATCTGTGCCTGCAGGATGAATGGTGGAGCAGGAAGAAGTCTTCCTGCTTCACCATTCAGAGCGAGGCTGGCCTGAGGGAGGGGAGGAGCGTGGGAGGTGAGCGGTGAGTGAGGGGACCCAGGTCCAAGCGCTCCAGCTAGGAGCGCTACCATCTGTATTGATGGAAGCGCTCATTGCTTCTGGCCTCTAGCAGCTGTGCTGTGGGCCCAGCAGGAGCTGTGGGCCCTGGCACTTGGCCGGGTATACCGGGTATGCCGGGTGCTGACGCCGGCCTTGGGTCCAAGTATACTGGTTACTCTTAAATGTAAAAGCAAACAGATATTGACAGTCTTGGTGCAACGGGACACTAAAAAAAGCATTTGCCAGGTCTATCACCATGAAACACGTAGTAGTGGATGGAACTTGTGACAGTAATGTATGTGGGTTTGGCACTATTGGAATTTGTAAAACTGTCACCTTGTTAACTTCTCTAAAATCATGATGAACCATCCTGTAACTGACAGGCTGTCCCTTAACTGGTTTCTTCTTTATTGGGAACAGTGGGGTATTAGAGGGAGATAATATTTATATCAATACACCACCCTAGAGAAAAGCATCAATTTGACTGGCCACTGACATCCTGGCTTAAGATGCACAGTGACCGGAGACACAGGGAGTTTCCTTTTATGATGTTGTCCATAAATCCTTCAGTACCACCTCAAGAACAGCCTGGTCTACAAGGGTTAATTATGATAGTTCAGTCTCAGGCAGGGCCAGTGTCGCTATTAAGGGACATAATACTTCCTCTGGGACCCCAAAATCTCCACAGGTAGTGCCAATGGGGTAAAAGTGTACAGGGAGTGCAGAATTATTAGGCAAATGAGTATTTTGACCACATCATCCTCTTTATGCATGTTGTCTTACTCCAAGCTGTATAGGCTCGAAAGCCTACTACCAATTAAGCATATTAGGTGATGTGCATCTCTGTAATGAGAAGGGGTGTGATCTAATGACATCAACACCCTATATCAGGTGTGCATAATTATTAGGCAACTTCCTTTCCTTTGGCAAAATGGGTCAAAAGAAGGACTTGACAGGCTCAGAAAAGTCAAAAATAGTGAGATATCTTACAGAGGGATGCATCACTCTTAAAATTGCAAAGCTTCTGAAGCGTGATCATCGAACAATCAAGCGTTTCATTCAAAATAGTCAACAGGGTCGCAAGAAGCGTGTGGAAAAACCAAGGCGCAAAATAACTGCCCATGAACTGAGAAAAGTCAAGTGTGCAGCTGCCAAGATGCCACTTGCCACCAGTTTGGTCATATTTCAGAGCTGCAACATCACTGGAGTGCCCAAAAGCACAAGGTGTGCAATACTCAGAGACATGGCCAAGGTAAGAAAGGCTGAAAGACGACCACCAATGAACAAGACACACAAGCTGAAACGTCAAGACTGGGCCAAGAAATATCTCAAGACTGATTTTTCTAAGGTTTTATGGACTGATGAAATGAGAGTGAGTCTTGATGGGCCAGATGGATGGGCCCGTGGCTGGATTGGTAAAGGGCAGAGAGCTCCAGTCCGACTCAGACGCCAGCAAGGTGGAGGTGGAGTACTGGTTTGGGCTGGTATCATCAAAGATGAGCTTGTGGGGTCTTTTCGGGTTGAGGATGGAGTCAAGCTCAACTCCCAGTCCTACTGCCAGTTTCTGGAAGACACCTTCTTCAAGCAGTGGTACAGGAAGAAGTCTGCATCCTTCAAGAAAAACATGATTTTCATGCAGGACAATGCTCCATCACACGCGTCCAAGTACTCCACAGCGTGGCTAGCAAGAAAGGGTATAAAAGAAGAAAATCTAATGACATGGCTGTCAGGATCCGGACTGGTAGCAGGAGGCGGTAGTGGAAGTGGATCCTCTGTGTCAGTGAGGGACTGGCGTGGACCGTACCGGGGGACCGGTTCTAAGTTGCTACTGGTTTTCACCAGAGCCCGCCGCAAAGCGGGATGGTCTTGCTGCGGCAGTAGCAACCAGGTCGTGTCCTCCGATAGCGGCGCAAGCTCACTGACTGCTGAGACAGGCGTAGTACAGAGGGAATAGGCAGAGGCGTAGTCGGATGAAGCAAAAGGTCAGGACAGGCGGCACAGGTTCAGAGGCGGTGGTCGTAGCAACGGGTATGGCAACAGGCAAAGGGTACACAGAAGACGCTTTCTCTAAGGCACAGAGGCAACAAAGATCCGGCAGGAGACTGTGGAAGGGGATGGTACTTATAGGCAGTGCACAGGTGAAGCCTAATTAAGGCCAAACAGTACTGCCTCTCACAAAGCTTAACCCTTGATAACCCAGTTTGGACCAGGCACAAATCACCTGTGCACTGGTCCTTTAGATCTAAGAGTCCCGGTGCGTGTGCGCCCTAGAGAGCGCGGACGCACACGCCGAGACGCTGGAGCGCTGCCTGGGGACACACGCTGTGAGTGCTCCGAGGCCAGCAGAGGGCCCGGAGCGCTCAGCGTAACAATGGCCTCCTTGTTCACCTGATCTGAACCCCATTGAGAACCTGTGGTCCATCATCAAATGTGAGATTTACAAGGAGGGAAAACGGTACACCTCTCTGAACAGTGTCTGGGAGGCTGTGGTTGCTGCTGCACGCAATGTTGATGGTGAACAGATCAAAACACTGACAGAATCCATGGATGGCAGGCTTTTGAGTGTCCTTGCAAAGAAAGGTGGCTATATTGGTCACTGATTTGTTTTTGTTTTGTTTTTGAATATCAGAAATGTATATTTGTGAATGTTGAGATGTTATATTGATTTCACTGGTAAAAATAAATAATTGAAATGGGTATATATTTGTTTTTTGTTAAGTTGCCTAATAATTATGCACAGTAATAGTCACCTGCACACACAGATATCCCCCTAAAATAGCTAAAACTAAAAACAAACTAAAAACTACTTTCAAAAATATTTAATAGTTTTTTGGGTTCATTGAGAACATGGTTGTTGTTCAATAATAAAATTAATCCTCAAAAATACAACTTGCCTAATAATTCTGCACTCCCTGTATGTGGGCTCCCAGTGCTTGCAAAAAATCAGTCCCTAAAAGAGTCTCTGGCAGGTTTTCTTTAACTAACAATTGGGTAACAACCGTACTGTCTTTTATCTTTAGCTTAACTGGCTCAGATTCACAAATAAAAAACGGTTTCTCCTGTAAATCCCACAGCTGGTACATAACAAGGGGTTAACTGATGAGGCTGCAAGAAACTCTGGTCTACTACTGTTTTGGCTGCCCCCCGTGCCAACCAGGAATGGTACTGCCTTTCTGTTTCTGAGTATACAACAATCTGCCTCCCACAACTTCTCCTCTTCATCCCTCAGTTTCAACCTCCCAAGCTACTTTTATACATGTATGAACTACGTCTTCACATCCATGATCCTTTATCCAACCACAATGTGTCCTACAGCCAGACCAAAAACATCCCAATCAAAGTTACTCATGATCATAAAATAAACTCAACAATCATAGGTATTTTCAACTTTCAAGGTTCTTTGTCAATATGGACTCGACTGTAAAAGGACTTTAAACGTATGTTCTTTCAACAATCCGTCAACAAACAGTCTTTTATATCCGTCCGTCCTGTTCAGATTATCCAAATTGTCGGGAGATCAATGAAGTGTCCTTTAGTCGAGCCCCTCGTTGGGCGCCAAGTTTTGTTGGGGCAAAACCCCCACATCTATGATTATCAGGGTCCAAAAATTGATGTGGATATATGAGCACTCATGAGAGCTGACACAGACACATAGATTAATCAGATTCTCTCTTTTTATTCCAATAATAGCATTCAATTTATAACACTACAGATAATCACAGACAAATCTGGCACACCACCAAGGGGGTGGAAATTGAAACTAATGATTTGATTCGTTATTCATAAAAGGCAATACTTCCGCACCATACTAACAGAATTCTAATAAAAAGTTTCTGCAGCATCTTATCTCAAAGTTTACATTCTTCGGCTGTTAGGAAGCTAAAAACTTCTGATCTATATGCACAGAAAGTCCCTACATCCTTCAGCTGGCTCATTCGCTTTCCACAGATGAATAAGATGGAGGACATGTTTATACAAAACAGATTTTCATCCCTCACACCTGGCACTGGTAAAGAGCCGGTCAGGCATACAGCCAGCAGGCATCCGCTTGGTGAAAGTTTCTGCAAGCTGGATATCCTGGTAGTATGTCAATATTCCCCTATTTTGCTTTTAAAGCAAGGGTCTAAAAGCATAGGTACCCAATAGTCATTCCTTTGCTTAACTTCTTTCTGACACTACAAACCAATACACATTGTACTTTATGTTAGGGGTAAATTTGGGATGTTTTACCTTTATAAAAAAAAATACAAAATGTATGGAAATTTTTAAAATATTAGCAATTTTTTAAATATGAATTTCTCTGCTTTTAAGGTGGATAGTGATACCTTATAAAATGGTTATCAATTAACATTCAACATATGTCTACTTTATGTTGGCGTCATTTTTCAAATGTTTTTATTATCTTTTTAAGATGTTAGAAGGCTTAGAATTTTAGAAGCAATTTTGTGAATTTTCAAGAAAATTTTCTTTTTTTAAGGAACAATTCAGTTATGAAGTCACTTTGAGTGCTTTACATAATAGAAATCACCCATAAATGACCCCATTTTAGAAATCACATCTCTCAAGTTTTTAGGTACTCCATAGGAATTAAAGTGCATCTGTCAGCAGATTTGTACCTATGAAACTATCAGAACATGGGTTCCCAGGGAAAGATGATAACGACGATCTGCCGCTGTATCTACAAGTAATTGGAGCCACCTAATGCATCTATAATAATAATCTGGGTAGTTTGTTACATAATCTACCCAGCTTTTTATATGAACATAGGTTGGTTGAGATGCTGTACGCTACTTATCTATATGTAGTGCAGTGAATCTACTGTGCCAAGTGCCACTTGTACAGATGGTGGGGGACTAGGGGCCCGTCTTGCTCAGGGACTCACCGTGGAATTCACCTGTTCTTCTGTGGGCCAGTCTGAGACTGGGTGGCGTGAGCATTTTGATGCTACGGGTATTTTGCAGAAATGAATGCGCAGCAGACTATGCAAAGTTAAAACTGCTATTTTTAGACAGATATGATATATCAATATACCCAATATGTTGTGCCCTGCTGGTGCCATCTGAGACTCACACCACTCTACTTGAATTGATAAGTGAGTTCTACTGGGAGTGGAAATGCTATAAATGTGTGGGTGAGCTGCTGTGTGGCACATGGCAGGGTTCAGAAGAGAAGGAGTGCCATTTGGGTTTTGGAGCATGGATTTTGCTGGAATGCTTTTTGGATGCTACATCACACTTGCAGAGCCTCTGAAGTACCCGTACAGTGGAAGGCCACTATAGATGACCCAATTTTGGAAACTACACCCCTCAAATTATTTATCAAGGGGTGGATTGAGCATTTTGACACCACAGGTGTTCTGCAGAATTTAATGAGCAGGAGGCTGTGAAAATTGCAAGTTTTCCACAGATTTTGCAATTCAGTGCCTAAAATGTTGTGTCCAGCTGTTGCCATCTGAGACTCACACTACACTATGTTTGATCACTTTTTATTTTGCTTTATGGGCAGCAAGATAAAGATATGCATCCATTTCACCTGTTTTACCACTTTTATACAAAGAGGTTTTTTTTTTTTATAATAATGTTTTTACATCACCATTTTCTGAAAGCCTTTTTTTTTTGTGAGTTGACGTCATTGGTATCATTTTGTTGGTACAGATGACTTTTTAATAGCTTAACCTCTTAAGGACACAGGACGTACCTGTACGTCCTGTGTCCTGTCTCTAAAGATGGCGCCCGCTCCTGCTTCCTGCGGGTGCCTTATCCGCGGGTGTCTGTATGGTTCCTGTAGCAGACACCCGGAGGAGCCGGAGCATGCCTGTAGTAGAAACCCAGGCTGCTCTGTAGTATTTCCTATGGAGCCTTGCCTGTAATAGGCTTCATAGGAAATATGCGATTTTATCATATATTCCAATGCTATTGCATTGGAATGTATGAAAATCGCAATCAATTGATTGTAAGTTATAGTTCCCTATGGGAACTATATAAAAGTGTAAAAAAAAAAAAAAGTTTAAAAAATAAATAAATAAAAAAACATAAATGTTCAAATCACCCCCCTTTTGCTAAAATAAAAATAAAAAAATTTAAAAAAATACACATCATGGGCGTTGGAATGTGCGAAAACGCCCATACTATAAAAATATAACAAAATATTCCCCATACGTCAAATAGCAAAACGGAAAAAAGCGTCCAAATGGCGGATTTGCCATTTTTGGTTGCTTCATTTTCCACAAAAAATTACATAAAAGGTGATCAAAAAGACATACACACCCCAGAATGGTATCAATAAAAAGATAAGATTATGATGCAAAAAATGAGCCCCCATGTACATATAAGTTCAAAAAAGTTATAGGGGTCAAAACATGGTGACAAAAAAGTTAAACTGATTTTTTTTCCCACTTTTGAATTTTTTTTTCACTATCAAAACGCAAGAAAACCTATACATATGGATATACATATCGCCAGATTCGTACTGACCTGTAGAGTAAAAGTAACCGGTCACTTTTATCGCACATCGAACGTCGGAATTCAAAAACTCGCAAAACTGTGGTGGAATTGCTTTTTTTTTGTAATTTCACCCCATTTGGAATTTTTGTCCCGCTTCCCACTACATCATATGCAATATTAAATGGTGGCGTTGGAAATTACAACTTATCCTGCAAAAAACATGTGAACGGAAAAATAAAAAAGTTATGGCTATGGGAAGGCAGGGAGCACAAAACGAAAACGAGAAAAAAAAACGGTCCTTAAAGGGTTAATATTATGATTTTCTTTGGGGGGGAGGCAAAGTGACCAAAAAATGGCAGTTTCTATTTATTTTTTCTGACATTCATCTGATGGGGTAGATCATGTGATAGTTTTATAGAGCAGATACGGATCTGGCAAAACCAAATGTGTCTTTTTTCATTTTAGTTCATTTTTGTACAATAAGAGCATTTTTAAAATAAAAATCATGTCTCAGCTCTGCTATGCGGTAGCTCTCTCTCAGCTCTACTATGCTTGGCTGGGTGAATAGGAAACTCTTCCTCTTCTGCTGGAACTTAGGTTAGCTGTCTGTAGTCTGCCTCTTACTTTAGTCCTTAATCCTATGAACTTCTTGTCATGGCATCAAGCTCTGTTAGCTTTGGAGGCAATGCAAGCCCAGGAGGGGACAAGCAACCATAAAGGACTTCAGAGGCAGGGCCTCTGGGGTCTAGCAGAGCAGGCAGTGCTCTTTTAGCCAACACACAACCTTTCCCCAGGAGGTGGTAGGCTAGACTGACTTACTGGCTAACTAAACTCCTCCCTCTCTAAAGAGGGCTGGAAAGCAACTAGAAGGTTCCTCTCTAGAGAAACTATGTCTGCTCAGATTTGATGCCACCCGCTGGTGAAACCAGGCACATTACATGTTAACAGTTATATGAAGGAATATGCACATTATTAGGAGATGACATGAAGTAGATTAGATGATATACATTAGCACATAGGAGATGGTAGCAAGGTGCCAAAAAGAAGTGGTAATGGCACTCCGGGAAATTACATACTTATCCCACTCCCTGTCACCCTGTCGCTATTGATCCCTGCGCGGCCACCGCTGCATTTCTCCAATAATAATGGAAAAATGGCTAAAAAAAGCCATTACTTTAACACACTAGAGATACAAGCAATGCCACCAAATTGACAAAATGCTTATATATTCTGCATTTCATATTTCTCATAGACTTTCAGCTAAATTCTGGAGCTGCCATTAAACAACAAAAAAATGCAAGTGCAAAAGATGTCACAAAAATGCAAAAAACAAAAAGAAAAAAAACACCACTATAAACTTAAGGTAAATTTCACATGAGCGTATTCAGTCCAGTTAACATGCTCTGTGACACACGATATTATGTGAGTACATTCCAGTAAGCCCACAGTGGTAAGGATTAGAACCCACAGCATCATAGATCATTATGATGCTGTGAGTTGGTGTCAGAGAAGCAATGTTCAGTCGGGAAATATAGCTGTCACAAGGAGAATTTTTACCAGACTGAATATTTTCATGTGAAATTGGCCTAAGAGTAGACACATGGCTTTTTAGAATGTGTTGTAAAGGCCTCATGCACATGACCGCGTAGCATGCACATTATTTGTAGACCCACTGACTACATTGGGACTGTGGTCCACATTTTATGGCCAAGTATAGTACATGTTCTATCTGTTTGCGGAACAGACATACGAATTCGGAAAGCACACGGATCATCTGTGTGATTTCTGCATTTGTATGTCTGTTACGCAAAAAGATAGAATATGTCTGCAAAATGCAGACCATGAGTCCATTGAAGTCAATGGGTCCACAAAAAAAATTGTGGATGGCATACGGACAACATCCGTAATTTTCAGACCCGCGTTTGTGGACCACAAAATGGATATGGTTGTGTGAATAGCCACAAAAAATGCATTAGAAGTGCATAGTCTTATGGGCCCCAGTGCAAACTTTGGATCTGACCCGCCCCCCAGATGTGCCCCCTCACAGTAGTTATGCCCAGTGTGACACAGTGAGAGGTTTTGTGGTAAAAAACAGGTATTTTCCTCTCAGCCTGTGCTGCTGGGTTGATTGCAGCCAGGTGAGGGCAAATACTGGACCGGATTTTAGGTGCCGGTCTGGGTTTTTTGGGTGATTACCTAGCTGCACTTAAGACAGCTAGCTTCATGCAAGTGGGTCTCACTGTGTTGGAGATCTGAGCCTTGTGCTGGGCTGAAAAACTGACCCCTAGGATTTCAAGTGATTTACCTGGAAGCTGCCGGCGTTACTGTGGAGCTCTCAGGGCCTGGAAGCAAGAGCTTACAAAGAGGCGTGCAGTCTGCCTGGAAGCCTGAGGTTGGACTTTCCTGCGGCTGGGCTGACAGCCGGGTGTGAACACGCACCTAAACCGCACGGGTGAATTTGATTCAGTCTTGGACTTTTGTTTTGCCTCAAGTTTTTGCTGTGGAGTGTGAAGTAACACTAATTGACTGTTTTGAGTTTTGTTTGTGCAAGTGTGAAATAAAACACTGTTTGCTGCACTACCTGGACTCTCTTTGCCTCTATACTGCACCCGCACCGCTGTCTACCAGAGCAACCCCCCCACACCAGATATGTGCCCCCTCACAGTAGTTATGCCCAGATATGTGCCCCCTCACAGTAGTTATGCCAGATATGTGCCCCCTCACAGTGGTTATGCTAGATATGTGCCCCTCACAGTGGTTATGCCCAGATATGTGTCCCTTTACAGTAGTTATGCCCAGATATGTGCCCTCTCACAGTCGTTATGCCCAGATATGTGTCTCCCTCACAGTAGTTATGCCAGATTATGTGCCCCTCACAGTAGTTATGCCAAATATGTGCCCCTCACAGTGGTTATGCCAAATATGTGCCCCTCACAGTGGTTATGCCAGATATGTGCCCCTCACAGTGGTTATGCCAAATATGTGCCCCTCACAGTGGTTCTGCCAAATATGTGCCCCCTCACAGTAGTTATGCAAGATATGTGCCCCTGCTGGCTGTGCTGAAGGCCGATTCCTGGGCTTTCAGCGCTCCTCCCACAGCCAACCGTGTGATGTGCGGCCAGCAGGGGGAGTGCCTGAGCTCTGAAGAACAGTTGAGCAGGGAGCAGGGACTCGGAGCAGGAGCAGAGAGGTCTCCCTGCTTCACTCTGAAAACTAACAGCCCGGCAGTGACAAGAACTGCCGGGCCAGGTGAGTGCTTTCCCCCCCTTTACCCCCCTTCCTGCCTCTGCGCCCCCTCATGTTTGAAGAGCACTCTGACGGGACCCGGCATTCTCACTGTACTTCATGCCGGGCCCCGTCAATCGCTCTCATTACATGTGAGCGCAGCGGCCCCCCTTCCTCCGCCGGGTCCGGTCACGGTCGCACCCTCTGCGACCACGATCGCGACGCCCCTGAGAAAATGCACAACTTGTACATGTGAAGCTCATGATTAAAACCAAATAACAAAGCCGCAGAAATGGCAGATTAAAATCGTGCCAGATTTATTGCTGCACAGTCAAAAATATCCTGTGTAAATACACCTACATAGTGCAACTGCATTATCAATGACTGCGTAACCCTTGTATATCCAAGACTCTCACTGTGGACCTTCCGTAGCGCCTCAGAATTTGGGGTTACTGCCAGTAAACTTATATGCACATTTATTTGTTGGTTGGGACATCTGACCCTAGTCATTTTAGTTTAATATAAATAAAAGTTTTATAGAGTATCTTTTTTCAGTATAATAGAAGTAGACATAATGCATGCGATTACAGATAATCTGCATGGTGGCTTCAAAGATTCCTTCATGTGCATGTGCCACTTTTACTACATAAAAAATTAAAGGTATTATACATTTTTTTCCTAAAATAAAATAATGAGAGGCCATTGTGTGGAAGTATTAAGATATAGTACAATATTTTACAGGGTAGCTACCTGTAGACGGCACAAGGGAGACATTACCTTGATTCTGGCTAGAGCTAGATTCCATGTCAATCTTGTATACTTTATTTGATGCTATAACATATTGCGGTCACCAAACTTCCAGTAGAGGGCACTAAAGCTCCACTATGATGTTCCACTAAAGCTGTATGCTGTCATGTTAGTGTTGATCGAATCGAGCTTGGAATCATACACCCAACGTTAATTCATTCAAAACTTTGTTTAATGTAGTACTGAGATTCGTCTCCATACAGCATTCAAATGTATGGGCTTCAGTGAGGCAAAATCTTTATCACAAAGTCTTGTAGGACTTAAGTGAATAACTTCGGTATTTGATTTTCCAACCTTAAAACCATTTTAAACCATGGATCCGAAGTCAGCTTCGGTACCGAGGTACCAGCTGGTACCCAAGCCGACCTTGGATCCATGTTTTAAAATGGTTTTAAAGTTTAAAAATTGATAGCTGAAGTTATTCACCGAAGTCTCTTCCCCACACCGCATAACTCTGTTCACCTCACCAGAGCCCATACATTTTAATGCTGCACTGAGACGCCGTCTCCGTACTACATTAAACAAAGTTTTGAACTAATTGACTTCGGGTGTATGATTAGAAGCACGATTCGATCAAAACTAGTTATGATAGATGTAATGATGCATTATGATGCAATGTGATATGATGATACATTGTGATGATGTGACGATAGATATGATGTGACAATGTGTACAGTAGCCTTACAACATCCTCAGATGTAATAGTTAAATATAATAATGTAAGTTTAAGACAAATTACTCACCCTGGCCCCTGACTCTGACCCATCATTTTGACACCTGACCCGGACATCTGACACTCAGATGTTAGATCTCAATGTTAGGTATCAGTCAGATGTGAGTGTCAGGCACTGGAGCTACTCCCAAACAGCTCATCAGCAGGTGTGTGTCACGGACATACCGAGACATACAGACATTCCCGCGACAGGTGGCAGGAGATCTGTGAGACTGGCAACACGTAGTTTGATCTGACATGTTTTCCTTCTGGATCAAATTACGTCTGTGTTGCTTCTGGTGCTTGCCGCACCTTCTTTCCCTAAGTGTGGCTATTTTGGTCATTTAACCTTCTCTATTTATTGTTGTTTCTCCCACTATGCTATGCGGTTTATAGCTTTTGTTGGACTTGTGGTTAGCTTGTGTTTGATTCTCGGCTGAGTTCCTGGTGCTACCAAAGCTTTATTGAAGATATGTGTTTCCTATATATATATATATATATATATATATATATATATATATATATGTGTGTGTTTGTGTGTTGCCTTTCCCTGTTGTTTGTCATTAGGCCTGAGAGAGACTCCTGTTCATCCATCCCTTTGGAGGAACAGGTAGACTCAGTCCTGACATTAGTTTCAGGGTCCTATAGGGTGAGATAGGATTCTAGGTATCCAATGTATGAACTTGCCTTCCTTTGGGGCCTGTTCATACTGGTAGTCTGTTAGGACTGGAGTCAGGATTTTCTCTAGGAGGTGTCAATCTTCCTTCCTTAGTTTCCAGGCTTTATTTCTGTATCCTCTTTCCCTCCTATGTTCGGTGTGGTGTTTTCCTCTCATACACGAGCGTGACAGTGTGCAGGTGTCAGACCTCTGCCTATCTGATAATGAAAGTCTATCCCAAGGATAAGCCATCAAAATAAAAGTAAGGCTGCATTCACACGAGCGTGATTTCCGCGCGGGTGCAATGCGTGATGTGAACGCATTGCACCCGCACTGAATCCTGACCCATTCATTTCTATGGGGCTGTGTACATGAGCGTTTTTTTTCATGCATCACTTCTGCAACGCTTGTAAATCGCAGCATGTTCTATCTTATGCGTTATAAACGCATCCGCAGCCCCATAGAAGTGAATGGGGCTGCGTGGCTTACATTGCATCCGCAAGCAGAGTGCGGGTGCGTTGCGTTTTCACTGATGGTTTGCTAGGAGATGTTGTTTGTAAACCTTCAGTTTTTTATCACGCGCGTGAAAAACGCATTGCACCCGCGCAAAAACTGAACAACTGAACGCAATCACAGGCAAAACTGAATGGCTTTGCCTGTAAAAACGCACAGTTTTCACTGAACGCATCCGCAACGCATCCGGACCAAAATCCATCACGCTCGTGTGAACCCAGCCTAAAAGGGCAGGAAAATCGCTTTAATCTGGCTCTCTGAAGGACACCACAAAATGTTCTTTGATGAGAGATGAGGGGATGTGAAGACTTTTTATCCTTTAGGACGCAATCAGAATTTACACGAAACACGGAAAAAACAGATCCGGCTCCCATTGACTTACAATGGTTTTAGTGATGGATTAGTTAATTTTTGGAATAATACAACAGAATCCGTTCTGAACGGATGCAGACGGTTGTATTATATCAGAAGCGTTTGCTGTCGTTTTGAGATCCCATGCCGGATCTCAAAACTGGACATCAAAAACGCAGATGTGCAAGTAACCTTACATTGTGATAACTGTCCAAAAAATCAGACATCCTAAGGGCCTAAGGAATTTTTCCTAAATTTTGCAGTTGCCTTGAAGTTGAGTTTGTGCTTCTATTAGAATAACTTCCCTCCAGAAGATGTTTTCTTCATCACCAAAGACAGGCGAAATTATGAAAAGTGGTATATAAACCCCATGCAAGTTCAAACAATGCTATATTAGGATGCCTGACTGTTCTGTCAGCACCCTGGAATTCAGTATTAGCCTTATTGACAATGCACCCTAAAGCAATATATGGAATACAACCAGGCACATCATCTACAGAAAAAAAAATAAAGTTTTTAAAGATTAGAACTGTTTTATGTGGTCACAGACAGGGTTAATGTAGATGATTGTGAAGATTTATGGTGCTAACACATTTCAAAGTGCTGTACCGTAAGTTAATGTTATGTTACATTTGTGCCCTATATTACCCTTTTTAAAGTGGATTTCACCTGTAAGTCGAGATAAGGACTAACTTTGTGCACCTTGAGTACAATTATGTTGCAAGAAAAGACAAGAGGAGCTAGCTGTAATATGAAGCTGGACTCATGCTCTAATGGCCAATGATCAGAGCTACTCCAATCCATTAAAGGGATTATCCGGTAGTTAATATTTGTTACGACATATGTTCATAGTGTCCCATTGTATGCCATATGGGCTGGTTTCCGTATACTGGTGAATATGTATCTAGGGCTATGTGTCGGTGTGGCAGTGCATATTCAGCTCTGTGTTGTGCATACTGGCTGCGGATGCTTTATGGTGTGAACATGACCATTGGTATGTCTCTGTTCTGTTCAGTATGCCAGGGGTTAATTGCCCTTGCTTGCTGTGTGTTCTGTGTTCCTTGTAGAGGTTAATCCCTCTTTCTGTTTGTGTGCACCTGTGGGTGCCTTGGCTGAGCAACAGCAATAGTTCCCAGCTATTGTTCCTGTATCTCAGTCTGTAGTTCTGTTGCTCTGTTCTCTGTCCAGTCCTTGCCAGTCTGATCTGTGTCCATTGTTATGTCTGACCTTAACCTGCCTGAGTTCCTGCCATGGTCTGTCAGTGTTACCCTGCTCTTGTTCCACTCTGCCTGTTGTGGTGGTCCAGAGTCATGTGTTATAGTCTTGGTTCCTGTCCAGACTGTGCCTGTGGTTTTTGCATTTCCTAATCTTGCCTGTGTTCCTGAGTCTGAAGTCAGCTGTTAAGTACATTGGGACCATCCCAGGA
>CM065590.1:203680661-204105527 GCA_033119425.1 Bufotes viridis | reverse complement strand
AGAAAATATATGTGTAGCGGACACTATGAAATCTGGCCTGAAACTGTTTGGACACCAGATCCAGGGTATTGCTATATTGGCAGGTTAATTTCACCCCAGAAAAAAATATATGTGTAAGCGGACACTATGAAATCTGGCCTGAAACTGTTTGGACACCAGATCCAGGGTATTGCTATATTGGCAGGTTAATTTCACCCCAGAACAAAATATATGTGTAAGCGGACACTATGAAATCTGGCCTGCAACTGTTTGGACACCAGATCCAGGGTATTGCTATATTGGCAGGTTAATTTAACCCCAGAACAAAATATATGTGTAAGCGGACACTATGAAATCGGTCCTGCAACTGCTTGGACACCAGATCCAGGGTATTGCTATATTGGCAGGTTAATTTAACCCCAGAAAAAATATATGTGTAAGCGGACACTATGAAATCTGGCCTGAAACTGTTTGGACACCAGATCCAGGGTATTGCTATATTGGCAGGTTAATTTCACCCCAGAACAAAATATATGTGTAAGCGGACACTATGAAATCTGGCCTGAAACTGTTTGGACACCAGATCCAGGGTATTGCTATATTGGCAGGTTAATTTAACCCCAGAACAAAATATATGTGTAGCGGACACTATGAAATCTGGTCCTGAAACTGCTTGGACACCAGATCCAGGGTATTGCTATATTGGCAGGTTAATTTAACCCCAGAAAAAATATATGTGTAAGTGGACACTATGAAATCTGGCCTGAAACTGTTTGGACACCAGATCCAGGGTATTGCTATATTGGCAGGTTAATTTAACCCCAGAACAAAATATATGTGTAAGCGGACACTATGAAATCGGTCCTGCAAACTGCTGGGACACCAGATCCAGGGTATTGCTATATTGGCAGGTTAATTTAACCCCAGAAAAAAATATGTGTAAGCGGACACTATGAAATCTGGCCTGAAACTGTTTGGACACCAGATCCAGGGTATTGCTATATTGGCAGGTTAATTTAACCCCAGAAAAAATATATGTGTAAGCGGACACTATGAAATCTGGCCTGAAACTGCTGGGACACCAGATCCAGGGTATTGCTATATTGGCAGGTTAATTTAACCCCAGAAAAAAATATATGTGTAAGCGGACACTATGAAATCTGGCCTGAAACTGTTTGGACACCAGATCCAGGGTATTGCTATATTGGCAGGTTAATTTAACCCCAGAAAAAATATATGTGTAAGCGGACACTATGAAATCTGGCCTGAAACTGCTGGGACACCAGATCCAGGGTATTGCTATATTGGCAGGTTAATTTAACCCCAGAACAAAATATATGTGTAGCGGACACTATGAAATCTGGCCTGAAACTGTTTGGACACCAGATCCAGGGTATTGCTATATTGGCAGGTTAATTTAACCCCAGAAAAAAATATATGTGTAAGCGGACACTATGAAATCTGGCCTGAAACTGTTTGGACACCAGATCCAGGGTATTGCTATATTGGCAGGTTAATTTCACCCCAGAAAAAAATATATGTGTAAGCGGACACTATGAAATCTGGCCTGAAACTGTTTGGACACCAGATCCAGGGTATTGCTATATTGGCAGGTTAATTTAACCCCAGAACAAAATATATGTGTAAGCGGACACTATGAAATCTGGCCTGAAACTGTTTGGACACCAGATCCAGGGTATTGCTATATTGTCAGGTTAATTTAACCCCAGAAAAAAATATATGTTTAAGCGGACACTATGGAATCTGGCCTGAAACTGTTTGGACACCTGATCCAGGGTATTGCTATATTAGCAGGTTAATTTAACCCCAGAACAAAATATATGTGTAAGCGGACACTATGAAATCGGTCCTGCAACTGCTGGGACACCAGATCCAGGGTATTGCTATATTGGCAGGTTAATTTAACCCCAGAAAAAAATATATGTGTAATCGGACACTATGAAATCTGGCCTGAAACTGTTTGGACACCAGATCCAGGGTATTGCTATATTGGCAGGTTAATTTCACCCCAGAAAAGAATATATGTGTAAGTGGACACTATGAAATCTGGCCTGAAACTGTTTGGACACCAGATCCAGGGTATTGCTATATTGGCAGGTTAATTTCACCCAAGAAAAAAATATATGTGTAAGCGGACACTATGAAATCTGGACTGCAACTGTTTGGACACCAGATCCAGGGTATTGCTATATTGGCAGGTTAATTTCACCCCAGAACAAAATATATGTGTAAGCGGACACTATGAAATCTGGCCTGAAACTGTTTGGACACCAGATCCAGCGTATTGATATATTGGCAGGTTCATTTCACCCCAGAACAAAACATATGTGTAAGCGGACACTATGAAATCTGGCCTGCAACTGTTTGGACACCAGATCCAGGGTATTGCTATATTGGCAGGTTAATTTAACCCCAGAACAAAATATATGTGTAAGCGGACACTACAAAATCGGTCCTGCAACTGCTGGGACACCAGATCCAGGGTATTGCTATATCGGCAGGTTAACTTAACCCCAGAAAACAATATATGTGTAAGCGGACACTATGAAATCTGGCCTGAAACTGTTTGGACACCAGATCCAGGGTATTGCTATATTGGCAGGTTAATTTCACCCCAGAAAAAAATATATGTGTAAGCGGACACTATGAAATCTGGCCTGAAACTGTTTGGACACCAGATCCAGGGTATTGCTATATTAGCAGGTTAATTTCACCCCAGAAAAAAATATATGTGTAAGCGGACACTATGAAATCTGGCCTGAAACTGTTTGGACACCAGATCCAGGGTATTGCTATATTGGCAGGTTAATTTCACCCCAGAAAAAATATATGTGTAAGCGGACACTATGAAATCTGGCCTGCAACTGTTTGGACACCAGGTCCAGGGTATTGCTATATTGGCAGGTTAATTTCACCCCAGAACAAAATATATGTGTAAGCGAACACTATGAAATCGGTCCTGAAACTGCTGGGACACCAGATCCAGGGTATTGCTATATTGGCAGGTTAATTTAACCCCAGAAAAAAATATATGTGTAAGCGGACACTATGAAATCTGGCCTGAAACTGTTTGGACACCAGATCCAGGGTATTGCTATATTGGCAGGTTAATTTCACCCCAAAAAAAATATATGTGTAAGCGGACACTATGAAATCTGGCCTGAAACTGTTTGGACACCAGATCCAGGGTATTGCTATATTGGCAGGTTAATTTCACCCCAGAAAAAAATATATGTGTAAGCGGACACTATAAAATCTGGCCTGAAACTGTTTGGACACCAGATCCAGGGTATTGCTATATTGTCAGGTTAATTTAACCCCAGAAAAAAATATATGTGTAAGCGGACACTATGAAATCTGGCCTGCAACTGTTTGGACACCAGATCCAGGGTATTGCTATATTGGCAGGTTAATTTAACCCCAGAACAAAATATATGTGTAAGCGGACACTATGAAATCGGTCCTGCAACTGCTGGGACACCAGATCCAGAGTATTGCTATATTGGCAGGTTAATTTCACCCCAGAAAATAATCTATCCTTTGCCAGACAGCAGACAGTATTATACTTGTCTAGACAAAGCTGGAACACCAGATTTAGGGGATTGGTATTTGGGCAATTGTATTTAACCCCTTAATAAAATATAGAAATTGCTGTCCTGAGTTTCTAGGTGTGACAATTAGCACAGCCAAGCCCCAGATGTTAGGATATAGCAACAAAAAAACTAGTATTGATGGATTGATGGACTTGGTGGCAGCTTCTTCTGGTACACCACAAGTCACAAACTGGCCGACGATCAACCCAGAAAATAAGTGACAGAAAAACGCTCTGTGCAGCCTAAAAACCAGTGAGCAAGTAACTAGCAGAAGTTCAATGATTCTCAGCTGTAGATCGATCCGTTCATTAGGTGCTGTTGCTGACTTTAACCTGCCTAATCTCGCCCTGACAGAAGCTGCGTCCTCTCCCTACACTAGTAAGAGAAGTGTGACGTGCGGCGCTACGTGACTCCATCTTAAATAGAGGCTGGGTCACATGCTGCACTTGGCCAATCACAGCCATGCCATTAGTAGGCATGGCTATGATGGGCTCTTAGGGCAAGAAGTAAAACGCTAGCTGATTAGCTGCTGTGCAGCCCTTCAGAAAGCGGGAAGTAATCGACGAACACCGAACCCGAACTTTTTTGAAAATGTCCGGGTTCGGGTCCGGGTCCCGGACACCCCAAAATTCGGTACGAACCCGAACGATGCTCGAACTGTTCGCTCAACACTAGTGACAACAAACCCCCTGGGATGCCTGCTGTGGTTGGTCTTCCACCTCCTCAAAGCCACCTTCCACCTCTGACTCCTCTTCTTCAGACTCCTCTCTCTGCATTGCCGCAGGTCCAGCAATCAACGACGACAAGGCTGCTTCTGGTGGTGATGGTGTCCACAACTCTTCCTCTTTATGCTCATCTACGGCCTGATGCAGCACTATTCGCAGGGCAAGCTCCAGAAAAAACGCATAAGGGATGAGGTCGATTATGTTGCCTTGGGTTTCACTGACCAGGTTTGTCACCTCCGCAAAAGGACGCATGAGTAGTGTTCAGCGAACAGTTTCGAGCATAGTTCGGGTTCGTACCAAATTTTGGGGTGTTCGGGACACGGACCCGGACCCGAACATTTTCAAAAAAGTTTGGGTTCAGGTTCGTTGTTCGACGATTTCTTCCCGCTTTCTGAAGGGCTGCACAGCAGCCAATCAGCTAGCGTTTTACTTCTTGCCCTAAGAAGCCATTACAGCCATGCCTACTAATGGCATGGCTGTGATTAGCCAAGTGCAGCATGTGACCCAGCCTCTATTTAAGCTGGAGTCAATTAGCGCCGCACGTCAAACTGCTCTGATTAGTGTAGGGAGAGGAACCAGCTTCAGTGAGGGCAAGATTAGGCAGGGAAAAGTTAGCAACAGCACCTAATGAACTGATCGATCAACAGCTGTGAATGATTCAACTTCTGCTAGTTAATTGCTCACTGGTTTTTAGGCTGCACAAAGCGTTTTTCTGTCACTTTTTTCTGTAATGATCGGCGGCCATTTTGTGACTTGTGGTGCACCAGAACACCAATCCCCTAAATATGGTGTTCCAGAGTTGGCTAGCCAAGTGTAATACTGTCTGCTGTCTGGTAAAGGATAGATTATTTTCTGTGGTGAAATTAAATGACCAAAATAGCAATACCCTGAATCTGGTGTCCCAACACTGGCTGGCAAAGTATAATAGTGTCCACCAAAACATATATTTTGTTCTGGGGTGAAATTCACTTACCAATATAGCAATACCCTGAATCTGGTGTTCCAGCTGTTGCAGGCCAAGTGTTAATCTGTCCGTATAAGTGTATACTTTGTTCTGGGGTGAAATTCAATTGCCAATATAGCAATACCCTGATTCTGGTGTCCCAGCACTGGCTGGCAAAGTATAATAGTGTCTGCCAAAACATATATTTTGTTTTGGGGGGAAATTCACTTGCCAATATAGCAATACCCTGAATCTGGTGTTCCAGCTGTTGCAGGCCAATTGTTAATCTGTCCGTAAACGGGTATATTTTGTTCTGGTGTGAAATTCAATTGCCAATATAGCAATACCCTGAATCTGGTGTTCCAGCTGTTGCAGGCCAAGTGTAAATCTGTACGTAAAAGGGCATATTTTGTTCTGGGGTGAAATTCAATTGCCAAAATAGCAATACCCTGAATCTGGTGTCCCAGCACTGGCTGGCAAAATATAATAGTGTCCGCCAAAACATATATTTTGTTCTGGGGTGAAATTCACTTGACAATATAGCAATACCATGAATCTGGTGTTCCAGCTGTTGCAGGCCAAGTGTTAATCTGTCCGTAAAAGTGTATACTTTGTTCTGGGGTGAAATTCAATTGCCAATATAGCAATACCCTGATTCTGGTGTCCCAGCACTGGCTGGCAAAGTATAATAGTGTCTGCCAAAACATATATTTTGTTTTGGGGGGAAATTCACTTGCCAATATAGCAATACCCTGAATCTGGTGTTCCAGCTGTTGCAGGCCAATTGTTAATCTGTCCGTAAACGGGTATATTTTGTTCTGGTGTGAAATTCAATTGCCAATATAGCAATACCCTGAATCTGGTGTTCCAGCTGTTGCAGGCCAAGTGTAAATCTGTACGTAAAAGGGCATATTTTGTTCTGGGGTGAAATTCAATTGCCAAAATAGCAATACCCTGAATCTGGTGTCCCAGCACTGGCTGGCAAAATATAATAGTGTCCGCCAAAACATATATTTTGTTCTGGGGTGAAATTTAATTGCTAAAATAGCAATACCCTGAATCTGGTGTCCCAGCTGTTGCAGGCCAAAATTCATAGTGTCCGCCAAAACATATATTTTGTTCTGGGGTGAAATTCAATTGCCAAAATAGCAATACCATGAATCTGGTGTCTCAGCTGTGGCTGGCAAAGTATAATAGTGTCCGCCAAAACATATATTTTGTTCTGGGGTGAAATTCAATTGCCAAAATAGCAATACCCTGAATCTAGTGTTCCAGCTGTTGCAGGCCAAAGTTCATCGTGTCCGCCAAAACATATATTTTGTTCTGGGGTGAAATTCAATTGCCAAAATAGCAATACCATAAATCAGTGGTGTTCAGCTGTGGCTGGCAAAGTATAATATCTGTCACGCTAAAAGCATATATTTTGTTCTGGGGTAAAATTCAATTGCCAAAGTAGCAATACCATAAATCTAGTGGTCCCAGCTGTGGCTGGCAAAATATAATAGTGTCCGCCAAAACATATATTTTGTTCTGGGGTGAAATTCAATTGCTAAAATAGCAATACCCTGAATCTGGTGTCCCAGCTGTTGCAGGCCAAAGTTCATAGTGTCAGTCAAAACATATATTTTGTTCTGGGGTGAAATTCAATTGCCAAAATAGCAATACCATAAATCAGTGGTTTCAGCTGTGGCTGGCAAAATATAATAGTGTCCATCAAAACATATATTTTGTTCTGGGGTGAAATTCAATTGCCAAAATAGCAATACCCTGAATCTGGTGTTCCAGCTGTTGCAGGCCAAATATTCATAGTGTCTGTCAAAGGATATATTTTGTTCTGGGGTAAAATTCAATTGCCAAAATAGCAATACCATAAATCAGTGGTTTCAGCTGTGGCTGGCAAAATATAATAGTGTCCGCCAAAACATATATTTTGTTCTGGGGTAAAATTCAATTGCCAAAGTAGCAATACCATAAATCAGTGGTTTCAGCTGTGGCTGGCAAAATATAATAGTGTCCGCCAAAACATATATTTTGTTCTGGGGTGAAATTCACTTGCCAATATAGCAATACCCTAAATCTGGTGTTCCAGCTGTTGCAGGCCAATTGTTAATCTGTCAGTCACAGGACATATTTTGTTCTGGGGTGAAATTCAATTGCCAAAATAGCAATACCCTGAATCTGGTGTCCCAGCACTGGCTGGCAAAGTATAATAGTGTCCGCCAAAAAAATATATTTTGTTCTGGGGTGAAATTCACTTACCAATATAGCAATACCCTGAATCTGGTGTTCCAGCTGTTTCAGGCCAAGTGTTAATCTGTCTGTAAAAGGGTATATTTTGTTCTGGGGTGAAATTCAATTGCCAAAATAGCAATACCCTGAATCAGATGTCCCAGCACTGGCTGGCAAAGTATAATAGTGTCCGCCAAAACATATATTTTGTTCTGGGGTGAAATTCAATTTCCAAAACAGCAATACCCTGAATCTGGTGTCCCAACACTGGCTGGCAAAGTATAATAGTGTCCGCCAAAACATATATTTTGTTCTGGGATGAAATTCACTTGCCAATATAGCAATAACCTGAATCTGGTGTTCCAGCTGTTGCAGGCCAAGTGTTAATCTGTCCGTAAAAGGGTATATTTTGTTCTGGGGTGAAATTCAATTGCCAAAATATCAATACCCTGAATCTTGTGTTCCCGCAGTTGCAGGAATAGTTTAAATCTGTCTGTAACATTGTATATTTTGTTCTGGGGTGAAATTCAATTGCCAAAATAGCAATACCCTGAATCTGGTGTCCCATGACTGGCTGGCAAAGTATAATAGTGTCCGCCAAAACATATATTTTGTTCTGGGGTGAAATTCACTTGCCAATATAGCAATACCCTGAATCTGGTGTCCCAGCAGTGGCTAGCAAAGTATAATAGTGTCCGCCAAAACATATATTTTGTTCTGGGGTGAAATTCAATTGCCAAAATAGCAATACCCTGAATCTGGTGTCCCAGCACTGGCTGGCAAAGTATAATAGTGTCTGCCAAAACATATATTTTGTTCTGGGATGAAATTCACTTGCCAATATAGCAATACCCTGAATCTGGTGTTCCAGCTGTTGCAGTCCAAGTGTTAATCTGAACGTAGAAGGGTATATTTTGTTCTGGGGTGAAATTCAATTGCCAAAATAGCAATACCCTGAATCTGTTGTTACAGCAGTTGCAGGCCTAGTTTAAATCTGTCCGCAACATTGTATATTTTGTTCTGGGGTGAAATTCACTTGCCAATATAGCAATACCCTGAATCAGGTGTCCCAGCAGTGGCTGGCAAAGTATAATAGTGTCCGCCAAAACATATATATTTTTCTGGGGTGAAATTCAATTTCCAAAACAGCAATACCCTGAATCTGGTGTCCCAACACTGGCTGGCAAAGTATAATAGTGTCCGCCAAAACATATATTTTGTTCTGGGATGAAATTCACTTGCCAATATAGCAATACCCTGAATCTGGTGTTCCAGCTGTTGCAGGCCAAGTGTTAATCTGTCCGTAAAAGGGTATATTTTGTTCTGGGGTGAAATTCAATTGCCAAAATAGAAATACCCTGAATCTGGTGTTCCAGCAGTTGCAGGCCTAGTTTAAATCTGTCCATAACATTGTATATTTTGTTCTGGGGTGAAAATCAATTGCCAAAATAGCAATACTCTGAATCTGGTGTCCCAGGACTGGCTGTCAAAGTATAATAGTGTCCTCCAAAACATATATTTTGTTATGAGGTGAAATTCAATTGCCAAAATAGCAATACCCTGAATCTGGTGTCCCAGGACTGGCTGGCAAAGTATAATAGTGTCCGCCAAAACATATATTTTGTTCTGGGGTGAAATTCAATTGCCAAAATAGCAATACCCTGAATCTGGTGTCCCAGCAGTTGAAGGCCTCGTTTAAATCTGTCCTTAACAGGGTATATTTTGTTCTGGGTTGAAATTCAATTGCCAAAATAGCAATAGCCTGAATCTGTTGTTCCAGCTTTTGCAGGCCAAGTGTTAATCTGTCCGTAAAAGTGGAAATTTTGTTTTGGGGTGAAATTCAATTGCCAATATAGCAATACCCTGAATCTGGTGTTCCAGCTGTTGCAGGCCAAGTCATAGTCTGTTCTAAAATGTTTATATTTTGTTCTGGGGTGAAATTCAATTGCCAATATAGCAATATCCTAAATCTGGTGGTCCAGCAGTTGCAGGCCTAGTTAAATTCTGTCTGTAACAGGGTATATTTTATTCTGGGGTGAAATTCAATTGCCAAAATAGCAAAACCCTGAATCTGGTGTCCCAACACTGGCTGGCAAAGTATAATAGTGTCCGCCAAAACATATATTTTGTTCTGGGGTGAAATTCAATTGCAAAAATAGCAATACCCTGAATCTGGTGTCCCACCAGTTGCAGGCCTAGTTTAAATCTGTCCGTAACATGCTATATTTTGTTCTGGGGTGAAATTCAATTGCTAAAATAGCAATACCCTGAATCTGTTGTTCCAGCTGTTGCCGGCCAAGTGTTAATCTGTCCGTAAAAGGGGAAATTTTGTTTTGGGGTGAAATTCAATTGCCAATATAGCAATACCCTGAATCTGGTGTTACAGCTGTTGCAGGCCAAGTCTTAATCTGTCCGTAAAAGGGTATATTTTGTTCTCGGGTGAAATTCAATTGCCAATATAGCAATACCCTGAATCTAGTGTTCCAGCTGTTGCAGGCCTAGTTTAACTCTGTCTATAACAGGGTATATTTTGTCCTGGGGTGAAATTCACTTGCCAAAATAGCAATACTCTGAATCTGGTTTTCCAGCACTGGCTGGAAAAAGTATAATAGTGTCTGCAAAAACATATAATTTGTTCTGGGGAGAAATTCACTTACCAATATAGCAATACCTTGAATCTGGTGTTCCAGCTGTTGCAGGCCAAGTATTAATCTGTCCGTAAAAGGGTATATTACACTCAAGGTGAATATACAAGTGCTGAGAGGGTCATCCTCAATAACTTCACACGCTACCGTGCATCTTCCATTGTATTTCTGTCCGTTAAAGGGTATATTACACAAAGTGTTAAAATATAATTGCAGAAGGCATAATCCTACATATTTTTTCACACACTACTGTGCATCTCCAAGTGTAAATCTGTTCATAAAAGGATACCTTTCATCCAGGGCCTAAATACTAGACCTAAAAGAGATATTCCCCTAAATCAGTGGTTACTGCTGTGCCTGGATTAGTGTAATACGCTACATAAATAAATAGGCAGATAGTGTTAGGTGCCTGCAAAAAAAGGCCTGAATTTAAAATCAATACATTGGGCCAAATATTTTTTTTCTTATTGTGGTGCTTGGTGAACGGTAACAATGAGGAAAACATCTAGTAAGGGACGCGGACGCGGTCGTGGTGGTGTTAGTGTACCCTCTGGTGCTGGGAGAGGACATGGCCATTCTGCCACAGCCACACGTCCTAGTGAACAAACTACCTCAGGTTCCAGTACCCGCCAGAATTTACAGCAATATTTGGTGGAGCCCAATGCCGTTCTAAGGATGGTAAGGCCTGAGCAGGTACAGGCGCTAGTCAATTGGGTGGCCGACAGTGGATCCAGCACGTTCACAACATTATCTCCCACCCAGTCTTCTGCATAAAGCGCACAGGTGGCGCCTGAAAACCAAGCCCATCAGTCTGTCACATCACCCCCATGCATATCAGGGAAACTGTCTGAGCCTCAAGTTATGCAGCAGTCTCTTATGCTGTTTGAAGACTCTGCTGGCATGGTTTCCCAAGGGAATCCACCTAGCCCTTCCCCAGTGGTGGAAGACATAGAATGCACTGATGCACAACCACTGATGTTTCCTGATGATGAGGACATGGGAATACCACCTCATCGGAGTCTGCACTTCTCTGATGATGACGAAACACAGGTGCCAACTGCTGCGTCTTTCTGCAGTGTGCAGACCGAACAGGAGGTCAGGGAGGAAGACTGTGTGGAAGACGATGCAGGGGACGATGAGGTCCTAGACCCCACATGGAATGAAGGTCGTGCCACTGACTTTCATAGTTCAGAGGAAGAGGCAGTGGTGAGACCGAGCCAACAGCGTAGCAAAAGAGGGAGCAGGGGGCAAAAGCAGAACAGCTGCCGCCAAGAGAGTTCGCCTGATACTGGCCACCGCCACCAGGGACCGAGCACCCCAAAGGCAGCTTCAAGGAGTTCCCTGGCATGGCACTTCTTTAAACAATGTGCTGACGACAAGACCCGAGTGGTTTGCACGCTGTGCCATCAGATGCTGAAGCGAGGCATTAACATTCTGAACCTTAGCACAACTTGCATGACCAGGCATCTACATGCAAAGCATGAACTGCAGTGGAGTAAACACCTTAAAAGCAAGGAACTCACTCTGGCTCCCCTGCTCCCTCTTCTGCTGCTGCCTCGGCCTCTTCCTCCGCCTCGGGAGGAACGTTGGCACCTGCCGCCCACCAAACAGAGGATGTGCCACCGACACCACCACCTGCGTCACCAAGCATCTCCACCATGTCACACGGCAGCGTTCAGCTCTCCATCTCACAAACCTTGAGAGAAAGCGTAAATTCCCACCTAGCCACCCTCGAGCTCTGGGCCTGAATGCCAGCATTTCTAAACTACTGGCCTTTGAAATGCTGTCATTCAGGCTGGTGGACACAGACAGCTTCAAACAGCTGATGTCCATGGCTGTCCCACAGTATGTTGTTCCCAGCCGCCACTACTTCTCCAAGACAGCCGTGCCTTCCCTGCACAACCAAGTATCCGATAAAATCAAGTGTGCACTGCGCAACGCCATCTGTGGCAAGGTCCACCTAACCACAGATACGTGGACCAGTAAGCACGGCCAGGGACGCTATATCTCCCTATCTACACACTGGGTAAATGTAGTGGCGGCTGGGCCCCAGGCGGAGAGTTCCTTGGCGCACATCCTTCCGCCACCAAGGATCGCAGGGCATCATTCTTTGCCTCCTGTAGCCTCCTCCTCCTACTCTGTTTACTCCTCCTCTGCTTCCACCAGCTCATCCAGTCAGCCACACACCTTCACCACCAACTTCAGCACAGCCCGGGGTAAACGTCAGCAGGCCATTCTGAAACTCATATGTTTGGGGGACAGGCCCCACACCGCGCAGGAGTTGTGGCGGGGTATTGAACAACAGACTGACGAGTGGTTTCTGCCGGTGGGCCTCAAGCCCGGCCTGGTGGTGTGCGATAATGGGCGAAATCTCGTCGAAGCTCTGGGACTAGCCGGTTTGACGCACATCCCTTGCCTGGCACATGTGCTGAATTTGGTGGTGCAGAAGTTTATTCACAACTACCCCGACATGTCAGAGCTGCTGCATAAAGTGCGGGCCGTCTGTGCGCGCTTCCAGCGTTCACATCCTGCCGCTGCTCACCTGTCTGCGCTACAGCATAACTTTGGCCTTCCCGCTCACCACCTCATATGCGATGTGCCCACCAGGTGGAACTCCACCTTGCACATGCTGGAGAGACTGTGCGAGCAGCAGCAGGCCATAGTGGAGTTTCAGCTGCAGCACGCACACGTCAGTCGCACTTCGGAACAGCACCACTTTACCACCAATGATTGGGCCTCCATGCGAGACCTGTGTGCCCTGTTGCGCTGTTTCGAGTACTCCACCAACATGGCCAGTGGCGATGACACCGTTATCAGCATTACAATACCACTTCTATGTCTCCTTGAGAAAACGCTTAGGGCGATGATGGAAGAGGAGGTGGCCCAGGAGGAGGAGGAGGAGGAGGATGAGGGGGTCATTTTTAGCACTTTCAGGCCAGTCTGTTAGAAGTGGCTCAGAGGGAGGTTTTTGCAACAGCAGAGGCCAGGTACAAATGTGGCCAGCCAGGGCCCACTACTGGAGGACGAGGAGGATGAGGAGGAGGTGGAGGAGGATGAGGATGAAGCAGGTTTACAGCGGGGTGGCACCCTATACAGCTCAGGCCCATCACTGGTGCGTGGCTGGGGGATACGGAGGACGAAGACGATACGCCTCCCACAGAGGACAGCTTGTCCTTACCTCTGGGGAGCCTGGCACACATGAGCGACTACATGCTGCAGTGCCTGCACAACGACAGCAGAGTTGCCCACATTTTAACGTGTGCGGACTACTGGGTTGCCACCCTGCTGGATCCCCGGTACAAAGACAATGTGCCCACCTTACTTCCTGCACTGGAGCGTGATAGGAAGATGCGCGAGTACAAGCGCACGCTGGTAGACGCGCTCCTGAGAGCATTCCCAAATGTCACAGGGGAAGAGGTGGAAGCCCAAGGCGAAGGCAGAGGAGGAGCGAGAGGTCGCCAATGCAGCTGTGTCACGGCCAGCTCCTCTGAGGGCAGGGTTAGTATGGCAGAAATGTGGAAAAGTTTTGTCTACACGCCACAGCTAACTGCACCACCACCTAATACGGAACGTGTTATCAGGAGGCAGCATTTCACTAACATGGTTGAACAGTACGTCTGCACACCCCTCCACTTACTGATTGATGGTTCGGCCCCATTCAACTTCTGGGTCTCCAAATTGTCCACGTGGCCAGAGTTAGCATTTTATGTCTTGGAGGTACTGGCCTGCCAGGCGGCCAGCGTTTTGTCTGAACGTGTATCCAGCTCGGCAGGGGGCGTCATTACTGACAAACTTAGCCGCCTGTCCACAGCCAACGTGGACAAGCTGACGTTCATTAAAATGAACCAGGCATGGATCCCACAGGACCTGTGCCTCCCTTGTGCAGAATAGACATTTATACCTGCCTCCCCCTCAACCATGTATTCTTGTACTCCGGGGCACTTCTTTATTGAATCCTCATTTTTTTAACTTTACTATGATCTTGCGATGCAACCCAAAGTTGAATGAACCTCTTCTCAATCTGTGCGCCGGGGCCTAAATAACTGAAAGTGGCCTTCTCCAGTGGTGGGTGATATGACGCATGATTCCTTGCTGTGGGACCTCTCTCCTCTGTCTGGGTGCTGGGGCCTAAATAACTGAAAGTGGCCTTCTCCAGTGGTGGGTGATATGGCGCCTTATTCCTTGCTGTGGGACCTCTCTCCTCTGTCTGGGTGCTGGGGCCGAAATAACTGAAAGTGGCCTTCTCCAGTGGTGGGTGATATGATGCCTTATTCCTTGCTGTGGGACCTCTCTCCTCTGTCTGGGTGCTGGGGCCTAAATAACTGAAAGTGTCCTTCTCCATTGGTGGGTTATATGACGCATGATTCTCTGCTATGGGACCTCTCTCCAATTGATATTGGTTAATTTTTATTTATTTTATTTTAATTCATTTCCCTATCCACATTTGTTTGCAGGGCATTTACCTACATTTTGCTGCCTTTTTCAGCCCTCTCGCCCTTTCCTGGACTATTTTACAGCCTTTTTAGTGCCTAAAAGTTCGGGTCCCCCTTGACTTCTCGAACCCGAACATCCAGGTGTTCGCTCATCTCTACGCATGAGCCTACAGCCATTGTGCATGAGCGTTCAGTAACACGGGCAAAAAATACCCAGCTCCGCAGAGGCTGTCTTCTTCTTTTTAAATTAAAAAAATCTGTTCTTACCAGTTTAATCTCTGTTTTGTCCTCTATCAGGGGCCGGTGTAGGGAATAGATTTTAGGAACCGGGAGATGGAAAAAGATGGTTGGTTGGTCCTCTTCCTTCCAATTCAGGGCACTGTGCGTACGTCGTGCAATGTACTGTGCCACCCTAAATGAGTGTTGTGTTAAGTAGTACTATTCCTATCAGTTTAATCCCTGTTACGTCCCCTATCAGGGGACGTGTATCGAATAGATTTTAGGAACCAGGAGATGGAAAAAGATGATTGGTCGGTCCTCTTACTTCCCATTTGGGGCACTGTGTGTGTGCTGCGCAATGTACTGTGCCACCAATACAAATAGTGTGAACTACTATTCTTACCATTTTAATCTTAGTTAAGTCCCCTATCAGGGGACGTGTATTGAATTGAATCCTTGCATGGGGAGATAGAGAAAAAAGCGTGCTCTGTCTGCTTCCTTCTAATTATGGGCACTTGCAATGGAATTTGCCACCAATGCAACTAGTGTTAACTAAATACTATTCCTATCGGTTTAATCTCTGTTTTGTCCCTTATCAGGGCCAGGGCCGGTGTAGTGAATAGAGTTTTGGAACCAGGAGATGGAAAAAGACCCATGCTCAGTCCGCTTAGTTTGAAATTTAGGTATCTGCGCGTGCGCCATGCAATGTACTGTGCCACCCTATATGAGTGGTGGGCAGTGGGCACAGTACAGTCTGTGGGCCTGACACACACTTGCAGGCAAATGCAATTATATTAAAGGGTAAACATTTTATGACTTTTTTATCTGCAAGGTACTGTGCCACCCGATATGAGTGGTGGGCACTGGCAGTGAGCACAGTACAGTCAGTGGGCCTGGCTTTTTGGGGTGCTGTCAGGATGCTGTCCTTACAGCAGATGAGTTTTTGAGGACTGGAGTGGACACAGAACACTGGCCTAGCTAACGCTTTCCCTATTAATTCAGCAGCAGGAACACTCTCCCTGCTCTAACTAAGGCCCCATTCAGACGTCCGTAGTCTGTTGCGGATCCGCAAATTGAGGATCCGCAACACACCATGCCGTCACTCCCCATAGAAATGCCTATTCTTGTCCGCAGGTTGCAGACAAGAATAGGACATGCTTTATCTTTTGCGGAGCCGTGGCAGGATGTTTCAGGGCCGAAACCCGGAAGTTCAGGGCCGTGGCTCTGCATCACGTCCGGCCCCATTCACAATGAATGGGTTCGCATTCATTCCGCAGAATTGCGGAATGGATGCGGACGTGTGAATGGGGCCTTACACTGCAGCTTCAGAATGAATCTAAGATTAATGCTGTCCTTGCTTTTTGATAGGAGGTGGGAGGGTCTGGGAGGGAGGGTATGCTGATTGGCTGGAATGTGTTTGCTGACTGTGAGGTACAGGGTAAAATTTTGCTCAATGATGACGTATAGGGGGCGGACCGAACATCGCAAATGTTCGCCCGCCGTGGCGAACGCGAACATGCGATGTTTGCTGGGAATTGTTCGCCGGCGAATAGTTCGGGACATCTCTAGTTACCAGTATATTTCAAACCAATAGAACAGAATCAATACTTAATACCAAAACAACATAACAAATAGTCCACTCAGCTATGAGCGACTTAACCCCATTCGATAGCAACGCGACATTAAATAAATTATAAGGGGAGGGGGGAAGGGCTTTTAGATAGGTGATACTTACATGAATGCGCCAGTAACGGATTTTCCTTCTTTTTAAAGGTGTCATCTGTTGAAGCCGTTAGATCGACCTCCAATCAAGATGTTCTTCCTGGTCTCCTTTCCTTCCAGAAGCTTCTTCGGAATATACCACAGTCACCTTTATACAGGTAAGACAGAATATTCTGTGTACAGTATATTTATGTGCCATGACACCATGGCTCCCATTTTGAATACTCAATTTGGTTCGCTCCATGATGTCTCCCGAGTAGCAGACGGTGTAACACTCCTGTGTTAGGCTGCAGATTTCTCACTGCTTCCGCCCTGCTGTCTCACGGGCATGCTTCAACCCTGCTGTCTCACAGGCATGCTGCCACCCTTGCCCCTTGATGATGACGATGCCCCCTCTTCTTAAGGCTCCCATGTGCAATCGGCTACATCATCATCTACATCTGTTTGATCGTCACTTGTGTCAACCTCATCTGTCTCTTGCGCACATCCCTGACTTCTTGCAACATGTGTTCCCACCCAACTGTCATCATTGGTAGTTGCACGCCTAAAGTGGTCTGCAGAAGACCTTTCCTCTAAGTCTGTGCTGGCCTGTAACTGCTGACTGTCCTCACAAAGCTCATCCTCGGCAAAAAGAAGCAGAGCCGGTGACTATCATTACTTGGCTAGCAGAAAGAGCAGCAAAAGCAAGAGGTAGGTTCAGGACAGATGAAGGTACAAAGGCAGTTCCTGGGCAATGCCAACAAAGTGTGGTAACAGAGGAACCCACCGATTTTTGCCTATGTGTATGTGTTGTCATTTCAGACAAGTTAACCATTCAAGTACAGCTGGATTGTGGGTCAAAACACGACTGACAGTGGCTCTGGCCTGTTGCTGTGGCTGCTGCCACCCTCAACCCCACTCCCCTTCTTCTTCTTCTACTTGTGCTGGCTACAGTAACATTTTTGCCACTGCCCATTCCTTTGAAGGGTCCAGGCAACTCTCTGTTTGCCATAGTGTACAGTAACTGTATCCGTAATGTAACAGATTAACTAAGAATGTGGCAGCAGTTGAACAAAGATGCACGCAGTGATATAGTAGACCCCGGTTTAATACTGAGTCTGACGCACAATAAGTCAATGTGTAAAATAACAGATTACCTATGAATGGCGCAGCTGTTGAACAAGATATACGCAGTGATACATTAGACCGCCTTTTAATACTGCACCTGACATGCATTAAGTCTGTATAAAATGACTGATTGACTAAAAATGTGGCAGCAGTTAAAAAGGTGCACACAGCGATATATTAGACTGCCCATTAATACTGAGGCACAGTAAGTCTATGTATAAAATAACAAATTAGCTAAGAATATGGCAGCAGTTGAACAAGATGCACACGTCGATTACACACAACCTGCAGTGTCCCTGGTGTCTCCCTATGCTCTCCCTACAATCTCCCAGCACTGTATTTGTACTCTTCCTCTCAATATTCTTCTAATAATAGATTTCTGCAGCATTGTCCCTAGCGCTTGTCACGTTTCTCCCTATGCTCAGCTCACAGTGACATGGCAGAGACCGCGCTGGATGAGGCTTTTATAGGGCTGTGACATCACAGGGGATGACTGCACAGCATTATGGGTGATCTTGTGTTCCTGGTCTTCTTACTTTCACTTTGTAACATGTGCAACCGTCATTTTAGAAAAAAAAGATTTGTTATTACAAAGTGCAAGTAAATTTAGATTTGTGGTAAATAGAATTTTTCCTAAACTTCAGATCATATTCCACTTCGGATGCTTCGATTCGCTCAACAGTAGTAACCAGCGTGAAGCATTACAGACTTTGCTGCTGCAACAGTTTTCCATTTTGCCTCAGTCCATTTTAAATAAGATTAGAACCTGAGAAGACGGCAGTGTTTCTGGATTGTGTTGCTAAATATGTTTTCTTACAAGATACAGCTTTAACTTGCATTTGTAGACTGGATGTGTTCTTGAGCCTATGCAGTGATTTCCAGTAGAGAATCTCGCCTGTTTTTGATGCAGTGGATGAGGATTCGTATATCACAAGCATCCAATATTGACCACTTCCCTTCCCCTTGCACACATGGATTTCTCCAGCTTCTCTGGATCTTTTGATGATATTAGGTACTCTAGATGGAGGGATATTCATTTTACACAGGGTCCCAACTTTTTTGAAATTGGGGTTCATCATCCCCCAGCATGCATACTTCATTTGCTGTTCTTGGAATGGCCATAGAAGGGAATGGAGCTTTCTGGGAGTTACAGTTTCACAACAGCTGGAGTTCTGGAGATGGCTGATGCCTGCTCTAAGAGCATGCTGGCCCATGATCGGCGACTTAAGTGAAGTCTTATAATTGTTATTACATATACAGTTAGTTATGCATGTTGTCTATTGGCTTGTAGAGCAGCAAAATAAGCTTAGGAACAAATGTTGACAGCAGTATTCCTGGTTCCACCTGTATTTCTACTTGTTGTGTTTGTAAATACTTTTAATTTTTTAATACCAGTATTACTTTATGTGCATTTTTATGGTTAAACTAGTAGGACTGTGCTTGTGCTATAAATATTGCAGTATCTACATAGCTGGTTTTTGCAATTTTAGATATGATTAATTTGACATTTCCACTGGAAACATGTAAGAGGTGTCAAACTTTACAGTGAGTCTATTTTGCCCATGAGTGGTAAATGTGGCTGTCCATTCAAGGATGTAGGAAGGAAACAGGCAGATACAATAGCTGTTACTGAATCCAGGGCCCAAACCTAAATGAATATGGCCCAATTCTCTAAGTCAGCCCTCCCCCCGCACACCGCATTTTACTGTACTTGCTATACAGCAGCACATACCTCTCACATCCAGTGCCTCCCAGGTGACATCTCCTCTCATGTAAATCTTCACTGTCATCATCTTCTCCATTTGGTCTGGACAACTTCTTTCAGCCCTGCCTTATCTCTGCAGAGTTTGGAATACAGACATCTTAGCTTCCTCACATTCTCATTATCATTCCCCAACCAGGAGTCCCAATAGTGTTATTCTGTTGCTCGCTGTGCTCCCCAATACCCCCAAATACTATCCTGAAGAAAAATTAGTGCCATACAGATAGTCCCCCTCATAGTACTCATGCTCCTCAAAATCCCACCAATATTAATTCCCTTGTATAATGCCTTTATTAGTAATTCTGCTCCCTACAGTGCACCCAACAGTGATAATGCTCTCCAAGAGTGCCTCCATTAGAAGAAGAGCCCTACAGTATTAATAATGCCCTCACACAGCCCCCAGTAGTTCCCCCAGTAGTTCTCTACAGACGCCTCAGTAGTAATAAGTCCCCCCATAGTGCTCTTAGTAGAAATAAGGCAGATCTATAAGTGCATTCTATAGAGCCCAGTACTAATAAGAATGCCTATAATGTCCCCTGGATTTAAAATGAGCCTACAGTGCCCCAGTATTTATATTGCCCCCTATTGTTATAATGCTTGCCCTGGAGTGCCCCCAGTATTTATAATGTCCACTGCAGTTCCCCTTGTAGTCATATTTCTCCCTTTAGTGCCCTCAAAAATTATAATTCCTTAGCCCCTCCACCATACAGTACCATATAAATATCACTATTTTCCTCCGTCGTAGAGTCTCATGTAAATGACATCACACCATCTATTCAGCCCCCTCCAATATACAGTCCTGTGTAAATAAGATCCCTCTTTATCTACATTCCCCTCCAAAATACAGTCCCGTGTAAATAACATCACTTCCCTCCATTCAGCCCCTCCAACATGCAGTCCCATGTAAATAACATCACCCCCTCCCCAGCCACATTCAACATACAGTCCCATGTAAATAATATCACCCCCTCCCCAGCCGCCTCCAGCATGCAATCACATGTATATTACATCACCCCCTCCATACCCACCTCCAATACATAGTTCCATGTAAATATGGACTGTAATGCCATCACAGGTCCGTCAGCTCCTGCAGTGCATTAGATTCAATTGTATTGCCGCCCTGAGGACAGCAATACAGTTGTATCTATTTGGTAGGCAGGCAGAGAAAACATCCGGGGTCCAGGCCCTGAATGTTTTAACCTAGCAATGCACCTGCTGAATTCCCATCAGTGAACTAGATTAGAGTTCTTACAAGAAGCCACTGGCAGTTATAGGCTCATGAGTTGCAACAAGCTTAATGGTTACAACTTACAAGAGTCTCTCATATTGGAGGCACACCAGGGACGTGCACAGACATTTTGAAGGGCAGAGTGTGCTGTCTGTCCACAGCCAGATTATGTTAATCTACATTGCTGAATTCTGCTCCCCCTAGTGGACACCTTTAAGACTGCTTTTGTTCTTTTCTGTTCTGTCCTGAGGTCATGTGACACTGCAGGAAGTAGACTCTCTGTGATCAGGAAGCAGGTTGTTCTTTATTCCAGCAGCCATATTTCCTAGATTCACACTGTACTGTTGCATCCACATGCATATATCCTTCATCCACGCCATCCAAGCATCGTTGGTATGTCAAACCTTATCATTTACTTATATCTGCAGTGTAGGATGCATATTTTGTTGCATACATGCATTATGTTAGAGCTTTATAGTTAGGTATTAGCTAATCTATGTTAGTAGATTCCTGTCATCTGCTCCTAGATCTGTGTAGTTGCCATGATGCTATAGTTCTCTCATCTGCAGACGCATTTTATCTCAGATGCTCCATAGTGTATTCTTATGCATCACTGTTCTTTGATGTATGCGTTATTGTATTAATCCACACTCCTGCATTGCATGTATGGTCTGATACTATGCTTTTGTCTGTATTCACAGTTTTACCTTCTTTTGATCATACGCATTAAACAAGTTACCGGAACTTTAACAGTGTGGTGATTGAAGGGCGAGTAAACTACCTGTCGAATTATTCTTCACAATAAGGGGAACAGGACAGTAAAACAACGGCTTTAACGGAGACGGCCCTTGAATGCGATAGAGCAACGCAAGCAGGATCAGCACTTAATCTGTGTACAGCAGCACTACACAGCATCGCAGTGCAGCCACAGCTTCTACTTCAGAGGGACTGAAGTTACTGTCTCACACAGACCCACACCTAGCAACACAAAGATGTCTGAAGTTTCACAGAAGACCAGATCCAGAGTGTCACGCTCATCCAGACTCTCACATCGATCTCGTGCTTCTGAAGCAGCAGCGCTAGCCAGAGCTGAAGCAGAGGCCATGAAAGCACAAATAGTATTTGCAGAAGAAGAAGCAAAGATAAAGCAAGAAAAGGCACGTATAGAAGCTTCACTAGAAGTACTCAGTTTGAAAAAGTCAGCAGCTGCAGCAACTGCAAAAGCACAAGTATTAGAGGCTGCATTAGAAACGGATGATGACATAAGCGACAAACAAGACATCCAGCTTGACTTAAAGCAAGAAACTGCTATACAGCGTACTGAAGAATATGTGAGAGAACATTCACAGATACTCCATCAACCTGATCCAATCTCAGAAGATGGAAACAAGTACCCACACAGCAGCACACGCTTTCCACTTCAGACAAGTTCACAGCAGCAGAACGCCTCTTGTCAAGACCCTCCCTTCACTGCAGACCTATCATTTTATGCCCCTCCAATGAGAAACTCCAGCGGTCAGATCTTCAGGGAAGATCCTGCGATGGACAGCAAGCGATTTGACACTCCACACCACTGCATAGATCCACCTGACTGCTACAGCTATCCTATGCCTCCAGTGGAAAAAGGGACTTATACTTGCTCATCAGATGCAAGAATGATACCACCAGTTAATCGCTACCCAGACTCTCCAGCTCACAACCAAGTCACGTCGGATCTGGTAAGATATATGGCAAGACGAGAAATTATTTCAAAGGGACTTGTGCAGTTTGATGATCTGCCAGAAAACTATAGGGCTTGGCGGGCTTCATTCAGAAATGCTATAACAGATCTTAATCTCTCTTACAAAGAAGAAATAGATCTTCTGGTGAGATGGTTAGGCATTGAGTCATGCAAGCAAGTGAAACGCATACAAGCTGTACATGTGAATGACTCCAGAAAGGGTTTGCAGATGGCATGGCAGAGACTTGATGAGTGCTATGGGGCTCCTGAGATTATAGAGGACTGCCTGTGGAATAGAGTAGACAGCTTTGGGAAAATCTCCAGCAAAGACCATCTCAGGCTTAGAGAGTTAGGAGACCTGTTAATGGAACTGCAAGCTGCAAAGGAAGAAGGTGACTTTCCAGGTCTAGCCATTCTTGATACAGCTAGAGGTATAAGCAGCATTGTTCAAAAATTGCCAATTTCCCTACAAGAGAGGTGGATGACTCAGGGCTCCAGATATAAAGAACTGCACCGAGTGTCTTTCCCACCATTCTCTTTCTTTGTGAGTTTTGTCACACAACAAGCAAAGATGTGTAATGATCCAGGGTTCATCCTGTCTCCTTAAAGCTCTGATGGTTGGAGACTAGAGAAACACCATCACAAGAATACTACTCATAGAACCTCTGTCTCAGTGCACAAGACTGAGACTTCTACAGGTACACCATCACAGAAAGAGCCTGCCCGTCCCAAGACTGCGGATCTTACCCAAGGTTGCCCCATTCATCGCAAGCCTCATCCTTTGTATGAATGTCGTAGCTTCAGGGTAAAACCTTTAACTGAAAGAAAGGCCTTCCTGAAGCAAAATAATGTTTGTTATCATTGTTGTGCATCTACTTCACATCTTGCAAAGGACTGTGATAAGACTATCTGTTGTACAGAATGCAATAGCAACAAGCATGTGTCCGCTATGCATCCTGGTCCCGCACCATGGACTGTGAAAGCTGAAACAGGGGTAGAGCATGGCGGGGAGGGACAGGAAAGTAGCTTATCAGCAGATGTGTCAGCTATGTGTACTGAAGTTTGTAGAGAAAATCTTCAGGGCAGGTCATGTTCAAAAATCTGCTTGGTCAATGTGTACCCTACAGGGCATAAGGAAAGAGCTACCAAAGTTTATGCAATCTTAGATGACCAGAGCAATAGATCTTTGGCAAGACCAGAGTTGTTTGAGCTTTTTGGGTCAAAAGGTCACCAATTGCCCTATTCTCTCAAGACATGTGCGGGAGTGATTAACACTACTGGGAGAATGGTACATGGCTTCCAGTTGGAATCCCTTGACAGACAAGTGTCCGTTCCACTACCCATGCTGATAGAATGTGATGAAATCCCAAATGTTCGATCAGAGATCCCTACCCCAGAGGTTGCACTTCATCATACACATCTGAGGCAAATAGCCACTCAGATACCTGAGCTTGATCCTAATGCCTCCATTCTCCTGTTGCTAGGCAGAGATATTATTAGGATCCACAAGGTCAGGGACCAGATTAATGGGCCAAACGACTCTCCTTACGCCCAAAGATTAGACCTAGGGTGGGTAATAGTGGGCAATGTATGTCTAGGTGGTGTCCACAGACCAGACACCGTGCATAGCCTCTATACCAACATCTTAGATAATAGCCGGGGATCGCTGTTCACACCTTGCCCAAACTACTTTGCTGTGAAGGAAAGCTTCAATACCGGCATTCCCATGACCCTGCAGGCCTCATCCATCTCGAATTCCTCTTGTATGGAAAACTGTCTTGGCCACAAAGCCTTTGAAATTACCAAAGAAGATGATAAAATGGCTCCTTCTCGCAGTGAGCTTGCTTTCCTGGAGATAATGAAGAGAGGCTTCTACAGGGACGAAGACAACAGCTGGGTTGCTCCACTACCTTTTAAAACACACAGACAACACCTTCCAAATAACAAGACACAGGTTTTGCACCGATTCAGGTCTCTTCAAAAATCCTTTAAACAGAAGCCCGACATGAAAAGACATTTCTTTGCTTTCATGGAGAAAGTGATACAGAATGGCCATTGTGAAGTAGCGCCACCCCTTGACATAGAAGAAGAATGCTGGTATCTACCTCTGTTCGGGTGTACCACCCGAAGAAACCCTTGCAAATCAGAGTGGTCTTTGATTCAAGTGCCCAGTGTGGTGGGATATCCCTGAACGACATCCTTTTGAAGGGTCCAGACCTCAACAACAATCTCTTAGGAGTATTACTTCGCTTTCGAAAGGATGCTATTGCCTTTGTGGCCGACATTGGCCAAATGTTTCATTGTTTCCTGGTTAGACCTGAAGATAGGAACTTTTTAAGATTCTTCTGGCATAAGGATAATAACCCAGCAGAAGACATCATCGAATGGCGGATGAAAGTGCATATTTTTGGCAACAGCCCTCACCAGCAGTAGCCATTTTTGGCCTCAAACTCGCAGCATACGAAGGAGAAAGACAGTTTGGTGCAGATGCAAGAGAATTTGTAGAAAGAGACTTTTATGTTGATGACGGACTAAAATCTGTGCCAACTGCAACACAAGCCATCAACCTATTGAAGAGAACAAGAGAGATGCTGGCATGTTCCAACCTTCACCTACATAAGCTAGCATCAAACAGCAGAGAAGTCATGATGGCCTTCCCTTCAGAAGATCGGGCAAGTGACTTAAGGGATCTTGATTTTAGTGCTGATGCATTACCCATTCAGAGAAGCCTTGGCATTAGCTGGGACCTCAAAAAGATGTTTTGACATTCCAAGTATCACAAGAGAAAAGACCTTTCACTCGTCGGGGAGTCCTCTCTACCGTGAACAGTGTATATGATCCTCTAGGTATAGCTGCACCAGTCACCATTAGAGGAAAAGGTCTTCTTCGTAATCTCACTGCAGATAGTCAAGATTGGGATGCACCCCTACCTGAAGAGAAGAAACAGCAGTGGGAAGATTGGAGAGAATCCCTACAGAAGTTGAGACACGTTGAGGTATCCAGACCTTATGTATCAATTTCCTGCTCTAATGCTCAGTATAAAGAGCTCTGTGTATTCTCAGATGCCTCTGTCCAGGCAATAGCAGCAGTAGCCTACTTAAAGGTTGTTGATGCTCAAGGAGGAGCTCACATTGGGTTCGTCTTAGGAAAGGCAAAACTAACTCCACGGCCAGAACTCACGATCCCACGGCTGGAGCTTAGCGCAGCGGTCCTTGCTGTGGACATTGCGGAATTCATTACCACAGAAATTGACTTGAACATTGACACTGTTAGCTATTTCACTGATAGTAAAATCGTTCTGGGCTACATTTACAACGAGGAAAGAAGATTTTATGTGTTCGTCAGTAATCGTGTTCAAAGGATAAGAAGATGTTCAATCCCAAAGCAATTGCATTACGTGCCGACAAAGGATAACCCAGCAGATCTCGCCACCAGATCTGTATCAACAGCACATCTACAAGACTCAATGTGGCTTACAGGGCCAACATTCCTACTTCATTCAAATTCGCCATCCGAAAAGACTGAGACTGAGGCCTTTGACCTCGTTGATCCAACGACTGATACAGACATCCGTCCTGAGGTGACAACATTAAGCACTGTATATAGAGAGAAGAGACTTGGATCTGAACGTTTTTGCAGATTCTCTGGCTGGAATACTTTGACACGAGCTGTCGCACGTCTCATCCACATTACTCAACTTTACAAGGTAAAGGCAGAAAAACATCCTGAAAACTGTAATGGTTGGCATCTCTGTACAGGACCGCATCTTATTGCGTTCCTCAAGAAAGCCAGAATAATCATCCTCCAAAATGTGCAAGGAGAAACATTTCCTAGAGAGATCCTCTGTATTCAAGAGAAAAAGAGTATCCCCAATGACAGTTCGCTTAGAGCTTTAGATCCCTTCATAGATGTAGATGGGCTACTAAGAGTAGGTGGACGTCTACGCAATGCAGATCTTGGGCATGATGAGAAAAGCCCAGTCATTATCCCAGGTCGACACCACATTGCCACCCTCATAACCCGTCACTACCAAACCCAGTCACAGCACCAAGGACGACACATTACAGAAGGAGCTATTCGTACAGCGGGGTATTGGATATTGGGAGCTAAGCGGAACGTTTCCAGTCTTATCTTCAAATGTGTTATTTGCCGGAAGCTCAGAAGGACCTGTGAAACACAGAAAATGGCAGACTTACCACCTGACAGACTTAGCACAGATCCTCCATTCACTCACATCGGCCTGGATGTATTTGGTCCTTGGTCGGTTTTCTCCAGATGTACCCGTGGAGGTAAAGCCAACAGCAAGAGGTGGGCAATTCTTTTCACCTGTCTCAGCATCCGTGCCATCCACATAGAGATTGTAGAATCCATGGATGCCTCAAGTTTCATAAATGCCTTGAGAAGGTTCTTTGCTATTCGTGGCCCAGTCAAAACAATCAGATCAGACAGAGGAACGAACTTCGTAGGTGCTTGCCATGAACTCAAAATCTCCTCTAACCTCAATGATGAAAAGGTAGAGAGTTTTCTTTCAAAGCAAGAAGTATCTTGGATTTTTAACCCCCCTTTTGCTTCCCACATGGGAGGAGTGTGGGAAAGGATGATTGGAATCACCAAGAGGATACTAGACTCCATGTTTTTGCAACAACCTTCAAGACTTACTCAAGAGGTGCTAGTTACTTTGATGGCAGAAGTGACTGCTATTGTAAACTCAAGACCGTTGATACCAGTCTCAACAGATCCTGAAGATCCACAAATCCTTACTCCAGCAACCTTAATAACTCAAAAGATTGCACCTTATCCAGTGCTGTCCGAAACATTTGATAGTAAAGACCTCTACAAACGACAGTGGAGACAGGTCCAGAGCCTGGCTAAAGACTTTTGGCACAAATGGTACAAACAGTATTTGGCTACTCTTCAGGAACGAAAGAAGTGGCAGGCAGACAGGCCTAATTTTCAGCAGGGTGACATCGTGCTTCTGAAAAACCACCAAACCAAGCAGATTAAGTGGCCTATGGGTCGAGTGACAAAGACCTTCCCTCACGATGATGGTAGGGTCCGTAAGGTAGAGGTGAGAGTAAACACAGAAGGAAGTTCAGCATTGTTCATTAGACCAGTAACAGAACTTGTCTTGCTCTTATCTCCTTCAGAGTAACTTTCGGTGGCCTGGTAAATTGTGGTATCTCTAACAGATACCAGGCGGGGAGTGTGCTGTCTGTCCACAGCCAGATTATGTTAATCTACATTGCTGAATTCTACTCCCCTAGTGGACACCTTTAAGACTGCTTTTGTTCTTTTCTGTTCTGTCCTGAGGTCATGTGACACTGCAGGAAGTAGACTCTCTGTGATCAGGAAGCAGGTTGTTCTTCATTCCAGCAGCCATATTTCCTAGATTCACACTGTACTGTTGCATCCACATGCATATATCCTTCATCCACACCATCCAAGCATCGTTGGTATGTCAAACCTTATCATTTACTTATATCTGCAGTTTAGGATGCATATTTTGTTGTATACATGCATTATGTTAGAGTTTTATAGTTAGGTATTAGCTAATCTATGTTAGTAGATTCCTGTCATCTGCTCCTAGATCTGTGTAGTTGCCATGATGCTATAGTTCTCTCATCTGCAGACGCATTTTATCTCAGATGCTCCATAGTGTATTCTTATGCATCACTGTTCTTTGATGTATGCGTTATTGTATTAATCCACACTCCTGCATTGCATGTATGGTCTGATACTATGCTTTTGTCTGTATTCACAGTTTTACCTTCTTTTGATCATACGCATTAAACAAGTTACCGGAACTTTAACAGTGTGGTGATTGAAGGGCGAGTAAACTACCTGTCGAATTATTCTTCACAATAAGGGGAACAGGACACAGAGGCTTAAGTAAAAAAAAAAAGGCACTTGTCATAATTTCAAAAAATGTAAGTGCTACCACACAGTACTAATGCCCACCTTGTAGCCCCTTCAAAATAGTTCTGTCCTCCTTGTGGCCCCCTGCAGAAGTTATGCCCACCTTTGTTCCTGTCACAGTAGTTATGCCTACTTTTGTGCCCCCTCGCTGTAGTTATATCTAGATATATGCGCCCTCACAGTAGTTATGCCCAGATATGTGCCCGCTCGCTGTAGTTATGCCCAGATGTGCCCCCTCACAGTAGTTATGCCCAGATATGTGCCCCCTTACAGTCGTTATGCCAATATGTGCTTCCCTCACAGTCGTTATGTCAGATTTTGTGCCACCTCACAGTAGTTATGCCAGATATGTGACCAGGGCTGGCCTTAGGTGTTCAGGCGCCCTGTGCGAGCTAATCTAGTGGCGACCCTCAACCCCCCCCCCCTCACCTGCCCACCTGTTCACCTACACACAGTAGTAAAGGTATAAATTAACTATAGATCAGCTTCAATGTCACTGTCTGTCAGGGGTCTTTGCAAATTTGGCAAATTTCCAGACAGTGACAGTGCCATTTTAATAGTATATTCCACAAAGTCAGTTTATGTATTGTAGAAACAAGAGCAATGTTGTCAGTACACAATATTTAACCCTACAACCCTTTACAACACTAAGCATGTATAGCATCTCCCTCATTTCTTCAACCCACGTCTTTGTTTGGCCCCCTGTAGACAATTTCTATATGCCAGTAATAGGAGCCCCCCACCATCATGTGTCAGCAGCCAGAGCCCTCCCCATATCATGTGCCAGTAGCCAGAGTGCCCCCCTATCATGTGCCAGTAGCCCCCCTTATGTGCCAGTAGCCCCCCCTTATGTGCCAGTAGTCCCCCTTATGTGCCAGTAGCCCCCTTATGCGCCAGTAGCCCCCTTATCATGTGCCAGTAGTCCCCCCCTTATCATGTGCCAGTAGTCCCCCCTTATGTGCCAGTAGCCCCCCTTATGTGCCAGTAGCCTCCCTTATCATATGCCAGTAGCCCCCCTTATGTGCCAGTAGCCCCCTTATGTGCCAGTAGTCCCCTTATGTGCCAGTAGCCCCTTATGCGCCAGTAGCCCCCTTATCATGTGCCAGTAGTCCCCCTTATCATGTGCCAGTAGTCCCCCTTATGTGCCAGTAGCCCCCTTATGTGCCAGTAGCCTCCTTATCATATGCCAGTAGCCCCCTTATGTGCCAGTAGCCCCCCTTATCATGTGCCCCCCTTATGTGCCAGTAGCCCCCCCTTATGTGCCAGTAGACCCCTTATGTCCCAGTAGCCCCCCCTTATCATGTGCCAGTAGTCCCCCTTATGTGCCAGTAGCCCCCACCCTATCATGTTCCAGTATTGTACGAAAAAAAACTTATACTTACCTCCATGTTAGTAATGCGATGCAGGACTCTTCCGGCCTGTGTCCCTCGTTGTACATCATAGCGCCACCTGCACCGGCCTCTGATAGGCTTCCGGCCTAGTGCTGGCAGCCTATCAGAGGAACAGGGAGGGGACACACCTCTCCATCCTCTGCCGCAGCACAGACATCTGTATCGCTGTCCTAACCCAACACTGGATGTTTTCATCCACGCACAGGGAGAAGCAGCAGATTCAGTGTGAGGAATTTGGGCATATGGGGGGCAATTTTTAGTCTCAGATAAACCCTTTAAGCACAGATATTTACTGGCTGATCTTTATTTATGACCTTAGTTCTCCACAGATCTTCTGCTGCTCCGGAGTGTGGGAATTACAAGTGGATAACCCTGCTCTGGGCTGCCTTCTTCACTTTGTTGAACAACTATTTGCTCTCTAGGTCCTGAGGGTGTGAGGAAATTTGCAAGCATCACCCACCTTTACTTGATAGTCTTGCAGGAGTTAGTTTCCTCTCTTTCCAGCTGCTGCATTTACCAACTCTCTGAATGCTGCTTCAGTGCTACTGACCATGTGGCCCCATGCAACACCTATATTTATGGACCAGCTGGAATGCACTCTGCAGGGTGGGTATGCCTCAGATGTGACCTTCTACTCTGACCTTTGACTAAGCCCCATAACTGTCAGTAACCTCTTGAGAGCCTAATATTCACAGGGCGTTTCCAAAAGGTTAACAATAAACATTGTGACTCGCATGACAACGAGTTGCTGAACACATCAATATCCTCCCTGAAGGTATCTGACTCCCAAATTCAATACTGATGATAAGGCATTTCAACCACAATAGTACAATTACAGAATTTCCTAACTGGCATATCACAGTGGCATAATGTACATAATAGCACATTACATAGCACATCACATGGGATGGTACACTTAAATAGCATGTTATCATGATTCATAATCATCACATTTAGGTGAATCCTGATGAATTCTGAAGAGTTCAGCCACATAACACTTCAAGATTACAACTTGGGTGGCATTGCTAACATTCTACGGTGGTAGTAACCCACAGCAAAAGAAACATAACTGTATTCAATTCTAAAAGAATACATTTTTTCTTGTAAGAGGGTTTAGGGTATTTTATTCCTCTTATAAACATCTCATTCCTTAGAGTAATTTGCAACTGTTTCTAAGTTCATGCATTATCTGGTAGCCTCAAGCTGTACTCTTAACTCATACCACCTACTGCCTTTTTTGCGAAGCTTCTCTGTCTTTTTAGCCTTCTCCTGTCTTTTGTTCCTCACTGAGACTTCTGTACTGAATCTAAACCCTTACTTCTTTCACCTCTGTACCTGCTTCTCCTCCATATGATACCTATCTCTCCACTCCTTCCACAGCATGCTCCCTTTGTTCCGGAGATAAGAGGAAGTCAATATGTCAGTAGCATACCAAGCAGCAAGGTCAGTGGATCCTGTAGAATGCATTAACACAATCTAGCTTGTCAATTATTTAAGATTTCTCTGTCATTCACTCTGCATCCAGTGAAAACATTTTTCACATTTGATATGGATTTGAAAGGAAGTTCTGTTAATAAGAGCACACATGTGGTGTTTTTATTACCTCCTAAGATGTAAGATACAATTTCAACTTATTCTTATTGGAACTTACAAGTTCAGTTCTTTAATCACACATCTCTATATAAAAAAAAATACTCTTACAGTAAATTATTGACAAGCGTGCAGACACAATATGTAATGAAAGGTTGTCTCATTGGTTTTGTTTTACAAAGTGAAAAAGATAAATTAAGTATTTTCTAAAAGTACTTTTCATAAACCTAATTTATATTGTAAACTGAATATATTAGGAATAAGCGGTTAAGCGGAACAGAGAAATGAACAAAATTACTTCTAGATGCACTGATTCCTCTATCTTTAGTAAATCAGTTGAAGAAACCATCATCTGTTTTTCCTATACTCAAGTAGAGTCTGCTAATATTAAAAGGGTTGTCCAACTTTGAAGTGTTTTTTTTTTTTTTACCTGTGTTTTTTACCTCTTACCTGTTACCCAATGCTCGGCTCCAGCTCCATGGGTTCATCTTGTCTTCACTGTGCTTTGGTTCCCTCATGTAAACTTCTGGGACAGCCAATGACTGGCTGCAGCGATGGCATATCCCCAAGTGGCAAGTTACTCTGATGACATGCCACTTTGGGGACACTTCACCGCTGCATCCAGTGTTCCCTCTTAGCTGTGCCCTCTGGAAAGGAGAGGGAATTTAAAAAAAATTACTTGCAAGCATTAATGAGCACAATAACAGCTTAGAACAGTGGCTGCAGTGGTTCATGACACTCTTGTCTGTGCAGGAAGTTTACATGCAGGGACCGAAGAGAAGGGACCCATGGGGCAGGAATTCAGGGAGCAGGGAAGTATGCTGATTAAGTCGACTGCTTAAAGCGGTAGAAGACAGATATTATGCTAAAAGAAATTGTCATTTTGATGTTGTTTTAGATTTTAGAATTGTCACAGTAAACACATTAACAGTCTATAATATCAAGGCTGAAGCAGGAAGGTTCATGTGAGCAACATTGTTACCGGTTGTTTAATGCTAAAAATGAAAAAATTAAAAAGAGGAGCCTGGGAACTAGAAAGCAGGGATGAATCTCTGGAGTCTTGGGTATAGAGCCATTAGGCAAAAGATGGGCACAAAGCACATATTAGAGAAATTTGCACTTTGGTGCACAGTGTTAGATTTACACAAAAGACTCTTCCTTTCATTGAACTGAATATTGATGTTGTAGATTATACTTTTATATCTGTTGAGCTACTGTATGAATTTTATTTAAATCATTGGTCTTACGATAAACTTTCACCGTAACTAGCTGCTACGTTGAGGTGTCAGACAAATGTAAAGTACGGAAACATATTTCGTTTTTACTTGGCCAACAGGGCTTTCCAGATTTTAAAAATGACCTGTTCGTAGTGTAAGTGAAAGTGCTGCCATTCATGGTTCCAGTCAGTCTACATTGACACTACATATTGCCTACAAGAATGCCCAGCCTAATTGTACCAGAAAGCATCCCCTGATTAATACTGTCAGAGTATCCTCATTAAAATTAAGTCAGAGTAATCCCATTAATAGGGCTAGCCTGCATGACAGTGTCAGCCAGTTTACCCCATTAGCAGAGCCAGCATGAACGTACCCATTAATAGTGCCAGTAAGAGTACACCACTTATGGTAACAGCCAATGTGTCCTTGTTAATTATGCCAATCATAGCGCCCAATTAATAGTGATGGCCTTCGTGCTTCCATTAGTAATGTCAGCAAACGTCCTGCTGCCATTAATAGGTTAATTGAGAGTACCCCTATTAATAGTGCCACTTTGCCTGACTAAATGTTTGCCATGCACACCTAACTTCCAATACAGGCACTGATCTCTGTCAGCAGAGCTTAGCAGACTTACAGATTTGTTGGAGATGTGCATTCAACATTAGGGAGTCTGATATGTCTCTCCATTTTCTTCAGGGGACGAATGCATTGCTAGTAAAGACAGTATATACCACAGAAAATTCACAGAACACTAAAGCAAAAAACAGAAAGGGCCCCCTAAGAAAAACGTATGGGCACACAATGTAATACTATATGGAACAACCAAATATTTATTAAAAAAACGGCCAAATAATGTTTCAAACACAAACATCACTCACACACCATATGTACACTTATTAACATGCACATAGCATACATGCCCAACAGGCACATATGGTGTGCATAACCATGTTAAAATACCTTGTGTATAACATAGGTGCACATATGTAATGTTTTCACTTATACAATAATATACAGTACACAACATATGCACAAAAACATTAGGTGGGACCTTCATGAATCAAATTTGTTTCTCCAGCATATCACACAGATAGTTGATTGGATTGACTTCTACGGAATTGAATTATGTGTCAGGTTCCTCAAATCATTCCTGAAACAATTTTTTTGCAATATGACTGTATGCATTCTCCTGAAAGGGAATATTGCATTTAGGGAATACCAATGCCATGAAGGGTTGTACTTGGTCTGCAGTAATGTTTAGGTAGGTGGTACATGTACAAAGTAGCATCAAATTAAATACCAGAATTCTAGGTTTCCCAGAAGAATATTGCCCACAGTATCCCACTGCCTCCTCCGTCATGCCTATTTTCCATAATGCATTCTGCTGCCATCTGGGTCTTCATGTTTGGTGCCAGCCCCAACGCATTGCTAAAAATGTGAAATATACAGTAAATGTTTATATTTCACCATCTGTGAAAATATGTGCTTGGATTCTTTATATGGCACATCATAAGACTTCTCCAAGACTTCTTCTGAACAGATTAAAGCGATGATTCACACTGTGTAGTTAATTATATTGTGACTATATACAATTTTATTAGAATAGAAACTGAGAATACTTGTAAAAAGTTCTAAATTAAAGTATAACTGTCAATTTTTTTTTTTTTTTTTTTTACTATTGGATTTTGGTGATTAATATCACCTTGTTGGCCTGTTTTAATTTCTGATTGTTTAATAAATAACCCCTAAAAGCCATCTAAAAGTCCCCAGTATTGGCTATTTTTACCGGAGATTAAAATCAGGTTGCTATGCTCCTTCCGTCTACCAGATGAGGACGGAGCACGTGCACTGGGAACTGATAGTGAGTCAACATTGTAAGGGAATGTATAAAAAGCCAGGTTCTTCCTGACAGGAGATAACAGTGCCGGGCTGTGTGTGTAAACTTCTCCACATGCCTGTGCTTGGCAGACACTCCCTTAGCAGTGCTGGACAATGTAGAGCTCATGGAGATATGGCGGCTGCTCAGTGTATAAATGAAAGCCTTATCTGATAAGAGGAGAGCTTGTAGGAAGACTACAGACTTCAGCCAGACCTGGAAATTTAACTGCAAGACCCCCCTATACAGTGCTGGTCTTCACTAACTTCACTGCAGGCGTCCTATGGATTAGCGTCAGGGCAGAGGGCGGCCATTTTAACAGAATAGTGAAGTTGTAGTTTTATGCAGACTGGTTGCTAAGGGCTGAATCTTATTAAATAAGGGGTAAGTAAGTCTAATAGTTATTGATTCAGGAATATTATCATATTAGTAACTACTGTAAGAGGGTGCAAGGTGTCATATTTGATGGCAGGTACGTGTCACCGAGGTTGCTGGCCTCGGTGAGGTAAGAGCCGGGTTTTTTTGTCTGCAGCAGCTAGTGCTGTTTGACTCTGTTGAATAGCATGGCTGCAAAGCCGATCCGGGCCGGCTCTTACCGGGAGCAGCTAAAGTGTAGGGTGGGTGGCTGCTCCCCATGATCCAGTCCTGGTTTTGGGCTGGGTATAAAACACAGCCAGCAGCTGTGTCTGGGGTGGTGATTATCCTGGAGCCTGCTAACAGGGCTCTGGAGTTCTCTGTCCTGGAGGAAAGAGCTCAGCAAGGAGGTGGATTTTGTTCCTGGCTACCTGAAAGTGGATTCTCCTGCGGCTGGGCCGACAGCCTGGTGCGAACCTGCACCTACACCTCCCAGGTGACTGAACCTATGTTGGCCTGTTGTGTTTTGCCTCCTTGTTTCTGACATGTGTGAATTACCACCGAAAGACTGTTTGCTGTGTATTTTTGTGTCAGTGTGAATAAAACACTGTTTATTGCACATCCTGGACTCTTTGTTTTGCCTCGGTACTGCACCCGCACCGCTGCCTACCAGAGCGACTCCCCACATTTGGTGTCGGATGCGGGCATGCGCAGTGAGGCTGGCGTGAACGCCGAAGTTTTTTTTGCTAAAGTGCATGATATATATTAAGCCAGCAAAGTTGCAAGCAGGAATTTCTGGCAACATGGAGGCTGCTGTGAAGTCTCTCATAGAGGCTAACGTGCAGCAGCGGGAGACCAACCAGCTACTGCTACAACATGTGATGGCGTTACAGGCGGCAGGAGCGTCCCACCACGTCCATGATGCCCGGAAGCGGTCCGTGCGGCGATCCCAAAGATGACCCCCGCAGACGACGTGGAGACCTACCTGGCGGTCTTTGAGAAGGTCGCCGTGAGGGAAAAGTTACCCCGTGACCAGTGGGCCGAGGTGGTTGCTCCGTTCCTGGCATCCGGACCCCAGCAAGTTTTTTTGATTTGGCAGATGACCAGGCTGCTGACTATTCCACGGTGAAGGGGAGATCCTGGCCAGACTGGGGGTAAACGTGTTGGTCCGGGCTCAGCGGGTCCACCAGTGGGACTTTAAAGCGGCTGAACCCGCCAGGCCGCAGTACTATGAGTTGCTGCAACGGTTGCAAAAATGGCTGCAGCCTGACATTCTAAGTCCGACTGCTATGCTGGACCGTCTGCTGGCTGACATGTTCTGGAGGGCCTTGCCTTACCCCCTTCAACACTGGATCGGCCAGGTATCCCCACCAATGCCCTTGAGATGGTCGACCTGGTGGAGCGATATGAGGCCACCAGAAACCTGCAGGGGGTTCTTTTGGGAGGGGCCAGTCAAACCCCGGAAATCTCCACCCCAGTCCCGGCGGCCGGCCAAACCCGCCCGGGATGTACCCCTTGCAGATCCATCCCCAGTGGTCTGCTGGCAGTGTCGGGAGCCTGGACACATAAGGGCCAACTGTCCCCATCAGGGGAACCCATGGAGACTAATTATGGGTACCGGGCTTCCATGTATGCCCGGAGACTGTGTGCGACCGGCACCCCGAGACAATAGACAATCATCATCTGTGCCAGGTGCAAGTCGGGGATAACCTGGCAGTGGCGCTGTTGGACTCAGGGAGCCTGGTAACCCTGGTAAGTGCTGCCCTGGTACAGCCCACCCAGTATACGGGCCGGAAAGTGGGTGTGGTGTGCATTCACGGAGACTTAAAGGACTATCCCACTGCTGTAATGTCTCTGTCCACGGCGGCCGGCACCTGGACTTGTGAAGTGGCGATCTCCACAAAGCTACCCTATGAACTGATAATTGGGAGAGACTTCCCTGGTTTTCCGTCACTGTGGCCTGAGGTGAAAGTGTCTAATGGCCCTGAGACAGTGGTAACCCTAGCAGAGTGGCCTGATACCACTGGAAGGCCAGAACCCTGGGAGCCCGAGTCTGAAGGGCCAGCGGTAGGGGTGACCACTGCTGCAGCGGTAGTGGGGAGACAACCCCACTGAGTGTAATGGTGGGAGACACGGAGGACTTGCCACCGGGACCTGAGTTGGCAGACCTCAATGTCTCCGGGGAAAATTTTGGGACCGCACAACACCGGGACCAAACCCTAACCAGGGCCTGGGAGAATGTGCTGAAATTGATGGTAAACCCCAGAAACCAGGGGCTGAATTAATGTTCCCACGATTTATTGTTCTGCAGGATATGTTGTATCGGGTGAACCAAATCCGAGGTGAACCTGTTGAACAGTTGGTGGTGCCCACAGCGTATCGCAAGCTTGTCATGGAGCTTGCCCACCAACATGTTCTTGGGGACACCTGGGGTGGCAGAAAACCCAGGACCGCATTCTGCAGCGGTTTTATTGGCCCAGTGTGTTCAAGGAGGTAGAAAATTATTGTAAGTCCTGTCCAACCTGTCAGATAACTAGCCCCCAGCCACATTTCCGTAGTCCTCTGGTACCTCTGCCAATTATTGAAGTACCGTTTGAGAGAATCGCTATGGATTTAATTGGACCTGTACCAAAGTCTGCCAGGGGCCACCAACACATTCTGGTAGTTCTCGACTATGCCACTCGGTATCCGGAGGCGGCGCCTCTGCGACATACCTCAGCTAAGCTCATTGCCAAAGAGTTATTGGAGATGTTTTCCCGTGTGGGCCTGCCAAAAGAGGTTCTGACAGACCAAGGGACCCCTTTTATGTCCAAAGTAATGAGGGAACTGTGTAAGTTGTTGCGTATAAAGCAGTTACGGACGTCCGTTTACCATCCGCAAACAGACGGTCTTGTGGAGAGGTTTAACCAAACTCTAAAAAAATATGCTAAAGAGGGTGGTGTCTAGAGATGGGAAGGACTGGGACCTGCTTCTGCCCTATCTCATGTTCGCAGTGCGAGAGGTGCCCCAGGCCTCTACTGGGTTCTCGCCCTTCGAACTGCTTTATGGCAGACACCCTCGGGGCCTGTTGGATATCGCCAAGGAAGCGTGGGAACAACAGCCTGTCCCCCACAAAAGTGTCGTTGAGTATGTCGCCCAGATGCAGGAACGGATGGAAAGGGTGTTGCCTTTGGTCCGGGAGCATATGGAGGCAGCGCAACAGGCCCAGAGTAGGGTGTACAATCGTCAGGCTCGGGTACGGGACTTCAATCCGGGAGATCGGGTTTTGGTTCTGGTACCCACCCTTGACAGCAAATTCCTAGCTAGGTGGCAGGGCCCCTATGAGGTGATCGAGAAGGTAGGGAAGTAAATTACAAGGTACACCAGCCAGGGCGGCGCAAGCCGGAGCAGGTGTACCACGTGAATTTACTTAAGCCGTGGAAAGATAGGGACGCGGCCGACGACCACAGCCCCGACCAGGGCTTCTAGGTGAAAAGGGTCCAGCCCCACAGTTCGAGGCCTGTGAAGCCGTAACCACGGTAAAATTGCAGACAGCCTGTCTTCCAAACAAGTTCAGGAAGTCAGGGAGTTCTCAGTCGGAACACGGATGTGTTCTCAGACCTCCCTGGCCGCACGTCTCTCATCCGACATGACATCGTCACTGAGCCTCAGGCCAAGGTCCGGTTAAAACCATACCGGGTACCCGAGGCTCGGCGGCGGGCCATCGCGGAGGAAGTGCAGTTAATGTTGAAGCTCGATGTCATTGAGGAGTCGAAAAGTGAGTGGGCCAGTCCCATAGTCCTAATACCCAAGCCGGATGGGACGTTGCGGTTCTGCAACGACTTTCGCAAGTTAAACGAGTATCCAAGTTTGACGCGTATCCCATGCCCCGAGTGGACGAGCTTGTTGAGAATTTAGGACAAGCCCGTTATTTTTCTGTGCTGGACCTCACTAAAGGGTACTGGCAGGTACCCTTAACGGAGTCGGCTAAGGAAAAACCGCGTTTGTTACCCCGCAGGGCCTGTATCACTACAAGGTGTTACCCTTTGGCCTGCATGGCGCCCCGCCACTTTCCAAAGGTTAATGGACATAGTGCTGCGACCACATCGTCGGTACGCCTCGGCCTACTTAGATGATGTAGTCATCCACAGCACCGACTGGGAAAGCCATTTACCCAAGGTGCAGGCGGTAGTGGATGCCCTGAGGAAAGCTGGACTAACCGCCAATCCAAAAAAGTGTGCGATTGGGTTGGAAGAGACCAAATATCTGGGATATGTAATCGGGCGGGAGTCATCAAACCTCAGGTAACTAAGGTAGAGGCCATTCGTAACTGGCCCCGACCGGTCACCACCAGGCAGGTAAAGTCGTTCCTGGGGATTGTAGGATACTACATGAGGTTTGTGCCCCACTTTGCCACAATAGCAGCGCCATTGACAGACCTGTTGAAGGGGCGAAAGTCTGGGAGGGTTAGCTGGAGTGAGAAGGCGGAGGAGGCTTTCTCCGCGTTGAAGTCGGCCCTGTGTGGGTCCCCGGTTTTGGTGACACCCGACTTCAACAAGGAGTTTGTCGTACAGACCGATGCCTCGGAGGTAGGCCTCGGTGCGGTACTGTCTCAGGAGGTCAACGGGGAAGAACATCCCGTTGTCTTCCTGAGCCGTAAGCTCAGTCCCGCCGAGTCCAGATATAGTATAGTGGAGAGGGAGTGCCTGGCTATCAAGTGGGCACTCGAATCTCTCCGCTACTACCTGTTAGGGAGGAGGTTCCGTCTGGTGACCGACCATTCCCCTCTCAAGTGGATAAGTCAGGCCAAGGAGAGGAATGCTCGGGTCACCAGGTGGTTCCTATCCCTTCAAAATTTCAAATTCTCCGTTGAACACAGGGCAGGCCGCTTGCAAGGTAACGCAGATGCCCTGTCCCGCGTCCACTGCCTCACGTGTGTTCACCCCCTCAGGGTTGAACAAAGGGGGGGGGTGTAAGAGGGTGCAAGGTGTCATATTTGATGGCAGGTACGTGTCACCGAGGTTGCTGGCCTCGGTGAGGTAAGAGCCGGGTTTTTTTGTCTGCAGCAGCTAGTGCTGTTTGACTCTGTTGAATAGCATGGCTGCAAAGCCGATCCAGGCCGGCTCTTACCGGGAGCAGCTAAAGTGTAGGGTGGGTGGCTACTCCCCATGATCCAGTCCTGGTTTTGGGCTGGGTATAAAACACAGCCAGCAGCTGTGTCTGGGGTGGTGATTATTCTGGAGCCTGCTAACAGGGCTCTGGAGTTCTCTGTCCTGGAGGAAAGAGCTCAGCAAGGAGGTGGCTTTTGTTCCTGGCTACCTGAAGGTGGATTCTCCTGCGGCTGGGCCGACAGCCTGGTGCGAACCTGCACCTACACCTCCCAGGTGACTGAACCTATGTTGGCCTGTTGTGTTTTGCCTCCTTGTTTCTGACATGTGTGAATTACCACCGAAAGACTGTTTGCTGTGTATTTTTGTGTCAGTGTGAATAAAACACTGTTTATTGCACATCCTGGACTCTTTGTTTTGCCTCGGTACTGCACCCGCACCGCTGCCTACCAGAGCGACTCCCCACACTACATATATGAAAACTGAAATTAGGGTCTAAATGTGACAGTTATCCTTTAAAGGTTAAGGATATTTATTACTCAAAGGGGTTATCACATCATTAATGTATAAAAATTGAAAATCAAACATCATGTAGAACATGACAATCTCTAATGAAGCTAGAACTGCAGTGGCTGGGTTTGGGGTAGCCTCGACGCTACGCTAGGTCCCCCAGACACTATCGAGGTGTCAACATGTTGCTGCTCTCCGAAAGGGATGGTCAGGCATGGTGCACCCCAATGGCAAATAAGTCCACAAAGTCAGGGTCTGCAGTTACCAGTGTGCTTCTTTACTGGAGGAATTTAGGTTCAAAACAATACAGGCGAGACATAGGACTGGCTTCTCCAATCTCCTCCTTTGCAGAAGGGTTTGATCCTAAGGAAAGGACTGAGCTAGCTGTCCCTCTCTCTCTTCAGAAGGTTGGTACCCTGGTCAAAGGCTGATGATCCCGGGTCAGTGGCAGAGTATCCCCATCTCATCGCCTTCATCTGGTGACTCAATAGGCTGGCAGAGTCCCCTCTTCTGAGCACTGTTCCCTAACTGCAGAACACTAGGGGCTCTGACTGCTTTCCTTATATAACATCTCTAGCTAGACTAAAACCTTCTAGTGGGATGGGTGGAGTGGAGAAACTCAGCACAAACAATTACAAAGTTACCACTCAGGTCTGTTATAGACTTATATTAGAGCTTCAATGATACTCAATGGCAATGACACAGCAGTTCTTCCAGACAAAAACAAGTTTCCAGACATAACAGCAGAGCTAAACCAGACATTCAAAAGGTCAGTCTGTCTAGTTTTGGTAGTAAACAAGTCTTTTTCCCTTCAAAACGTGCTCTTCTTTAAACCCTATGGCGGCTATGGAAAATTACCAGCTTCATATTCAAAGTCCCAAAAGTCTCTCAGTATTCATTTCCCTCAGTGTCACAGTCCCTTATTTCCACAGATCCTCGCAAATACAGTGAAAATGAACAGGATATATATCACAATATATATATATATATATATATATAGAGAGAGAGAGAGAGAGAGAGAGAGAGAGATAGAGAGATAGATAGATAGATAGATAGATAGATAGATAGATAGATAATGCAGTTACATTGTATTAAACAATTGAAGTCAATGCTGGTTAACCCTTTAAAGTGAAATAAAGCAAAGAGTTGATAAATTTGCATAGGGAAAATGTCAAGATGGCAGCTCAGAAAGTGTGTTCTTGCTAATGGGGCATGCCCTTCCTCAAGGGTGTGTCCTTTATGCTACATCCCCTTACCTGTAACTGTGACAGTTTCTAACAGTAGATCTGACTGGTGACAGTTGAAGGATAAAATGAACCTTGTGAGACCACCTCTGCAAGCTGGACAAAGAAGTAAGGCTACTTTCACATTAGCGTTTTTTGTGGATCCGTTATGAATGGATCCGGTTGTATTATGTCTTCTATAGCCATGATGACGGATTCGTCTTAAACACCATTGAAAGTCAATGGGGACAGATTAGTTTTCGATTGTGTCAGAGAAAATGGATTTGTCCCCATTGACTTACATTGTGCGTCAGGACAGATCCGTCTTGCTCCACACCACATCGCGGACAGAAAAACGCTGCTTGCAGAGTTTTTCTTTCCACGATGGGGACACAACCAAGTGGAACGGAATGGAAAGGAATGCATTTTGGTGCATTTCATTTCATTCAGTTCATTTTTGTCCCCATTGACAATGAATGGGGACAAACCTGAAGCGTTTTCTTCAGCTATTCCTATGACGGATCTTAATAGCGGAATTGAAAACGCTAATGAGAAAGTACCTTAAGGGAAAGCAGGTGGCGCTATACATATACATTTCTTTAATTAAATGCAATGACAATAGTATTGAAATCTAGATGCTGTTTTAAAACACGTAGAATCATGTTTATAAGGTGACCTCTTTAATTAACTAAATTATTATGTATTGTTATAGCACTGCCATACTGACCAATTTACCAATGAGGAAGCCATAAATGGAGGCGGTGATCTATATGAGGCGCATTGAGCCCCTAGTCCAGAAACAGCCTTCTCTCTATGTTATATTCCTTTTTTTATTTTTCTCTTTTTCTGATTTCTTGTGTTCAGGGGGTCTGGGTGATACATTGTTTATGAATTGATTAATGTATCACACATTTAACTAGAATTCAAATAGGGCAGTGTGGCTTACCTCCGGCACTCCAGCTGTGGTGACACTACGACTCCCAGCATGCTCCAAGCAAGAGAACATCTTGGGAGTCATAGTTTTACAACAGCTGGAGTGCTGGAGGTAAACCATCACAATCATAAGAGATTGCCATCTTGTTTAATTTGCGTTGGTAGTGCACATTTTTGTATTATTGTGTAGTTATATTTTAAGTAGGTTTTATGGCTCAGGTACAGTTTACCACTTAGTGTAGTTGAAGTTAATGCCTTTTCAATAGGTGGTCCATGTTGAGATGCTTTGTCTCTGACAATTTAAGCATATTGAGGTACAAATAATCTAGAATGAAGTAAGGTGAACTAAAGTTCTGATGGTGTTACAGCATGTTGTGACATTAATTACTTTCTTCATGCCAAACATATCTGAGAGTCACAGCAGACCATGGAGGTGGCACAAAGTTCAGAGGTATGAATAGTCAAGATTTTTCCAAATTAATCAAAATTTATAACATTTCTTGTCCCCGTTCAAGAAAGTAAACATCTTTGTTATTGTTGTCAGAGTGTGATACTCAGTTGTGCATGGATTGTGGTAAAATTGTAGCATAGCTGCAATTATCACTTTTCTTGTAATCATGGCATGTCACCCATAGGTTGTTGTTCTATGCAAGTAATGCCACAATTTTACCAACCAATCTAATCTCTCCATAGAGACCTAAAATTTGATATGCACTTCATAGTTTCATGTGTTTCTCACATGCATATTTTTTGGTTCAACTTTATGGCTGGGAACACACCTAGGCGTTTCTGAATCGCGCGTATGACGCGCGTTTTACGCGCGTTTTTGGATGCGCGTTTTTGTAACTAAGAAACGCGCGTCATACGCGCGATTCAGTGATTCTCTCCTATGGCATCATTGTCCATTGGCACGTTAAAACGCCCCAAAGAAGCTCATGTACTTGTTTGGGCGTTGGGCGTTTACAGCGCGTTCAAGCGCGCTGTAAAACGCCCAAATGTGAACCATGCCCATAGGGATGCATGGCTTTTCACATGTTGAGCGTTTTTCAGCGCGTTTGAACGCGCTGAAAAACGCTCAGGTGTGTTCCCAGGGTATAAGAAATAAAGAATGAAATCCCATGGATGGCCACAGTATAAGCATTCATTCACACTTTAAATTCCTTCATATTAGACAGCTGCTTAACCTTAGCAAACAACCATGTCTGAGTAGAAACCACAGCTTTAAAACAATTTAAATAAAGTTAAAAAGTTCACCAAGCTGTCTCGCAAATAGTAAATCACATGACAGTATTTGTTTCAGGGTCTGTCTGCTTTTTAGTGATGCTTGGCTTATTAATAAAACACTAAATGTATTTGCCAATATCTCTTCTACAGTAAAACAGTAGAAAAAGCTAAAAGTTATGAGATGAAATTATTTGTCACGGAAAGTAGAACATAAAGCTTCAGACAACAATGGGCTCTGGCAAATGAAGGTAACTGGCTTTCATATTTAAATAGTGTTTATTTCATAAGATTTGACACCAGTATATGATGAATCTCATATTATGAGAAAGTAGATCATTTGAATATGAAAGCTGCCTCATTTTACTGACCCCAGTCTCCTTTTATGTATTTATTTTCTGTTAGAGAATAATAAGGCAAATGGCACCTTATCATCTTGATTATTTTGTAGTTTCCTTTCTTTGCTGTGTTTTAATATTAACAGATCCTTCTGCAAGAATGCTGACGCTTGCTGTTTCACATTAGAAGGCAGGTAATAAAATGTAAGACTGCTCTGTGCCAAACTACTTCTCTGACCCAGGTAGAATGGATGACTTCTATTTTTTACCTTGAACCTTTCTGACCCTGGCAAATCCTCAGAACACTAGTAAAGATTGTATGACTTAGCTTTTGATTTGCAGCCTCTTGATTTGTAGGGAACACAATGTATCTCCCAGTCATCGCCTAGTCAGGATAATCAGTGTAAAATATATATGTAGGGTTTGTGTAACTCACTTAGTAATATGTGCCTGATATAATGTGACTAAACTCATTTCTGGATCAAGCTAGACCATCTAATCCTGAAAGTTCACAATAATAGACTATCTGTAAACCCCATAGTAAACAAAGTAGAAGAAGCAGCAAACAATATCATTACTATATATGGTTGCAGAATCCAGACCATGATGGGAAAATTAACTTAAAAAAATAACATAAAAAGGAACAGAGCTGATTTCCACAAATGGAAATCAATTGCAAACAAATCAAAATTTTTACAAATTTTGGATTTTAGCAAATCCAAAGCATGGTGATTTGTTTTGAACTACAGAATGCTCAGAAGGGCAAAGAAAAAAGCATCTGCCACCAAAACGAGTTAATTTTTGGTCTATTTTTTTTTTATAAAAACAAACAGTGTCATATGTTATAAAACAGGCTGTTTGTTATCACTCACTATCATCCGTTCACCCACAGCCAGATATGTTGCTATCACTTTGATATTACTAATGTCCTGGCCTTAAAGAACTTGAAAAAGCTTACATCAAGTCCTAGGAGACCTCAGTGTCATACACAACTTTTCAGGTCAAGAAACAAATTTCAAGAAACTCACTCACACCTAGTGAGTAAACATGTTTTTATGCATTTTAGAATTGAGACTGTCAATAAGGAAATGCAAAATAAATCATTTGTTGTGTATATTATCTCAGAGAACTCCTTAAAGTGGTTTTGGCACTTCAACAAATAGCATTTATTATGTAGAGAAAGCTAATACAAACCACTTACTACGGTATTGTTATTTATTATCCATATTGCTTCCTTTGCTAGATGGATTAATTTTTCTATCACATTATATACTACACGACTACCCTGCAATTAATCAGCGTGGTTGCGCTTGCATAATATAAAAAAGGACCAGCCTATGTGCGCTCCCACCGTCCCGGTCCCCAGCAAGGCCAACAATTTTTCCTATAGTATGCAAGCACTTGCCACTTGCTGAAGTGACAAAACCCTGTTAAAGAATCTTTATTTATTCATAATAAAACATAACATTAACCACTTTCCTACCGCCACACTAATGTATACATCAGGGAGATAGGCTTTTAACTGTAGCCCAAAGTATAAAAGCATTACATTACAACTTGTGATGAGCGGGAGGAGCCATATTCGATTTCGCGACATTTTGCGAATATTCGCTTGAATATTCGCTTGAATATTCGTCATATATTCGTCGAAATCGAATATTTGTCATTATTCTATATATTGCGAATGTTACGCAAATTTATATTCGCGAATTAAACTTAGAGCTGAGTTCCTAATGGTTGTAACTTGTATTGCTAGAATTGACGAAGATAACGAATATCACGAATGTAGCACTATATTCTCAATCTTCGTTATATTCTAGCAATACAACCATTAGGAACTCATATCTAAGTTGAATTCGCAATGTGATTAATATAACCTGCATTAATCGCATTGCAAATTCAACTTAGAGCTGAGTTCCTAATGGTTGGTTGTTGTATTGCTAGAATATAACGAAGATTGAGAATATAGCGCTGTATTCGTTATCTTCGTTATATTCTAGCAATACAACCATTAGGAACTCAGCTCTAAGATGTAATCGCAATGCGAATAATACTTACAATTATTAATCGCTTTCCAAATCCATTTGATGCTTCTATTTGATTGTATATGACGGTTGACTATGACTACCACCACCGTTCTGCTGCCTCCAAAGCAAGATATCTGAACCCCCAGGGGCCATTTGGGGTTTTTTGATAGAAAACGCATCAAAAACGCATCAAAAAACAAGCCCTCATATGGCTATGTGAAAAGACAAATAAAAAAGTGATGGCTCTTTAAAGGCAGTGAGCGAAATAAGAGGCTAACAAAAAACCTTAACAAAAAAAAATACATTGGAATAACAAGCATGTGATATGTAATACAGTGCTGTAATGTGGAATTACTTACAGTGATCAGGAGATCTTCCTCGACTTCTTTAAAATAGCTTGAGACCATTTTCATGCGCGTCACACACGAGTAATGCACTGCGATTCAACCTTCCACCTGTCAACAAACTCGCAAGACAAAGCCACGCCCGTATAGGCTCACACGAATATTTCAATGCGATTCTCGCGATAGAAAGACCATGTGCATATTGCGAATGCAACTTAGGCAACTTCCTATTGGTTGCCTTGATAGAATGAACGATTATTGAGAATATACCCCGCTGTAAGTTAGATGCGCAATGCGAGTAAACTTACTTAAATTACTCGCATTGCGCATCCAACTTAGTTCTGTGTATAGGCAACGTTTTCCTAACAATGGTTGGCTTGCTAGAATAAACGAATATGACGAATATTAATATAGCGCTATATTCTCTATATTCGTTAATTCTAGCAAGCCAACCAATAGGAACGTTGACTATACACAGAACTAAGTTGGATGCGCAATGCGAGTAATTTAAGTAAGTTTACTCGCATTGCACATCCAACTTAGACAACTTTCCGATTGGCAATGGCAATAGTAAAGTTGCCTAAAGCCTATTCCACGCTCTAAGTTGGATGCGCAATGTGAGTAAACTTACTTAAATTACTCGCATTGCGCATCCAACTTAGTTGCCTTGCTTGCTAGAATTAACGAATATGATGAATACGAATATAGCGCTATATTCTGTATATTCGTTAATTCTAGCAACCCAAGTACCCCCTACCATTAGGAACGTTGACTATACACAAAATTAAGTTGGATGCGCAATGCGAGTAATTTTAGTAAGTTTACTCGCATTGCGCATCCAACTTTTACCATGGTCTAGATAACCGTGATTCTCAAATCGGACAGTACATTCTAGCATGGAGGTGTTCCCATGGTGATGGGGACGCTCCATGCGCACAGGAAGTTGGCACTCGGCAGACGGGCAATGACTGGAGCGGGTAAGGAGCATGGAGTCCTCGGACATGTAAGAATAACTGCTTTTGGGAAGTGGGAACAACTTTAAAAAAAAAAAGCGAATATTCGATTTTGTGAATATATAGCATTATATTTGAAATATTCGCGAATTAGCGAAGTGCCGATATTCGCAATTTAAATTCGCTATTCGACTATTCACGCTCAACACTAATTACAACCTGCTGGGGTCCTCTGTAGCTGCAGATTGCTGCGACCGTGCTTTTACTATACAGCTGCAGTCACAGTGAAGACACTAGTAACGAAAGTGGCTCCCAGGCATATGACCACTGTAAAAGCTTGTCACAGTGATTGATGGGAAAAAACAGTAGCAATAAAATAAATGTATAAAAAGCCAGTATGGCCTAAAAAGCCAGTATGGCCTCTCGCTGCCACGGTTGTGTTACTTCTTTTCGGATATATTTTACACGATACATTATACACCAAAAACCCGTTGGCTGCATACGTTCATTTCAATGGGAGGCAGCGATGAGGTTCACAGAACGGAGTCTTATAGTCATGGCTGTTCTGAGGAGGGACATGTCCCTGCTCTCTGCATTTGCAGCTTTAAGCTCCAAAATCCTCCTCCCATTGAGACAGAAAGGACATAGCTGCCAACACTTTGCACTGAAATTTCAGCGTGGCTGTCTATGCCAAAATTCCGTTGTAGGATCCGTCTTGGTATGCTGGCTGCAAAGTTATCCTATGTACATTTTCTTTTTTTCTTCACAAAAAAAGTCATAGTTATTATTTTTAGCAATAGTATACACATAGGTATTCTTTTTCATAAAAAAACAAAAAACAAAAAAAAATATATGTATATATATATATATATATATATATATATATATATAGTATAAAATTCGGCAGCACTCGCTTTTTCAGGTTCAAGGTGCACATATCCCACCCTTGATATCGGGTATATACATCCACAAAAAATCAACGCAGCACTCTTTTTGTGAAAAAACCGCAACGACTTTATTCACACATGTGACACAGATCGGCAACGTTTCAATCCACTCCCGGGATCATTCTCAAGCCAAGTGTATATATGTATGTATATACATAAGCAGACACACCTATTTAACATATATATGGACATATCTATATTTGAATATATTTTTAGTTGTTTGTATAGATTAAAATGACAGTCAGACATTTTAGTGCTGAAGAGGCATATGCCTTTCTTTGTTCATCCGGTGTGGAAAGTTGTGTGGAAGAGTCAGGTTCAGAGTATGAACCAACTGAAGACAGCGACACATTAACTGCAAACTCTGGTGACTCTGATTGTGACACCCACACACCATAAAAAATCCAGAGAAGGCAGTAGAGTTTAGTTGACAGTATTAAGAAATGCATGGCCAGTAGCAGCAGTGATAAGCCCAGGCCATCCACGAGTCATGTGGAAATACTAGCTACAGCAGTTGCAAAAAGAGCAGTGAGCCTGTTCATGGAACTATCAGTGCTGAGTTAAATACGGTGCATTTGGAAAGTTTTCAGAGTCTTTAACTTTTTTCACATGTTGTTATGTTGCAGCGTTGTGCAACATCATTCTGCACTTAATACCCCATCATTTATTAATAAAAATGAAGCCAACTAATGTGGCAGAAACAAAAAAAAATTCCTTGCCCTAACAATCAACATGTGAATCACCAAAAAAGCTGAGCTGACATCCTACTGGTCTAAATATCCCATACATCATATACCAATGTTTACTTCTGTAATGTCCAGGTCAGGTCACCACATTTTAATTGAATTTTTACATTTCAATGATAACTCCCTCTGATGCAGAGACAATCCAACTGGACAAGGCAGGTTTTATAAACTGAGACCTCTTTTCTCATTACTTAATGGAAAATGTCAAGAAATGTATATACCTAAGAAAAATGTTGTAGGTGATGAATCCTTGATCCAATTTACTGACCGACTGCCATTCAAACTGTAGAATAGAGATGAGTGAATTTCAGGAAAAATTCGATTTGCACCGAATCCGAATTTCCTCACGCTTTGTGGTAACGAATCACATTTTTGCCTAAAATGGCTGCTGCACATGTTAGCACATGGAGCAAAGAACTCTGGGAACTAGGAGTCACCCACAATGCCATGAGTGCAGCCAATCAGCAGCCAGCCAGCCCCCGTGATGTCACAGCCCTATAAATAGCCTCAGCCATCTTGGATTCTGCCATTTTCCAGTGTACTTAGTGCAGGGAGAGACATCAGGAGGCGCTAGGGAAAGTGGTTGAAAAGACTTTAAAACTTTTTTTGGGCTGAAAAGAAGTTCAGGAAAAGGATAGGGAGGAATTATTACCCCTTGTTCGGTACAGTTATATGTTCGAAAGCCTTTTTTGTGGTGTATTAGTGGTAAAAGTGGCTTATTAGCCATTGTGCGGTGAAGTGACAAATTTGCAGCCTTTTTTGGGGTGTATTAGTGGGAAAAAAGGGCTTATTTGCCATTCAGCAGTGTAGTTATATGTTCTAAAGCCATTTTTCGGGTGTATCAGTAAAAATAAACAGGCTTGTTAGTCATTTTGCAGTGAAGTGACAAAATTACAGCCTTTTTTGGGGTGTATTAGTGGGCAAAAAAAATTCTTATTTTCCGTTCAGCGATGCAGTTATAAGTTCTAAAGCAGTGTTTCCCAACCAGTGTGCCTCCAGCTGTTGCAAAACTACAACTCCCAGCATGCCTGCACAGGCAAAGGCTGTCTGGGCATGCTGGGAGTTGTAGTTTTGCAACAGCTGGAGGCACACTGGTTAGGAAACACTGTTCTAAAGGCTTTTGTTGTTGTGTATTAGTAAAAAAAGGCGTGTTAGCCGTTGTGCAGGAAAGTGACAAAATTACATGCTTTTTTTGGGTTGTATTAGTGGCAAAAAAGTCTTATTAGCTGTTGTGGGGTGAAGTGACAAAATAGCCTTTTTGGGGTGTATTAGTGGGAAAAAAAAGTCTTATTAGCCATTCAGCGGTGCAGGTCTATGTTCTAAAGCCTTTTCAATAGCGCATTACTGGAAAAAAAAGGGTTTTAGCCGTTCAGCTGAGCAGTTATATGTTGTAATGCCTTTTTTCAGGTGTATTAGTAAAAAAAAAGGCTTGTTAGCTTTTGTGAGGTGAAGTGAGAAAATGACAGCCTTTTTTGGGGTGTATTAGTAGAAAAAAGTCTTATTAGCCGTTGTGCGGTGAAGTGACAAAATTACAGCCTTTTTTGGGGTGTATTAGTGGAAAAAATGTCTTATTAGCCGTTCAGCGGTGCAGTTATATGTTCTAAAGCCTTTTTTGGGGTGTATTAGTGGGAAAAAAAGGGCTTATTTGCTGTTCAGCGGTGCAGTTATATGTTCTAAAGCCTTTTTTTGGGTGTATTAGTAAAAAAAAAAGGCTTATTAGCCGTTGTGCGGTGAAGTGACAATACTACAGCCTATTTTGTGGTGTACTGTATGAGTGGAAAAAAAAGTCTTATTAGCCGTTCAGCGGTGCAGTTATATGTTCTAAAGCCTTTTATGGAGTGTATTAGAGGGAAAAAAAGGGCTTATTTGCCATTCAGCGGTGCAGTTATATGTTTAAACCACCTCCCGACCGCCTAACACAGGGATGCGTCCTGCGGGCAGCCGGGTTGTTCCTCCTGGACGCATACATATACGCGTCATCTCGCGAGACGTCGGCAAAAGGCACACAAGGAGTTGGTCACCAGCCTGCCAGCCAATTACCAGCGCTGGCAGGTTGGTGACTTTTAAAAAATCGAATCACCAGCCATATAACACATTATATATATAAATATAATGTGTTAAATGGCTTCTGTGCTCTCTACTGGGTCCTTTTCGTCGGTTGGTCCCAGCAGAGAGCACATATCACAGTGAGTACACCAAGAACTACACATTTAGCCCCAGATCACCCCCCCATCACCCCAATTAACCCCTTGATCAACCCTGTCAATCACTAGTGAAAGGGAAAAAAGTGATTGGTGTAAACTGTCACTTTTTTTTTCACCAGTATTGACTTTTAGGTTTAGGTTAGTTTAGGCCCGTTTGGTAGGTAGTTAGCTTCAGTTAGCACCCAGCCCACCGCACCACAGTCACTGATTCGCTGATTAGCGTATCGTTATTCAGCATTGGTACTTTATAGTATCTGTAAGTGATCAGAACTGATCACAGTCAGATCTATAATAGTATTAGTGTCACCTTAGCTCGCCATCCACCCAAAACGCAGTGTTTGCCCGCCCTGCCGCAGTGACCCAAAATTTTATTTTTTCTATTACTATCAATACACAAGCGCTGCAGCGATAAAAAATATCAGTTTTGATCGCAGCGGCTTCCTGTACTTCACTAGCCTCCCATTTGTAAGACAGGCTTGCTTTTTTTCTTGGGTATGGATGTGGGCAGAGCTCCTATGTCCTGGCAGACGCCTTTCCCCACATTTTTTGGCAGAGATTTTTTCATCCACATTGATCGATGCGAATTAGGAAACCTGTGCCATTCATTTTTTCTTTCAGCCCAGAGGCTGAACGGATAAAAAAATTTCATTACCCGTATGCTCAATATAAGGAGAATAGCAGAAACTTCTAATGCTGGCCATACATGTAATGATTGTGGAGACCCTCAAATGCCAGGGCAGTACAAACACCTCACATGTGATGCCATTTTGGAAAGAAGACACCCCAAGGTATTCACTGAGGGGCATATTGAGTCCATGAATGATTGAACTTTTTGTCACAAGTTAGCGGAAAGGGAGACTTTGTGAGAAAAAAATAAAAAGTCAATTTCCGCTAACTTGTGCCAAAAAAACAATCTTCTATGAGCTCGCCATGCCCCTCACGGAATACCTTGGGGTGTCTTCTTTCCAAAATGGGGTCACGTGTGGGGTATTTATACCGCCCTGGCATATTAGGGGCCCTAAAGCATGAGAAGAAGTCTGGAATCCAAATGCCTAAAAATGCCCTCCTAAAAGGTACTGATTAGAATTTGGGCCCCTTTGCGCACCTAGGCAAAAAGTGTCATACATGTGGTATTGCCATACTCAGGAGAAGTAGGGCAATGTGTTTTGGGGTGTATTTTTACATATACCCATGCTGGGTGAGAGAAATATCTCTGTAAATTGACAACTTTGTATAAAAAAATGGAAAAAGTTGTCATTTACAGAGATATTTTTCACACACAGTATAGGTATATGTAAAAATACACCCCAAAACAGTTTGCCCTACTTCTCCTGAGTACGGCGATACCACATGTGTGACATTTTTTTGCAGCCAAGATGCGCAAAGGGGCCCTAATTCCAATGAGTACCTTTAGGATTTTACAGGGCATTTTTATGCATTTGGATTCCAAACTACTTTTCACGCTTTAGGGCCCCTAAAATGCCAGGGCAGTATAAATACCCACAAGTGACCCCATTTTAGAAAATATACACCCCAAGGTATTCCGTGAGGGGTATGGTGAGTTCATGTAAAAAAAAAAATTTTGGCACAAGATAGTGGAATATGAGACTTTGTAAAAAAAAAAGAAAAAATTAATTTTCGCTAACTTGTGACAAAAATAAAAACTTCCATGAACTCACTATGCCCATCAGCGAATACCTTAGGGTGTCTACTTTCCGAAATGGGGTCATTTGTAGGGTGTTTCTAATGTCTGGGCATTGTAGTATCTCAGGAAACATGACAGGTGCTCAGAAAGTCAAAGTGCGTAAATTAATTTTTTTGCACCATAGTTTCTAAACGCTATAACTTTTACCCAAACCAAAAAATATACACTAATTGCATTTTTTTTTTATCAAAGACATGTAGAACAATAAATTTAGAGAAAAATGTATATAGAAATGTAGTTTTATTTGAAAAATTTTACAACAGAGAAGTGAAAAATGTCATGTTTTTTGCAAAAATTTCGGTCATTTTTGATTATCAAAAAAAAAAAAATGTCAGCAGCAATGAAATACCACCAAATGAAAGCTCTATTAGTGAGAAGAAAAGGAGGTAAAATTCATTTGGGTGGTAAGTTGTATGACCGAGCAATAAACCGTGAAAGTAGTGTAGTGCAGGATTGTAAAAAGTGGTCTGGTCATTAAGGAGGTTTAAGCTGTGGGGGGGGGGGGGCTGAGGTGGTTAAAGACTTTTTCGGGTGAATTAGTAAAAAAAAAGTCTTGTTAGCCGTTTTGCGGTAGAGTGACCAAATTACAGCCTTTTTTGGAGTGTGTTAGTGGAAAAAAGTCTTATTAGCCATTTTGCGGTGAAGTGACAAAAACAGAGGCAGCGGCCGTAGCAGTCAGTCAGTGCGGAGTGTTGGGGGAAAAATCACCTACTTGGCAGTGTGCCAGTTTTTTGTTAAGCCACCAGAGGACATGACCAGGGCCCTTTGTCAACATATGCAGCGTCACCATAAAGTGGCCTGGGAGAACCGTGGCTCTGATGTTGGGTGTCCAACCTGCAACAACAACTGCTGCATCACCCAGTGGCATGCACCCGATTTCAGGCAGTCAAGGCTCCACCAACTCAGCTGAAGGTAGCTGTCTGTCCTTCCCATCATCTACCGGTCCTGATGCTCCTGCTCCTCGAACTTCTACTCTACTTCTACACCGAAGCGATTGCCAAGAGACAGCAATACATGCGTTGTCATCCTATGGGGCAGAAGCGGAACATGCTCCTGGGCAAGTTGCTGAGACTGCAGTGTCTCCCTTTCCAAGTGGTGGACTCTGCACCTTTTAAAGAAATGATGGCTTGTGCCGAGCCGAGGTTGAGTGTCCCAACATGTAATTTCTTTGCGGAAAAGGCAGTATCAGCAATGCACAAATATGTAGAACAGAAAGTGGGCTAGTTCTTGAGCCTGTCGGTGTCTGCCAAGGTGCAAGGCAGTGCCGATATGTGGAGCTTTAACAACTTTCATGGACAATACATGTCCTTTATGGCCAACTGAGTGAATGTGGTTCCTTCCCAGCCACACCAACAACTTGGCCAGATGACGCCGCTTCCGCCTCCATGTTCTCACGCAGTTGGTCCTGTGGCTAGGTGAGCCTCTGCCTCCTCATCCTCCACCGTGTCCTCAGCCTCCACTGCAGGGACAATTCACAGTGCCCCTCCAGCATACCACATGTGCAGGGCACAGCAGTGTCAAGCTGTTCTACACCTCATTTTCTTGGGCAAAAAGAGTCACATAGGGGAGGAACTGATCTGTGTCCTTCATCAAGAAATTTAATCCTGGATTTCTCCGCGACAACTCAAAATCGGAACCATGGTGACCGACAATGGGAAGAACATGGTGTCGGTGCTGCCTCAAGGAGGGATGAGCCATGCCCCCTGCATGGCGCATGTGTTCAATCTGGCTGTCAATCGGTTCCTGAAAACTTCCACCCATCTGCACGACATCCTAAAAACTTTGCATGCACTTAAGCCACACATACACCACAAAGAACACCCTTCTTGAGGTGCAGCGGCAGAACGGCGTCCCCCAACATAAGCTGATATGCGATGTTTCCACCCTCCATATGTTGGACCGACTATATGAACAGAGAAAGGCAATACACGATTTATTAAGAATCCAAGCGGACAGGAGTGCTCTCCTGTGTTTCTTCCATGTCAGCCAGTGGCAGCTCATGCATGACACCTGCCGTTTGCTCAGGTCCTTTGAGGACGCCACATTATTTGTCAGTCGCTTGGACTACGGGATGAACAACTTCATTGTACTGCTTCATATCCTGGAACAGATGCTCGTAAATCTGGTTGGTCAGGGGACTGGAGATGTGGCACCTACATCTTAGGGCCACATGAGCCCTGTGGGGGCTGAACTGGAGGAGAAAGAGGAGGACATTGGAGCACAAGCAATGTGTAGCGAAATGGGTGGTTTTTCTACACAGGTGACAGGACAGGAGGAGCAGGAGTAGCCGAGGGAGTGGGAGATGAGGAAGACGAGGCAGATGACCCAGGCACACCGTGGCAGTATGCAGTGGAGATGGAGGCAGGGAGTCCCTCCGAGTCACTTGCGCAAATGGCCTGCTTCATGCTCACTTGCTTGGGTAGTTACAGCCAAGTTATCACCATTCAGCAGGGCGATGACTTCTGTCTCTCCACCTTGTTGGATTCACGCTACTGGTCCAAAATGGGGGCTTTTTTACACCCGCTGAGAGAGAGGACAAACTGAACTACTATAGAGACATCCCATGTCAGCTGGCCTCGGCCTATCTGGGCCATCGTCCATCCTCTCATAGGTCTGACCGGGGGGCCTTCTGCACTCTCGTTCCACTGCCATGGCTGCTTTAGCAGGGTGGGAGGCTAGAATCAGTACCAGCTCCATCAGCAGCAGCTTGAGTCTAGAGTCGTTGATAAGCAGCTTTCTTCACCCGCCTAGTGAAGAAACTACTCACCAGCAGCAGCAGCTAGACTTAGAACAGAACCTGAACCAGTAGGTGGTGGCATACTTGGACAGCACCCTGTCACCCCACATTAAAGATCCGCTGGACTACTGGGCAGCCAAACTGTATTTGTGGCTGCAACTGGTCGAGTTTGCTCTGGAAAAGCTGTCCTGCCTGGCCAGTAGTGTGGCATCAAAGCGGGTGTTTAGTGTGGCAGGGTCCATAGTTACCCAAAGGAGAACTCACCTGTCCACCCAAAATGTGGAGAGGCTTACCTTTGTCAAGATGAATCAGGCGTGGATCAGCCAAGATTTCCACCCACCAATGCCTAATGCATCAGATTAGATCCTCCATGCTGCCTCAGAAAAACCTTGACAAGAGTCCGGTTTCTTCTGGGTACCTGCCACAGCTACTATGCTGATGCTGCCACCGACCTGATGCCACATATCAGATGCCAAGTGCTCCTTATTACACCCACCTTCGTCAGCGGGTACTGTTATTGCCACCCACCTCCCCACTCTCACCGAGTCACTCTGTGGTCTCCTGATGCTGCTGCCACCTCACCAGTCAAGTCTCCTCATGCTGCTGTTGCAACTCCGCACTGTGTCATTGTGCCACTCTGTGGTCTCCTCATGTTGCTGCTGCCACTTCCACTCTATGTCACCTTGCCACTCTATGGTGTTCTCATGCTTCTGCCAACTCACAACTCTATCTATGGGCCACTCTGTGGTCTCCTTATGCTGTTGTTGCTGCCGCCTCCACACTATGTCACCTTGTCACTCTGTGGTCTCCTCATGCTGCCACCTCCACACTTTGTCACTGGGCCACTCTGTTGTCTCCTCATGCTGCTGCCAACTCACAACTGTGTCTCAGGGCAACACTGTGGCCTCCTCTTGCTGCTGCTTCCACCTCCACACTATGTCACCATGCCACTCTGTGGCCTCATCATGCTGTTGGTTGCCAACTAACAACTGTGTCTCTGGGCCACATTGTGTTCTCCTCATGCTGCTGCTGCCACCACCACACGATGTCACCTTGCCAATCTGTGCTCTTCTCATGCTGCTGCCAACTCACAACTGTGTCTCAGGGCAACACTGTGGCCTCCTATTGCTGCTGCTTCCACCTCCACACTATGTCACCATGCCACTCTGTGGCCTCATCATGCTGTTGGTTGCCAACTAACAACTTTGTCTTTGGTAGTGATGAGAGGCAGGTGCCATATTCGATTTCGACGAAATTCGCGAATATTCGATAGAATATTCGTTTCATATTCGTCGAAATCGAATATTTGTCATTATTCTAGTTATCGCGATTAATATGCGATTTAAATAAATGCGTATTGCGATTGTAACTTAAGGCTACTTTCCTATTGGTTTCATATCTAGAATTATAGCGAAGATGACGAATATGACGAATGTATTCATCATATTCCTCAAAACAAAGATAACGAAGTATTCTCCATCTTCGTTTTAGCTACCTATTCGCCAACTATTCGCTAATTCTAGCAATCAAATAGGAGGGTTGACTATAGAGACAGCTGTGTTATATTCGCTATGCAATTATATTACTTTGCTTTTTTAAAAAATATAGAATAATTATATTACCTGATAATTATTATAATTATTCTATTTATTTAAAAAAAAAAATAATATAATCGCATAGCGAATTAAACACAGCTGTCTCTATAGTCAACCTTCCTATTTGATTGCTAGAATTAGCGAAGTTGACGAATAGGTAGCTAAAACGAAGATGGAGAATACTTCGTTATCTTCGTTTTGAGGAATATGACGAATACATTCGTCATATTCGCTAATTCTACCAAGCCAACCATACATGGGAACGTCTCCATACTAAAATGTACTGTCGGTTTTCAGAATTACGCTGAAATCGCAATACGATTAATATAACTTGAATTAATCGCATTGCGATTTCTACTTACACCTGGTTTACTATGGTTGGCTTGGTAAAATTAGCGAATATGACAAATGTATTCGTCATATTCCTCAAAACGAAGATAACGAAGTATTCTCCATCTTCGTTTTAGCAACCATAGTAAACCATGTCTGTTGAAATCGCAATGCGATTAATTCAAGTTATATTAATCGCATTGCGATTACAACTTAGCACTGCTATCTTACATATTAGGCTAGAATTAACGAATATGGAATATAGCAGCAGTGCTAAGTAGAAATTGCAATGCGATTACTTCAAGTTATATTAATCGCATTGCGATTTCAACTTCGAGCTGGGTTTATAATGGGTCAGCTTGCTAGAATTAACGAAGTTAACGACTATGGAATATAGCAGTGCTAATTGAAATCGCAATGCGATTAATATAACTTGGCGTAATCGCATCGCGATTTCTACTTAGCACTTCTGCAATATTCCATATTCGTTAATTCTAGCCTAATATGTAAGATAGCAGTGCACTGCTAAGTTTTAATCGCCATGCGATTAATATAACTTGAATTAATCGCATTGCGATTTCAACGTAATTCTCAAATCCGACAGTACATTTTAGTATATGGAGACGTTACCATGGTGATGGGGACGCTCCATGAGCACGGAAGTCGGCAGAAGCGGCAACGGGCACTGACTGGAGCAGCCAGGAAGCCAGGAATTCTCAGGACAGGTAAGAACTACTTTTGGGAAGTGGGAAAGAAAAAAATAAAACTAAAAAAATAAAATTAAAAAACGAATAATCGAAATAGCGAATTTATAGCGCTATATTCGAAATATTCGCGAATTAGCGAAGTGCCGATGTTTGCAAAAAAAATTAGCTATTAGAATATTCGCGCTCAACACTAGTCTTCGGGCCACTCTGTGGCCTCCTGATGCTGCAGCTGCCACCAACACACTACGTCACCTTGCCACTCTTTGGCCTCCTCCTGTTGCTGCCTCCACACTATGTCACCTTGCCACTCTGTGGTCTCCTCATGCTGCTGCCAACTCGCAACTTTGTCTCTGGGTCACTTTGTGGTCTCCTCATGCTGCTGCTGCTGCCAACTCCACACTATGTCACCTTGCACTCTGTGGCCTCCTCCTGCTGCTACCTCCACACATGTCACCTTGCCACTCTGTGGTCTCCTCATGCTACCTCACCACTATGTCACTGGGCTACTCTGTGGTCTCCTTATGCTGCTGTCAACTCACAACTGTGTGTCTGGGCCACTCTGCGGCCTCCTCATGCTGCTGCTGCCACCTCCACACTCTGTCATTGTGCCACTCTGTGGTCTCCTCATGCTGCTCCCACTTACTCTGTGGTCCCCTCACGCTGCTGCCAAATAACCACTCTTTGGTCTCCTCAGTCTGCTGCCAATTCACCACTCTGTGGTCTCCTCATGCTGCTGCCAAATCACCACTCTGTGGTCTCCATATGCTGCTGCCACTTCACTACTCTTTGGTTTCCTCATGCTCTCATGCTGCTGCTGCCAACTCCTTACTATGTCACCTTGCCATCCTTTGGTCTCTTCATGCTGCTGCCACATCACTGCTCTGTGGTCTCCTCATGTGGCTGCCACATCACCACCCTGTGGTCTCCTCATGATGCTGTAACATAACGACTCTGTGGTCTCCTCATGCTGCTGATGCCACCTCTACACTCTGTCATTGTGCCACTCTGTGGCCTCCTCATTCTGCTGCTGCTACCACCTCCACACTTTGTCACTTTGCCAGTCTGTTGCCTCCTCATGCTGCTGCTGCCACTTCCACACTATGTCACCTTTCCACTCTGTGGTCTCCTCATGCTGCTACCATCTCACCACTATGTCACTGGGCCACTCTGTGGTCTCATCATGCTGTTGCTACCTCAACACTATGTCACTGGGCCACTCTGTGGTCTGCTCATGCTGCTGAAACCTCATCACTATGTCATTGGGCCACTCTGTTGTCTCCTTATTCTGCTGCCAACTTATAACTTTGTCTCTGGGCCACTCTGTGGCCTCCTCCTGCTGCTGCTTCCACCTCCACACTATATATTTGTGCCACTCTGTGGTCTCCTCATGCTGCTGCCACCTACACCCTATTTCACCTTGCCACTCTGTGGTCTCCTCATGCTGCTGCCAACTCACAACTCTGTATCTGGGCCACTTTGTGGCCTCCTCATGCTGCTGCCACCTCCACAATATGTCACCTTGCCAGTCTGTGGCCCTACTCATGTTTCTGCTACTACCTCCACACTCTGTCATTGTGCCACTCTGTGGTCTCCACATGCTGCTACCACTTCACCACTCTGTGGTCTCCTCATGCTGCTGCCACTTCACCACTTTGCGGTCTCCTCATACTGCTTCCACACCAGCACTCTGTGGTCTCCTCATGCTGCTGCCATATCACTACTCTGTGGTCTCTTTATGTTGTTGCCACATCTCTACTCTGTGGTCTCCTCATGCTGCTGCTACCTCAACACTCTGTCACTGGTCCACTCTGTGGTCTCCTCATGCTGCTGCCACCTCAACTCTATGTCAATGGGCAACTCTGTGGTCTCCTCATGCTGCTGCCACCTCACTATTATGTCACTGTCCCACTCTCTGGTCTCCTCATGCTGCTGCCACCTCACCACTATGTCACTGGGCCACTCTGTGGTCTCCTCATGCTTCTGCCACCTCACTATTATGTCACTGGTCCACTCTGTGGTCTCCTCATGCTACTGCCACCCTCCCCACTCTGTGACTAGTGTCCCTGTTTTGCCTTGTTGACATTATCATTTATTTAGCCCTTCTTCTGATCGGTCAGAAGGAAGGAAAAATGTGATGCAAAATAGATCTATAGGTCTATGTAGCAGCTGTAAGGCCTGTATGGTTCCATCAGAATTGGCTTATGATTTGGTAGCCAAAAGCAGGAGTGGGTACAAAATACAGAAGACATTTAAAGATTTAATTCATATGTGATCTATGTTTTGGATCCACTCCTGTTTACTTTTGGCTTTATCAATATTGATAGATCACTGACCAATTGCTGACCGAGTGAAGGCGAATGCTCAACAGACAGGATCTGTTTTTTGGGGATATTGTTCTGACGGATCAGAGGAAGGGCAAAATAATCAGTGACATCAACACAATCTTACTGCTAACACCCTCTCCACTCTGTCGGGGGGCTCTACTTGTACAAGCATTTGGTAGGAGAGGTTCTGTAGACATCTATGTGGAATCAGCTGACGACAGTGTAAAAGGGGTGCGCTCTTTCACACTATAGTAGGATCTTGGACCTCTGCATGTTTCTTTATACCTGGAGCTAACATCGACCTTTAAGGCTGAGTTCACACTTGAGTTATTTGGTCAGTTTTGGCACAAAATAAGTGACGTGTACAGTAATTCTAAGAGCAACGCCTGTCATGTGTGTGTCATATTGACTCACAGTATAGTTTCACTACCACAGCAGACTCCCTATGCATGTTACTGAAAGGCACAGTGTTCTACACCACTATACAGGTTCTTTGCAGCCAGGAAATAGCTGTTTTTAATGCGATTTACCACAAACAAATTTGGATCAAATAAAATTTTCGGAAAATTTGGCGACCGGCCGAATCGAATTTTTGAAAAATTCATTTATTTCTACTGTACAACCCAAGTAAACATTCTAGATACGGTATTAAGATGTATAAGTTGCGCAGAAGTGGTACTGACTATACTTAAAAATGTAGGGTGTACTAAGGAAAAGATAGCAAGTCTGACCACCTTGATTGCCTATTTAGGACGGAATGCAAAACGGAACCCTTTAAGAGGCATTCCGTTTTGCTCCATCCTAAGGCCTCTTTCACACGGGCGAGTTTTCCGCGCGGGTGCAATGCGTGAGGAGGACGCTTTGCACCCGCACTGAATCCGGACCCATTCATTTCTATGGGGCTGTGCACATGAGCGGTGATTTTCACGCATCACTTATGCGTTGCGTGAAAATCGCAGCATGCTCTATATTGTGCGTTTTTCACGCAACGCAGGCCCCATAGAAGTGAATTGGGCTGCGGGAAAATCGCAAGCATCTGCAAGCAAGTGCGGATGCGTTGCGATTTTCCCACATGGTTGCTTAGCAATGGGACCCGATCTTTATTATTTTCCCTTATAACATGGTTATAAGGGGAAATAATAGCATTCTTAATAAAGAATGCATAGTAAAATGAAGTGGAAGGGGTTAAAAATAATAAAAGTTAACATACCTTAGCCACTTGATCGCGTAGTTGCGATCTGTCCTCTCTTTCCCAGCATCAGCTAAGATCTAAAGGACCTGTGATGATGTCACATCACATGATCCAATCACATGGTCCATCTTACCATGGTGATGGACCATGTGATTGGACCATGTGATGTGACGTCATCACAGGTCCTTTAGTTCTTAGCTGATGCTGGGAAAGAGAAGACAACGCGATCAAGTGGCTAAGGTAAGTTAACTTTTATTGTTTCTAACCGCTTCCACTTCATTTTACTATGCATTCTTTATTAAGAATGCTATTATTTCCCCTTATAACCATGTTATAAGGGAAAATAATAAATTCTCCAGAAGACCCGAAACCGGACTTCAGTGATGAAGTCCAGCTTCAGGTTGGGTACCAAACATGGTGATTTTTCTCACGCGCGTGCAAAACGCATTACAAACGTTTGCATCCGCGCGGGAAAATCCACATATTCCCGCAACGCACCGCCTCTTAACATAACATAACGCCCGTGTGAAAGAGGCCTAATACATTTCTATGAACACAAATAACGGTTCAGTTTTTCTCGATTATGTGTGACAGAAAAAAATAATCTTGTCAACAAGACTCTGTCTGACTCCGATTGTTGGAAGCTTTGAAATCAGAAAAAGCATAAAACGCGCCATGGAACGGTGTGTTTTTCACACTTTTTAACATGCCTTTATGTAACGCTATGTGTGTCAGTATCACTTTGACATGATTTTCTACTGCTGTCATTCATCCCAGAGCTTAGTGAGGGGGGGCGGGAGAGGGAAATTATTTTTATTTTTTTTAATTAACGTGTGGACATCAGTGTGGCTGTATGTAGTATCTGTGGGCAGAAGGTGCCTGGGAAAACCGTGGTGCTATTGTAGTGGTAAAGCCTGATGCATCTCCCTGCGGCCCCACCCCTTCTCCAGCATGATGAGGAGGACTGTTTAAATACCAATTCTAATTGAACCAGGAAATTTATTGGGCAATTTATGGATCAAACACCTGTTGTGAATTTTACCGTTAAGCTCCTTGTTAGAGAACATGAAGTTGTGCAAAAAGTACTGAAACATTAAACACTTGTACATGTGCGTTAAAAAGTTTAGAGAAGGTTACATTAAGTTCACCTGTAAAGGTTAGATTGCATTTTAGGTTCATCATGAAATTTCACCCACAAGTCAAATACTCCTAACTTTTTGCAAGGAGTGTACAGTATATCTTGTGAAAACTAATATTAAAAACATTTAAGTTGGCATATAAATTAATACTTAGATATGCCCATTGCTAAAATTCAAGAATTGGCCTGTATGAAGAGGGGTATTCAATAAAACAATAAAATGTGAAATTGTATTTTATAATAAGTTCAATATACAGCTGCATATCTTTAATTTGTGAGAAAGAATCAAATTACTACAATATATTGTAATAGGTGTTTTTTTTTCACCAAATTATTCTAGTATAGTATAATTTATTTAGCTATGTTCTGTAACCTATCAATTTTACTTTAGGTTATGTGAAATGCTTATGCTTTCTGATAGTAACTTGCTATTTTATGAAGAAAAACAAAACTGTAATTATAGGCATTGATGTAGACTGCTTCATTCATGGTGACAAGTGACCTCAGGGCATATGGCATGTCAAAATATTGTAAAGATGGGATTGCAATTTTGCATGGTGTTGGCAAGTCAGAAACCAGAGAACATGGCATTTGATGTAAACTAAAAAGAAAAAAGTCAGTGGGTATCCATGCTTTGGACTGTAGAGGAAGAAAAAGCATTCTGTCTTCAATAGTTCTTTCAATATATTGTTAAAAAAGCACATCACAATTATGACTGTGCTGTTTATTAAAACTCTTTTTTAAATATTACTTTTATTGCAAGATTTCTCAACTTTACATTATGTAAAATAAACCCCCATAAACCACACCAACCAGTAGCAAAGATAGTTGTATGTAGCATACAGAACTACAGATTAATACAGTGTGTTTAGTTAAAAGGGTTGGCCACTATATATTTATTTTTGTGCATGTGCTGGGAACAGCATATAAAAAATATGGGATAAAAACATACAAAATATTTGATACACTGTTATTAAACCATCAGTGCCAATGTGCGATGGTTTAAATCGTTTATAGAAGTAACCTTAGCCTAAAGCCTGGCGATCCAGTCCTAAAATGGCTGCTGATGGAAGTGCATGGGATTAAGCCAAACCACTAGTGAACTTGATTGACTATAGATAGTGCCAATGAATGGAGGATGCTGATAGAATGCAGGAAAGGTCATTAAAAGTGTTGAGCGAACAGTTCGAGGATAGTTCGGGTTCGTACCGAATTTTGGGGAGTTTGTGACACGGACCCGGACCTGAACATTTTTAAAAAAGTTCGGGTTCGGGTCCATTGTTCAGGGATTTCTTCCCACTTTCTGAATGGCTGCACAGCAGCCAATCAGCTAGCGTTTTACTTCTTGCCCTAAGAAGCCATCACAGCCATACCTACTAATGGCATGGCTGTGATTGGCCAAGTGCAGCATGTGACACAGCCTCTATTTCAGCTGGAGTCACATAGCGCCGCACGTCACACTGCTCTGATTAGTGCAGGGAGAGGACGCAGCTTCTACGAGGGCGAGATTAGGCAGGGAAAAGTCAGCAAAAGCACCTAATGAAGTGATCGATCTACAGCTGTTAATGATTCAACTTCTGCTAGTTAATTACTCACTGGTATTTAGACTGCACAGCGCGTTTTTCTGTCACTTTTTGCTGGGGTGATCGGCAGGCATTTTATGACTTGTGCTGCACCAGAACAAGCTGCCACCAAGTCCATCAATCCATCAATACTAGTTTTTTTTTTTTCCTATATCCTACATCAGGGGCTTGGCTGTGCTTATTGTCACCCCAAGAAACTCAGGATAGCAATTTCTATATTTTATTTTGTCCGGCAAAACATATATTTTGTTCTGGGGTGAAATTCAATTGCCAAAATAGCAATACCCTGAATCTGGTGTCCCAGCAGTGGCTGGCAAAGTATAATAGTGTCCGGCAAAATATATATTTTGTTCTGGGGTGAAATTCAATTGCAAAAATAGCAATACCATGAATCTGGTGTCCCAGCAGTGGCTCGCAAAGTATAATAGTGTCCGCCAAAACATATATTTTGTTCTGGGGTGAAATTCAATTGCCAAAATAGCAATACCCTGAATCTGGTGTCCCAGCAGTGGCTGGCAAAGTATAATAGTGTTCACCAAAACATATATTTTGTTCCGGGGTGAAATTCAATTGCCAAAATAGCAATACCCTGAATCTGGTGTCCCAGCAGTGGTTAGCAAAGTATAATAGTGGCCGCCAAAACATAAATTTTCTTCTGGGGTGAAATTCAATTGCCAAAATAGCAATACCCTTAATCTGGTGTCCCAGCAGTGGCTGGCAAAGTATAATAGTGTCCGGCAAAATATATATTTTGTTCTGGGGTGAAATTCAATTGCAAAAATAGCAATACCATGAATCTGGTGTCCAAGCAGTGGCTCGCAAAGTATAATAGTGTCCGCCAAAACATATATTTTGTTCTGGGGTGAAATTCAATTGCCAAAATAGCAATGCCCTGAATCTGGTGTCCCAGCTGTTGCAGGCCAAGATTCATAGTGTCCGCAAAAACATATATTTTGTTCTGGGGTGAAATTCAATTGCCAAAATAGCAATACCCTGAATCTGGTGTCCCAGCTGTTGCAGGCCAAGATTCATAGTGTCCGCCAAAACATATATTTTGTTCTAGGGTGAAATTCAATTGCCAAAATAGCAATACCATAAATCAGTGGTTTCAGCTGTGGCTGGCAAAATATAATAGTGTCCGCCAAAACATATATTTTGTTCTGGGGTGAAATTCAATTGCCAAAATAGCAATACCATAAATCAGTGGTTTCAGCTGTGGCTGGCAAAATATAATAGTGTCCGCCAAAACATATATTTTGTTCTGGGGGGAAATTCAATTGCCAAAATAGCAGTACCATAAATCAGTGGTTTCAGCTGTGGCTGGCAAAATATAATTATGTCCGCCAAAACATATATTTTGTTCTGGGGTGAAATTCAATTGCCAAAATAGCAATACCATAAATCAGTGGTTTCAGCTGTGGCTGGCAAAATATAATAGTGTCCGCCAAAACATATATTTTGTTCTGGGGTGAAATTCAATTGCCAAAATAGCAATACCCTGAATCTGGTGTCCCAGCTGTTGCAGGCCAAGATTCATAGTGTCCGCCAAAACATATATTTTGTTCTGGGGTGAAATTCAATTGCCAAAATAGCAATACCATAAATCAGTGGTTTCAGCTGTGGCTGGCAAAATATAATAGTGTCCGCCAAAACATATATTTTGTTCTGGGGTGAAATTCAATTGCCAAAATAGCAGTACCATAAATCAGTGGTTTCAGCTGTGGCTGGCAAAATATAATAGTGTCCGCCAAAACATATATTTTGTTCTGGGGTGAAATTCAATTGCCAAAATAGCAATACCATAAATCAGTGGTTTCAGCTGTGGCTGGCAAAATATAATAGTGTCCGCCAAAACATATATTTTGTTCTGGGGTGAAATTCAATTGCCAAAATAGCAATACCATAAATCAGTGGTTTCAGCTGTGGCTGGCAAAATATAATAGTGTCCGCAAAAACATATATTTTGTTCTGGGGTGAAATTTAATTGCCAAAATAGCAATACCTTTAATCTGGTGTCCCAGCAGTGGCCGGCAAAGTATAATAGTGTCTGGCAAAACGTATATTTTGTTCTGGGGTGAAATTCAATTGCTAAAATAGCAATAGCCTGAATCTGGTGTCCCAGCAGTGGCTGGCAAAGTATAATAATGTCCGGCAAAACGTATATTTTGTTCTGGGGTGAAATTCAATTGCTAAAATAGCAATACCCTGAATCTGGTGTCCCAGCAGTGGCTGGCAAAGTATAATAGTGGGAGATGACCCAATTTTGACGTGTGAAAGTCAAAAGGGTAAAAAGAAAAAGAAAAAAGAACCACTATATTGGCGCCAACATTAACCCCTTAAGGACCGGGGGTTTTGGGATTTTTGCGTTTTTGTTTTGCACTCCCTGCCTTCCAAAAGCCATAACATTTTTATATTTCCGCTCACATAGCCATATGATGGCTTATTTTTTGCGGGACAAGTTGTACTTTTTAACGCTACCATTTATTTTTGCATGTGATGTAGTGGGAAACGGGAAAAAAATTCCAAATGGGGTGAAATTGCAAAAAAAAGCAATTTCACCACAGTTTTACGGGTTTTTAAATTACAACGTTCGATTTGCGATAAAACTGACTGGTTAATTTTATTCTTCAGGTCAGTACGAATCCGGCAATACCTAATATGTATAGTTTTTCTTGCGTTTTGATAGTGAAAAAAAATTAAAAGTGGGAATTTTTTTATTTTATTTTTTGTCGCCATGTTTTGACCCCTATAACTTTTTTGTAATTATGCGTATGGAGCAGTGTAGGGGCTCATTTTTTGCGGGGCAATCTGAACTTTTAATTGATACCATTATGGGGTGCGTATGATGTTTTGATCACTTTTTATTCATTTTTTTAGGAAATGAAGCGTCCAAAAATGGCGAATTAGCCATTTGGACGCTTTCTTTCCGTTTTATGTTTACCGTATGGTGAATATTTTTTATATTATTATAGTATGGGCGTTTTCGCACATTGCGACACCCATTATGTGTAATTTTTTATTTTTTATTTATTTTATTTTCATTTTGGGGAAAGGGGGTGATTTGAATTTTTATATTTTTTTATTTAATTTTTATTTTTTAAACTTTTTTTTTTTTTTACCACTTTCTTATAGTTCCCATAGGGAACTATAAGATGCAATCATCAGATTGCTATTCTCATATATTCCAATGCAATAGCATTGGAATATATGAGAAAATCGCATATTTCCTATGGAGCCTATTACAGTCATAGGCTCCATAGGAATACTGTGTAGTACCCTAGGTTTCATTCACAGAAACCTAGGGTACTACATGCATGCCCGGCTCCCCTTGTGGCCATCAGGGAGCCGAGCAAAACCGAAAGTGAAACTTTCGGTTTTTGCGCGATCAGATGCCGTGGTCAGGATTGACCACGGCATCTGAGGGGATAAATGTCCGCGATCGGCATCGCTGCCGGTCGCGGAAATGAGCTGCGGGTGTCAGCTTGATGAATCAAGCTTTTACCCGCAGCTCGGGCGCCCGCTCCGTGCGGGAGCGGGCGCCATCTTTAAAGTGCGGACGAAGGGCGTACATGTACGCCCTTCGTCCTTAAGAGGTTAAGGTTAATTGTACTATAGACAACAAATTTGTGACCACTACGTTTTGTGAGCCGATGAGAAGAAAATAAAATATAACAATAAAATGCTAGTAAGCAAGTAGGATTAAAATCAAATTGAAAATAACAAATTGTGGAAAAAGACTCACTTCACCCAGGAGGGTAATGTGGGATAAGCATAAAACACCCACATAAACACCTCCTGCGCCTGGATCGCCTGTAGAAGTCTTAGAAAGGATGGCAAACACTGGAGTTTTCTGGAACCTTTCATTCAATAGCCAGGTAGGGAGGAGGAGCTTGACGTTGGTTCTAGCAGTGATGGCAAAGTGAGTGTCCTCCTAGAATGATCCTCTGGAGTGAATTCAACTGCCAAGCTACCATGCACTGCCCTACCCTGGCTAGCTGGAATAAAGAAAGGTTCCAGAAAACCCAGTGTTTGCCGTCCTTTCTAAGACTTCTACAGGCGATCCAGGCGCAGGAGGTGTTTATGTGGGTGTTTATGCTATCCCACATTACCTCCTGGGTGAAGTGAGTCTTTCCACAGTTGTTATTTTCAATTGATTTAATCCTACCTGCTACTAGCATTTTATTGTTACATTTTATGATCTTCTATCGGCTCACAAATACGCAGTGGTCACAAATTTGTGTCTAGTACAATTAACCTAGTGCTGGCGCCACTATAGTGGTTCTTTTCTATTCTTTACCCTTTTGACTTCACACGTCGAAATTGGGTCATCTCTTATCACCACCTTACTCTCTCAGACTAAGGTGCAACCACTGGCAGCCTCTTTACCACACCCACCTGTTCCTTCACTCCTTCCATCTCATCCTAAAATCCTTTTGGCGCCCTGCTGAGTTAAATCTAGGTTCCTTACCCCAAGCAACCTTCAGTATTTAACACTCTCCTTTTTTCCCCTGTTTTCTCACACTCAAAGTATAATAGTATCGGTCAAAACATATATTTTGCTCTGGGGTGAAATTCAATTGCCAAAATAGCAACAACCTGAATCTGGTGTCCCAGCAGTGGCTGGCAAAGTATTATAGTGTCCGGCAAAACATAAATTTTGTTCTGGGGTGAAATTCAATTGCTAAAATAGCAATACCCTAAATATGGTGTCCCAGCAGTGGCTGGCAAATTATTATAGTGTCCGGCAAAACATATATTTTGTTCTTGGGTGAAATTCAATTGCCAAAATAGCAATAGCATGAATCTGGTGTCCCAGCAGTGGCTGGCGAAGTATAATAGTGTCCTCCAAAACATATATTTTGTTCTTGGGTGAAATTCAATTGCCAAAATAGCAATACCTTTAATCTGGTGTCCCAGCAGTGGCTGGCAAAGTATAATAGTGTCCGGCAAAACATATATTTTGTTCTGGGGTGAAATTCAATTGCCAAAATAGCAATACCATGAATCTGGTGTCCCAGCAGTGGCTGGCAAAGTATAATAGTGTCCTCCAAAACATATATTTTCTTCTGGGGTGAAATTCAATTGCCAAAATAGCAATACCATGAATCTGGTGTCCCTGCAGTGGCTGGCAAAGTATAATAGTGTCCGGCAAAACATATATTTTGCTCTGGGGTGAAATTCAATTGCCAAAATAGCAATACCCTGAATCTGGTGTCCCAGCAGTTGCTGGGAAAGTATAATAGTGTCTGCCAAAACATATATTTTGTTCTTTGGTGAAATTCAATTGCCAAAATAGCAATGGCCTGAATCTGGTGTCCCAGCAGTGGCTGGGAAAGTATAATAGTGTCTGCCAAAATATATATTTTGTTCTGGGGTGAAATTCAATTGCCAAAGTAGCAACACCCTGAATCTGGTGTCCAAGAAGTGGCTGGCAAAGCATAATAGTGTCCGGCAAATATATATTTTGTTCTGGGGTGAAATTCAATTGCTAAAATAGCAATACCCTGAATCTGGTGTCCCAGCAGTGGCTTGAAAAGTATTATAGTGTCCGGCAAAACATATATTTTGTTCTGGGGTGAAATTCAAATGCCAAAATAGCAATACCCTGAATCTGGTGTACCAGCAGTGGTTAGCAAAGTATAATAGTGTCCGCCAAAACATAAATTTTGTTCTGGAGTAAAATTCTATCGCCAAAATAGCAATACCCTGAATCTGGTGCCCCAGCAGTGGCTGGGAAAGTATAATAGTGTCCGGCAAAACGTATATTTTGTTCTGGGGTGAAATTAAATTGCCAAAATAGCAATACCCTGAATCTGGTGTCTCAGCAGTGGTTAGCAAAGTATAATAGTGTCCTCCAAAACATATATTTTGTTCTGGGGTGAAATTCAATTGCCAAAATAGCAATACCTTTAATCTGTTGTCCCAGCAGTGGCTGGCAAAGTATAATAGTGTCCGGCAAAACATATATTTTGTTCTGGGGTGAAATTCAATTGCCAAAATAGCAATACCATGAATCTGGTGTCCCAGCAGTGGCTGGCGAAGTATAATAGTGTCCTCCAAAACATATATTTTCTTCTGGGGTGAAATTCAATTGCCAAAATAGCAATACCATGAATCTGGTGTCCCTGCAGTGGCTGGCAAAGTATAATAGTGTCCGGCAAAACATATATTTTGCTCTGGGGTGAAATTCAATTGCCAAAATAGCAATACCCTGAATCTGGTGTCCCAGCAGTTGCTGGGAAAGTATAATAGTGTCTGCCAAAACATATATTTTGTTCTTTGGTCAAATTCAATTGCCAAAATAGCAATGGCCTGAATCTGGTGTCCCAGCAGTGGCTGGGAAAGTATAATAGTGTCTGCCAAAATATATATTTTGTTCTGGGGTGAAATTCAATTTCCAAAATAGCAATACCATGAATCTGGTGTCCAAGCAATGGCTGTCAAAGTATAATAGTGTCCGCCAAAACATATATTTTGTTCTGGGGTGAAATTCAATTGCCAAAATAGCAATGCCCTAAATCTGGTGTCCCAGCAGTGGCTGGCAAAGTATAATAGTGTTCGCCAAAACATATATTTTCTTCTGGGGTGAAATTCAATTGCCAAAATAGCAATACCATGAATCTGGTGTCCCTGCAGTGGCTGGCAAAGTATAATAGTGTCTTCCAAAACATATATTTTGTTCTGGGGTGAAATTCAATTGCCAAAATAGCAATACCTTTAATCTGGTGTCCCAGCAGTGGCCGGCAAAGTATAATAGTGTCCGGCAAAACATAAATTTTGTTCTAGGGTGAAATTCAATTGCTAAAAAAGCAATACCCTGAATCTTGTGTCTCAGCAGTGGTTAGCAAAGTATAATAGTGTCCGCCAAAACATATATTTTGTTCTGGGGTGAAATTCAATTGCTAAAATTGCAATACCCTGAATCTGGTGTCCCAGCAGTGGCTGGCAAAGTATAATAGTGTCCGGCAAAACATATATTTTGCTCTGGGTTGAAATTCAATTGCCAAAATAGCAATACCCTGGTCCCTGAATCTGGTGTCCCAGCAGTGGCTGGGAAAGTATAATAGTGTCTGCCAAAACATATATTTTCTTCTGGGGTGAAATTCAATTGCCAAAATAGCGATGCACTGAATCTGGTGTCCCAGCAGTGGCTGGAAAGTATAACAGTGTCTGCCAAAACATATATTTTGTTCTGGGGTTAAATTCAAATGCCAAAATAGCAACACCCTGAATTTGGTGTCCCAGTAGTGGCTGGCAAAGTATTATAGTGTCCGTCAAAACATAAATTTTGTTCTATGGTGAAATTCAAATGCTAAAATAGCAATACCCTGAATCTGGTGTCCCAGCATTGGCTGGCAAATTATTATAGTGTCCGCCAAAACATATATTTTGTTCTGGTGTGAAATTCAATTGCCAAAATAGCAATACCCTGAATCTGGTGTCCCAGCAGTGGCTGGCAAAGTATAATTGTGTCCGGCAAAACATATTTTTGTTCTGGGGTGAAATTCAATTGCCAAAATAGAAATACCCTGAATCTGGTGTCCCAGTAGTGGCTGGCAAAGTAAAATAGTGTCCGGCAAAACATATATTTTGTTCTGGGACGAAATTCAATTGCCAAAATAGCAATACCCTGAATCTGGTGTTCCAGCAGTGGCTGGCAAAGTATAATAGTGTCCGTCAAAACATATATTTTGTTCTGGGGTGAAATTCAATTGCCAAAGTAGCAATACCCTGAATGTGGTGTCCCAGCAGTGGTTAGCAAAGTATAATAGTGTCCGGCAAAACATATATTTTGTTCTAGGGTGAAATTCAATTGTCAAAATTGCAATACCATGAATCTGGTGTCCCAGCAGTGGCTGGCAAAGTATAATAGTGTCTTCCAAAACATATATTTTGTTCTGGGGTGAAATTCAATTGCCAAAATAGCAATACCTTTAATCTGGTGTCCCAGCAGTTGCTGGCAAAGTATAATAGTGTCCGGCAAAACATATATTTTGTTCTGGGGTGAAATTCAATTGCCAAAGTAGCAATACCCTGAATCTGGTGTCCCAGCAGTGGCTGGCAAAGTATAATAGTGTCCGCCAAAATATATATTTTGTTCTGGGGTGAAATTCACTTGCCAATATAGCAATACCCTGAATGTGGAGTTCCAGCTGTTGCAGGCCAAGTGTTAATCTGTCCGTAAAAGTGTATATTACACTCAAGGTGTATATACAAATGCTGAGAGGGTCATCCTCAATAACTTCACACACTTCCGTGCATCTCCCATTGTATTTCTGTCCGTTAAAGGGTATATTACACAAAGTGTTAAAATACAATTGCTAAAGGCATAATTCTACATATTTTTTCGCATTCTACTGTGCATCTCCAAGTGTAAATCTGTCCATAAAAGGATACATTCCATTCAGGGCCTAAATACTAGCCCTACAATAGATTTTCTCCCAAATCAGTGGTTACTGCTGTGCCTGGATTAGTGTAATATGCTACATAAATCTATAAGCAGATAGTGTTAGTGTTTTTTTCTTATTGTGGTGCTTGGTGACCGGTAACAATGAGGAAAACATCTAGTAAGGTACGCGGTCGTGGTGGTGTTAGTGGACCCTCTGGTGCTGGAAGAGAATGTGGAAATTTACCATGATCTTGCGGTGCAACCCAAAGTTGAATGAACCTCTCCTCAATCTGGATGCCGGGGCCTAAATAACTGAAAGTGGACTGTTACAATGGTGGGTGACATGAAGCCTGAACCTCTGACATGCGACCTATCTCCTCTTTCTGGGTGCTGGGGCCTAAATAACTGAAAGTGGCCCTCTCCAGTGGTGGGTGATATGACGCATGATTCCTTGCTGTGAGACCTCTCTCCTCTGTCTGGGTGCTGGGGCCTAAATAACTGAAAGTGGCCTTCTCCAGTGGTGGGAGATATGACGCCTTATTCCTTGTTGTGGGAACTCTCTCCTCTGTCTGGCTGCTGGGGCCTTAATAACACAAAGTGACGTTCTCCAGTGTTGGGTGATATGATGCCTTATTCCTTGCTGTGGGACCTCTCTCCTCTGTCTGGGTGCTGGGGCCTAAATAACTGTAAGTGGCCCTCTCCAGTGGTGGTTGATATGACGCTTGATTCCTTGCTGTGAGACCTCTCTCCTCTGTCTGGGTGCTGGGGCCTAAATAACTGAAAGTGGCCGTCTCCAGTTGTGGGTGATATGACGCATGATTCCTTGCTGTGGGAGCTCTCTCCTCTGTCTGGGTGCTGTGGCCTACATAACTGAAAGTGACTTCTCCAGTGGTGGGTGATATGACGCATGATTCCTTGCTGTGGGACCTCTCTCCTCTGTCTGGGTGCTGGGGCCTAAATAACTGAAAGTGGCCTTCTCCAGTGGTGGGTGATATGACGCATGATTCCTTGCTGTGGGACCTCTCGCCTCTGTCTGGGTGCTGGGGCCAAAATAACTGAAAGTGGCCTTCTCCAATGGTGGGTGATATGACGCATGAATCCTTGCTGTGGGACCTCTCTCCTCTGTCTGGGTGCTGGAGCCTAAATACCTGAAAGTGACCATCTCCAGTGTTGGGTGATATGATGCCTTATTCCTTGCTGTGAGACCTCTCTCCTCTGTCTGGGTGCTGTGGCCTACATAACTGAAAGTGACCTTCTCCAGTGGTGGGTGATATGACTCATGATTCCTTGCTGTGGGACCACTCTCCTCTGTCTGGGTGCTGGGGCCTAAAAAACTGAAAGTGGCCTTCTCCAGTGGTGGGTGATATGACGCATGATTTCTTGCTGTGGGACCTCTCGCCTCTGTCTGGGTGCTGGGGCCAAAATAACTGAAAGTGGCCTTCTCCAGTGGTGGGTGATATGACGCATGAATCCTTGCTGTGGGACCTCTCTCCTCTGTCTGGGTGCTGGGGCCTAAATACCTGAAAGTGACCATCTCCAGTGTTGGGTGATATGATGCCTTATTCCTTGCTGTGAGACCTCTCTACTCTGTCTGGGTGCTGGGGCCTAAATAACTGAAAGTGGCCCTCTCCAGTGGTGGGTGATATGACGCATGATTCCTTGTTGTGGGACCTCTCTCCTCTGTCTGGGTGCAGGTGCCTAAATAACTGAAAGTGGCCTTCTCCAGTGGTGGGTGATATGACGCCTTATTCCTTGTTGTGGGAACTCTCTCCTGTGTCTGGCTGCTGGGGCCTAAATACCTCAAAGTTACCCTCTCCAGTGTTGGGTGATATGATGCCTTATTCTTTGCTGTGGGACCTCTCCTTTGTCTGGGTGCTGGGGCCTAAATAACTGAAAGTGGCCCTCTCCAGTGGTGGGTGATATGACGCATGATTCCTTGCTGTTGGACCTCTCTCCTCTGTCTGGGTGCCGGGGCCTAAATAAGTGAAAGTGGCCATCTCCACTGGTTGGTGAAATGACGCATGATTCTTGCTGTGGGATCTCTCTCCTACGTCTGGTTGCTTTGGCCTAAATAACTTAAAGTGACCTTCTCCAGTGGTGGGTGATATGACGCCTTATTTTTTGCTGTGGGACCTCTCTCCTCAGTCTGGGTGCTGGGGCCTAAATAACTGAAAGTGGATTTCTATAGTGGTGTGTGATATGATGCCTTATTCTTTGCTGTGGGACCTCTCTCCTCTGTCTGGGTGCTGGGGCCTAAATAACTGAAAGTGGCCATCTCCACTGGTGGGTGATATGACGCCTTATTTTTTGCTGTAGGTCCTCTCTCCTCTGTCTGTGTGCTGGGGCCTAAATAACTGAAAGTGGCCTTCTATAGTGGTGTGTGATATGACGCCTTATTCTTTGCTTTGGGACCTTTTTCCTCTGTCTGGGTGCTGGGGCCTAAATAACTGAAAGTAGCCTTCTCCAGTTGTGGGTGAAATGACGCATGATTCCTTGCTGTGGGAGCTCTCTCCTCTGTCTGGGTGCTGGGGCCTACATAACTGAAAGTGGCCTTCTCCAGTGGTGGGTGATATGACGCATGATTCCTTGCTGTGGGACCTCTCGCCTCTGTCTGGGTGCTGGGGCCAAAATAACTGAAAGTGGCATTCTCCAGTGGTGCGTGATATGACACATGAATCCTTGCTGTGGGACCTCTCTCCTCTGTCTGGGTGCTGGGGCCTAAATACCTGAAAGTGACCTTCTCCAGTGTTGGGTGATATGATGCCTTATTCCTTGCTGTGAGACCTCTCTACTCTGTCTGGGTGCTGGGGCCTAAATAACTGAAAGTGGCCCTCTCCAGTGGTGGGTGATATAACGCCATATTCCTTGCTGTGGGACCTCGCTCCTCTGTCTGGGTGCTGGGGCCTAAATAACTGAAAGTGGCCTTCTCCAGTGGTGGGTGATATGACGCCTTATTCCTTGTTGTGGGAACTCTCCCCTGTGTCTGGCTGCTGGGGCCTAAATACCTCAAAGTGACCCTCTCCAGTGTTGGGTGATATGATGCCTTATTCTTTGCTGTGGGACCTCTCCTCTGTCTGGGTGCTGGGGCCTAAATAACTGAAAGTGGCCCTCTCCAGTGGTGGGTGATATGACGCATGATTCCTTGCTGTTGGACCTCTCTCCTCTGTCTGGGTGCTGGGGCCTCAATAACTCAAAGTGACCTTCTCCAGTGTTGGGTGATATGATGCCTTTTTCCTTGCTGTGGGACCTCTCTCCTCTGTCTGGGTACTGGGGTCTAAATAACTGAAAGTGGCCCTCTCCAGTGGTGTTTGATATGACGCATGATTCCTTGCTGTGGGACCTCTCGCCTCTGTCTGGGTTCTGGTGCCTAAATAACTGAAAGTGGCCTTCTCCAGTGGTGGGTGATATGATGCCTTATTCCTTGCTGTGGGACCTCTCTCCTCTGTCTGGGTGCTGGGGCCTAAATAACTGAAAGTGGCCTTCTCCAGTGGTGGGTGATATGATGCCTTATTCTTTGCTGTGGGACCTCTCTCCTCTGTCTGGGTGCTGGGGCCTAAATAACTGAAAGTGGCCATCTCCACTGGTGGGTGATATGACGCCTTATTTTTTGCTGTAGGACCTCTCTCCTCTGTCTGTGTGCTGGGGCCTAAATAACTGAAAGTGGCCTTCTATAGTGGTGTGTGATATGACGCCTTATTCTTTGCTTTGGGACCTTTTTCCTCTGTCTGGGTGCTGGGGCCTAAATAACTGAAAGTAGCCTTCTCCAGTTGTGGGTGATATGACGCATGATTCCTTGCTGTGGGAGCTCTCTCCTCTGTCTGGGTGCTGGGGCCTACATAACTGAAAGTGGCCTTCTCCAGTGGTGGGTGATATGACGCATGATTCCTTGCTGTGGGACCTCTCGCCTCTGTCTGGGTGCTGGGGCCAAAATAACTGAAAGTGGCATTCTCCAGTGGTGCGTGATATGACACATGAATCCTTGCTGTGGGACCTCTCTCCTCTGTCTGGGTGCTGGAGCCTAAATACCTGAAAGTGACCTTCTCCAGTGTTGGGTGATATGATGCCTTATTCCTTGCTGTGAGACCTCTCTACTCTGTCTGGGTGCTGGGGCCTAAATAACTGAAAGTGGCCCTCTCCAGTGGTGGGTGATATGACGCCTTACTCCTTGTTTTGGGAACTCTCTCTTGTGTCTGGCTGCTGGGGCCTATATAAATGAAAGTGTCCTTCTCCTGTGGTTGGTGATATGACGCCTTATTCCTTGCTGTGGGACCTCTCTACTCTGTCTGGGTGCTAGGGCCTAAATAACTGAAAGTGGCCCTCTCCAGTGGTGGGTGATATGACGCATGATTCCTTGCTGTGTGACCTCTCTCCTCTGTCTGGATGCTGGGGCTTAAATAACTGAAAGTGGCCCTCTCCAGTGGTGGGTGATATGACGCATGATTCCTTGCTGTGGGACCTCTCTCCTCTGTCTGGGTGCTGGGGCCTAAATAACTGAAAGTGGCCATCTCCAGTGGTGGGTGATATGACGCATGATTCCTTGCTGTGCGACCTCTCTCCTCCGTCTGGGTGCTGGGGCCTAAATAACTGAAAGTGGCCTTCTCCAGTGGTGGGTGATATGATGCCTTATTCTTTGCTGTGGGACCTCTCTCCTCTGTCTGGGTGCTGGGGCCTAAATAACTGAAAGTGGCCTTCTCCAGTGGTGGGTGATATGACGCCTTATTCCTTGCTGTGGGACTCTCTCTCTGTCTGGGTGCTGGGGCCTAAATAACTGAAAGTGTCCTTCTCCAGTGGTGTGGTGATATGACGCCTTATTCCTTGCTGTGGGACCTCTCTCCTCTGTCTGGGTGCTAGGGCCTAAATAACTGAAAGTGGCCTTCTCCAGTGGTGTGTGATATGACGCCTTATTCCTTGCTGTGGGACCTCTCTCCTCTGTCTGGGTGCTGGGGCCTAAATAACTGAAAGTGGCCTTCTCCAGTGGTGGGTGATATGACGCCTTATTCCTTGCTGTGGGACATCTCTCCTCTGTCTGGGTGCTGGGGCCTAAACAACTGAAAGTGGCCTTCTCTAGTGGTGGGTGAAATGACGCCTTATTCCTTGCTGTGGGACCTCTCTCTCTGTCTTCGTGCTGGTGCCTAAATAACTCAAAGTGGGCTTCTCCAGTGGTGGGTGATATGACGCCTTATTCCTTGCTGTGGGACCTCTCGCCTCTGTCTGGGTTCTGGTGCCTAAATAACTGAAAGTGGCCTTCTCCAGTGGTGGGTGATATGATGCCTTATTCCTTGTTGTGGGAACTCTCCCTGTGTCTGGCTGCTGGGGCCTAAATACCTCAAAGTGACCCTCTCCAGTGTTGGGTGATATGATGCCTTATTCTTTGCTGTGGGACCTCTCCTCTGTCTGGGTGCTGGGGCCTAAATAACTGAAAGTGGCCCTCTCCAGTGGTGGGTGATATGACGCATGATTCCTTGCTGTTGGACCTCTCTCCTCTGTCTGGGTGCTGGGGCCTCAATAACTCAAAGTGACCTTCTCCAGTGTTGGGTGATATGATGCCTTTTTCCTTGCTGTGGGACCTCTCTCCTCTGTCTGGGTACTGGGGCCTAAATAACTGAAAGTGGCCCTCTCCAGTGGTGTTTGATATGACGCATGATTCCTTGCTGTGGGACCTCTCGCTCTGTCTGGGTGCTGGTGCCTAAATAACTGAAAGTGGCCTTCTCCAGTGGTGGGTGATATGACGCACTATTTCTTGCTGTGGGACCTCTCTCCTCTGTCTGGGTGCTGGGGCCTAAATAACTGAAAGTGGCCTTCTTCAGTGGTGGGTGATATCATGCATTATTCCTTGCTCTGGGACCTCTCTCCTCTGTCTGGGTGCTGGGGCCTAAATAACTGAAAGTGGCCTTCTCCAGTGGTGGGTGATATGACGCATGATTTCTTGCTGTGGAACCTCTCTCCTCTGTCTTGGTGCTGGGGCCTAAATAACTGAAAGTGGCCATCTCCAGTGGTGGGTGATATGACGCATGATTCCTTGCTGTGTGACCTCTCTCCTCGTCTGGGTGCTGGGGCCTAAATAACTGAAAGTGACCTTCTCCGGTGGTGGGTGATATGACGCCTTAATTCTTTGCTGTGGGACCTCTCCTCTGTCTGGGTGCTGGGCCTAAATAACTGAAAGTGGCCTTCTCCAGTGTTGGGTGATATGACGCCTTATTCCTTGCTGTGGGACCTCTCTCCTCTGTCTGGGTGCTGGGGCCTAAATAACTGAAAGTGGCCCTCTCCAGTGGTGGGTGATATGACGCATGATTCCTTGCTGTGTGACCTCTCTCCTCTGTCTGGATGCTGGGGCTTAAATAACTGAAAGTGGCCCTCTCCTGTGGTGGGTGATATGACGCATGATTCGTTGCTGTGGGACCTCTCTCCTCTGTCTGGGTGCTGGGGCCTAAATAACTGAAAGTGGCCATCTCCACTGGTGGGTGATATGACGCATGATTCATTGCTGTGCGACCTCTCTCCTCCGTCTGGGTGCTGGGGCCTAAATAACTGAAAGTGGCCTTCTCCAGTGGTGGGTGATATGATGCCTTATTCTTTGCTGTGGGACCTCTCTCCTCTGTCTGGGTGCTGGGGCCTAAATAACTGAAAGTGGCCTTTTCCAGTGGTGGGTGATATGACGCCTTATTCCTTGTTGTGGGAACTCTCTCCTGTGTCTGGCTGCTGGGGCCTAAATAACTGAAAGTGGCCTTCTCCTAGTGGTTGGTGATATGACGCCTTATTCCTTGCTGTGGGACCTCTCTCCTCTGTCTGGGTGCTGGGGCCTAAATAACTGAAAGTGGCCTTCTCCAGTGGTGGGTGATATGACGCCTTATTCCTTGCTGTGGGACCTCTCTCGTCTGTCTGGGTGCTGGGGCCTAAATAACTGAAAGTGGCCTTCTCCAGTGGTGGGTGATATGACGCCTTATTCCTTGCTGTGGGACCTCTCTCCTCTGTCTGGGTGCTGGGGCCTAAACAACTGAAAGTGGCCTTCTCCAGTGGTGGGTGATATGACGCCTTATTCCTTGCTGTGGGACCTCTCTCCTCTGTCTGGGTGCTGGGGCCTAAATAACTGAAAGTGGCCTTCTCCAGTGGTGGGTGATATGACGCCTTATTCCTTGCTGTGGGACCTCTCTCCTCTGTCTGGGTGCTGGGGCCTAAATAACTGAAAGTGGCCTTCTCCAGTGGTGGGTGATATGACGCCTTATTCCTTGCTGTGGGACCTCTCCTCTGTCTGGGTGCTGGGGCCTAAATAACTGAAAGTGGCCTTCTCCAGTGGTGGGTGATATGACGCCTTATTCCTTGTTGTGGGAACTCTCCCTGTGTCTGGCTGCTGGGGCCTAAATACCTCAAAGTGACCCTCTCCAGTGTTGGGTGATATGATGCCTTATTCTTTGCTGTGGGACCTCTCCTCTGTCTGGGTGCTGGGGCCTAAATAACTGAAAGTGGCCCTCTCCAGTGGTGGGTGATATGACGCATGATTCCTTGCTGTTGGACCTCTCTCCTCTGTCTGGGTGCTGGGGCCTAAATAACTGAAAGTGGCCTTCTCCAGTGGTGGGTGATATGATGCCTTATTCCTTGCTGTGGGACCTCTCTCCTCTGTCTGGGTGCTGGGGCCTAAATAACTGAAAGTGGCCTTCTCCAGTGGTGGTGTGATATGACGCATGATTCCTTGCTGTGGGACCTCTCTCCTCTGTCTGGGTGCTGGTGCCTAAATAACTGAAAGTGGCCTTCTCCAGTGGTGGGTGATATGACGCCTTATTCCTTGCTGTGGGACCTCTCTCCTCTGTCTGGGTGCTGGGGCCTAAATAACTGAAAGTGGCCTTCTCCAGTGGTGGGTGATATGACGCCTTATTCTTTGCTGTGGGACCTCTCTCCTCTGTCTGGGTGCTGGGGCCTAAATAACTGAAAGTGGCCTTCTCCAGTGGTGGGTGATATGACGCCTTATTCCTTGCTGTGGGACCTCTCTCCTCTGTCTGGGTGCTGGGGCCTAAATAACTGAAAGTGGCCTTCTCCAGTGGTGGGTGATATGACGCATGATTCCTTGCTGTGGGACCTCTCTCCTCTGTCTGGGTGCTGGGGCCTAAATAACTGAAAGTGGCCTTCTCCAGTGGTGGGTGATATGACGCCTGATTCCTTGCTGTGGGACCTCTCCCTCTGTCTGGGTGCTGGGGCCTAAATAACTGAAAGTGGCCTTCTCCAGTGGTGGGTGATATGACGCATGATTCCTTGCTGTGGGACCTCTCTCCTCTGTCTGGGTGCTGGAGCCTAAATAACTGAAAGTGGCCTTCTCCAGTGGTGGGTGATATGATGCCTTATTCCTTGCTGTGGGACCTCTCCTCTGTCTGGGTGCTGGGGCCTAAATAACTGAAAGTGGCCTTCTCCAGTGGTGGGTGATATGACGCCTTATTCCTTGCTGTGGGAACTCTCTCCTCTGTCTGGGTGCTGGGGCCTAAATAACTGAAAGTGGCCCTCTCCAGTGGTGGGTGATATGATGCCTTATTCCTTGCTGTGGGACCTCTCCCTCTGTCTGGGTGCTGGGGCCTAAATAACTGAAAGTGGCCCTCTCCAGTGGTGGGTGATATGACGCATGATTCCTTGCTGTGGGACCTCTCTCCTCTGTCTGGGTGCTGGGGCCTAAATAACTGAAAGTGGCCCTCTCCAGTGGTGGGTGATATGATGCATGATTCCTTGCTGTGGGACCTCTCTCCTCTGTCTGGGTGCTGGGGCCTAAATAACTGAAAGTGACCTTCTCCAGTGGTGTGGTGATATGACGCCTGATTTCTTGCTGTGGGACCTCTCTCCTCTGTCTGGGTGCTGGGGCCTAAATAACTGAAAGTGGCCTTCTCCAGTGGTGGGTGATATGACGCCTTATTCCTTGCTGTGGGACCTCTCTCCTCTGTCTGGGTGCTGGGGCCTAAATAACTGAAAGTGGCCTTCTCCAGTGGTGGGTGATATGACGCCTTATTCCTTGCTGTGGGACCTCTCTCCTCTGTCTGGGTGCTGGGGCCTAAATAACTGAAAGTGGCCTTCTCCAGTGGTGTGTGATATGACGCATTATTCTTTGCTGTGGGACCTCTCTCCTCTGTCTGGGTGCTGGGGCCTAAATAACTGAAAGTGGCCATCTCCAGCTGGTGGGTGATATGACGCATGATTCCTTGCTGTGGGACCTCTCTCCTCTGTCTGGGTGCTGGGGCCTAAATAACTGAAAGTGGCCTTCTCCAGTGGTGGGTGATATGACGCCTTAATTCTTTGCTGTGGGACCTCTCTCCTCTGTCTGGGTGCTGGGGCCTAAATAACTGAAAGTGGCCTTCTCCAGTGTTGGGTGATATGACGCCTTATTCCTTGCTGTGGGACCTCTCTCTCTGTCTGGGTGCTGGGGCCTAAATAACTGAAAGTGGCCTTCTCCAGTGGTGGGTGATATGACGCCTGATTCCTTGCTGTGGGACCTCTCTCCTCTGTCTGGGTGCTGGGGCCTAAATAACTGAAAGTGGCCCTCTCCAGTGGTGGGTGATATGACGCATGATTCCTTGCTGTGTGACCTCTCTCCTCTGTCTGGATGCTGGGGCTTAAATAACTGAAAGTGGCCCTCTCCTGTGGTGGGTGATATGACGCATGATTCGTTGCTGTGGGACCTCTCTCCTCTGTCTGGGTGCTGGGGCCTAAATAACTGAAAGTGGCCATCTCCACTGGTAGTTGATATGACGCATGATTCATTGCTGTGCGACCTCTCTCCTCCGTCTGGGTGCTGGGGCCTAAATAACTGAAAGTGACCTTCTCCAGTTGTGGGTGATTTGATGCCTTATTTCTTGCTGTGGGACCTCTCTCCTCTGTCTGGGTGCTGGGGCCCAAATAACTGAAAGTGGCCTTTTCCAGTGGTGGGTGATATGACGCCTTACTCCTTGTTTTGGGAACTCTCTCTGTGTCTGGCTGCTGGGGCCTATATAAATGAAAGTGTCCTTCTCCTGTGGTTGGTGATATGACGCCTTATTCCTTGCTGTGGGACCTCTCCTCTGTCTGGGTGCTAGGGCCTAAATAACTTAAAGTGGCCTTCTCCAGTGGTGTGTGATATGACGCCTTATTCCTTGCTGTGGGACCTCTCTGCCTGTCTGAGTGCTGGGGCCTAAATAACTGAAAGTGGCCTTCTCCAGTGGTGGGTGATATGACGCCTTATTCCTTGCTGTGGGACATCTCTCCTCTGTCTGGGTGCTGGGGCCTAAACAACTGAAAGTGGCCTTCTCTAGTGGTGGGTGAAATGACGCCTTATTCCTTGCTGTGGGACCTCTCCTCTGTCTTCGTGCTGGTGCCTAAATAACTCAAAGTGGGCTTCTCCAGTGGTGGGTGATATGACGCCTTATTCCTTGCTGTGGGACCTCTCGCCTCTGTCTGGGTTCTGGTGCCTAAATAACTGAAAGTGGCCTTCTCCAGTGGTGGGTGATATGATGCCTTATTCCTTGTTGTGGGAACTCTCCCCTGTGTCTGGCTGCTGGGGCCTAAATACCTCAAAGTGACCCTCTCCAGTGTTGGGTGATGTGATGCATTATTCTTTGCTGTGGGACCTCTCCTCTGTCTGGGTGCTGGGGCCTAAATAACTGAAAGTGGCCCTCTCCAGTGGTGGGTGATATGACGCATGATTCCTTGCTGTTGGACCTCTCTCCTCTGTCTGGGTGCTGGGGCCTCAATAACTCAAAGTGACCTTCTCCAGTGTTGGGTGATATGATGCCTTTTTCCTTGCTGTGGGACCTCTCTCCTCTGTCTGGGTACTGGGGCCTAAATAACTGAAAGTGGCCCTCTCCAGTGGTGTTTGATATGACGCATGATTCCTTGCTGTGGGACCTCTCGCCTCTGTCTGGGTTCCTATGCCTAAATAACTGAAAGTGGCCTTCTCCAGTGGTGGGTGATATGACGCACTATTTCTTGCTGTGTGACTTCTCTCCTCTGTCTGGGTGCTGGGGCCTAAATAACTGAAAGTGGCCTTCTTTAGCGGTGGGTGATATCATGCATTATTCCTTGCTCTGGGACCTTTCTCCTCTGTCTGGGTGCTGGGGCCTAAATAACTCAAAGTTGCCCTCTCCAGTGGTGGGTAATATGACTCATGATTTGTTGCTGTGGAACCTCTCTCCTTTGTTTGGTTGCTGGGGCCTAAATAACTGAAAGTGGCCATCTCCACTGGTGGGTGATATGACGCATGATTCCTTGCTGTGTGACCTCTCTCCCCCGTCTGGGTGCTGGGGCCTAAATAACTGAAAGTGACCTTCTCCGGTGGTGGGTGATATGACGCCTTAATTCTTTGCTGTGGGACCTCTCTCCTCTGTCTGGGTGCTGGGCCTAAATAACTGAAAGTGGCCTTCTCCAGTGTTGGGTGATATGACGCCTTATTCCTTGCTCTGGGACCTCTCTCCTCTGTCTGGGTGCTGGGGCCTAAATAACTGAAAGTGGCCCTCTCCAGTGGTGGGTGATATGACGCATGATTCCTTGCTGTGTGACCTCTCTCCTCTGTCTGGATGCTGGGGCTTAAATAACTGAAAGTGGCCCTCTCCTGTGGTGGGTGATATGACGCATGATTCGTTGCTGTGGGACCTCTCTCCTCTGTCTGGGTGCTGGGGCCTAAATAACTGAAAGTGGCCATCTCCACTGGTAGTTGATATGACGCATGATTCATTGCTGTGCGACCTCTCTCCTCCGTCTGGGTGCTGGGGCCTAAATAACTGAAAGTGACCTTCTCCAGTTGTGGGTGATTTGATGCCTTATTTTTTGCTGTGGGACCTCTCTCCTCTGTCTGGGTGCTGGGGCCCAAATAACTGAAAGTGGCCTTTTCCAGTGGTGGGTGATATGACGCCTTACTCCTTGTTTTGGGAACTCTCTCTTGTGTCTGGCTGCTGGGGCCTATATAAATGAAAGTGTCCTTCTCCTGTGGTTGGTGATATGACGCCTTATTCCTTGCTGTGGGACCTCTCTCCTCTGTCTGGGTGCTAGGGCCTAAATAACTTAAAGTGGCCTTCTCCAGTGGTGTGTGATATGACGCCTTATTCCTTGCTGTGGGACCTCTCTCGTCTGTCTGAGTGCTGGGGCCTAAATAACTGAAAGTGGCCTTCTCCAGTGGTGGGTGATATGACGCCTTATTCCTTGCTGTGGGACATCTCTCCTCTGTCTGGGTGCTGGGGCCTAAACAACTGAAAGTGGCCTTCTCTAGTGGTGGGTGAAATGACGCCTTATTCCTTGCTGTGGGACCTCTCTCCTCTGTCTTCGTGCTGGTGCCTAAATAACTCAAAGTGGGCTTCTCCAGTGGTGGGTGATATGACGCCTTATTCCTTGCTGTGGGACCTCTCGCCTCTGTCTGGGTTCTGGTGCCTAAATAACTGAAAGTGGCCTTCTCCAGTGGTGGGTGATATGATGCCTTATTCCTTGCTGTGGGACCTCTCTCCTCTGTCTGGGTGCTGGGGCCTAAATAACTGAAAGTGGCCTTCTCCAGTGGTGGGTGATATGACGCCTTATTCCTTGTTGTGGGAACTCTCCCCTGTGTCTGGCTGCTGGGGCCTAAATACCTCAAAGTGACCCTCTCCAGTGTTGGGTGATGTGATGCCTTATTCTTTGCTGTGGGACCTCTCCTCTGTCTGGGTGCTGGGGCCTAAATAACTGAAAGTGGCCCTCTCCAGTGGTGGGTGATATGACGCATGATTCCTTGCTGTTGGACCTCTCTCCTCTGTCTGGGTGCTGGGGCCTCAATAACTCAAAGTGACCTTCTCCAGTGTTGGGTGATATGATGCCTTTTTCCTTGCTGTGGGACCTCTCTCCTCTGTCTGGGTACTGGGGCCTAAATAACTGAAAGTGGCCCTCTCCAGTGGTGTTTGATATGACGCATGATTCCTTGCTGTGGGACCTCTCGCCTCTGTCTGGGTTCTGGTGCCTAAATAACTGAAAGTGGCCTTCTCCAGTGGTGGGTGATATGACGCACTATTTCTTGCTGTGTGACTTCTCTCCTCTGTCTGGGTGCTGGGGCCTAAATAACTGAAAGTGGCCTTCTTTAGCGGTGGGTGATATCATGCATTATTCCTTGCTCTGGGACCTTTCTCCTCTGTCTGGGTGCTGGGGCCTAAATAACTCAAAGTTGCCCTCTCCAGTGGTGGGTAATATGACGCATGATTTGTTGCTGTGGAACCTCTCTCCTTTGTTTGGTTGCTGGGGCCTAAATAACTGAAAGTGGCCATCTCCACTGGTGGGTGATATGACGCATGATTCCTTGCTGTGTGACCTCTCTCCCCGTCTGGGTGCTGGGGCCTAAATAACTGAAAGTGACCTTCTCCGGTGGTGGGTGATATGACGCCTTAATTTTTTGCTGTGGGACCTCTCTCCTCTGTCTGGGTGCTGGGCCTAAATAACTGAAAGTGGCCTTCTCCAGTGTTGGGTGATATGACGCCTTATTCCTTGCTCTGGGACCTCTCTCCTCTGTCTGGGTGCTGGGGCCTAAATAACTGAAAGTGGCCCTCTCCAGTGGTGGGTGATATGACACATGATTCCTTGCTGTGTGACCTCTCTCCTCTGTCTGGATGCTGGGGCTTAAATAACTGAAAGTGGCCCTCTCCAGTGGTGGGTGATATGACGCATGATTCCTTGCTGTGTGACCTCTCTCCTCTGTCTGGATGCTGGGGCTTAAATAACTGAAAGTGGCCCTCTCCTGTGGTGGGTGATATGACGCATGATTCGTTGCTGTGGGACCTCTCTCCTCTGTCTGGGTGCTGGGGCCTAAATAACTGAAAGTGGCCATCTCCACTGGTAGTTGATATGACGCATGATTCATTGCTGTGCGACCTCTCTCCTCCGTCTGGGTGCTGGGGCCTAAATAACTGAAAGTGACCTTCTCCAGTTGTGGGTGATTTGATGCCTTATTTTTTGCTGTGGGACCTCTCTCCTCTGTCTGGGTGCTGGGGCCCAAATAACTGAAAGTGGCCTTTTCCAGTGGTGGGTGATATGACGCCTTACTCCTTGTTTTGGGAACTCTCTCTGTGTCTGGCTGCTGGGGCCTATATAAATGAAAGTGTCCTTCTCCTGTGGTTGGTGATATGACGCCTTATTCCTTGCTGTGGGACCTCTCTCTCTGTCTGGGTGCTAGGGCCTAAATAACTTAAAGTGGCCTTCTCCAGTGGTGTGTGATATGACGCCTTATTCCTTGCTGTGGGACCTCTCTGCTCTGTCTGAGTGCTGGGGCCTAAATAACTGAAAGTGGCCTTCTCCAGTGGTGGGTGATATGACGCCTTATTCCTTGCTGTGGGACATCTCTCCTCTGTCTGGGTGCTGGGGCCTAAACAACTGAAAGTGGCCTTCTCTAGTGGTGGGTGAAATGACGCCTTATTCCTTGCTGTGGGACCTCTCTCCTCTGTCTTCGTGCTGGTGCCTAAATAACTCAAAGTGGGCTTCTCCAGTGGTGGGTGATATGACGCCTTATTCCTTGCTGTGGGACCTCTCGCCTCTGTCTGGGTTCTGGTGCCTAAATAACTGAAAGTGGCCTTCTCCAGTGGTGGGTGATATGATGCCTTATTCCTTGCTGTGGGACCTCTCTCCTCTGTCTGGGTGCTGGGGCCTAAATAACTGAAAGTGGCCTTCTCTAGTGGTGGGTGAAATGACGCCTTATTCCTTGCTGTGGGACCTCTCTCCTCTGTCTTCGTGCTGGTGCCTAAATAACTCAAAGTGGGCTTCTCCAGTGGTGGGTGATATGACGCCTTATTCCTTGCTGTGGGACCTCTCGCCTCTGTCTGGGTTCTGGTGCCTAAATAACTGAAAGTGGCCTTCTCCAGTGGTGGGTGATATGACGCCTTATTCCTTGTTGTGGGAACTCTCCCCTGTGTCTGGCTGCTGGGGCCTAAATACCTCAAAGTGACCCTCTCCAGTGTTGGGTGATGTGATGCCTTATTCTTTGCTGTGGGACCTCTCCTCTGTCTGGGTGCTGGGGCCTAAATAACTGAAAGTGGCCCTCTCCAGTGGTGGGTGATATGACGCATGATTCCTTGCTGTTGGACCTCTCTCCTCTGTCTGGGTGCTGGGGCCTCAATAACTCAAAGTGACCTTCTCCAGTGTTGGGTGATATGATGCCTTTTTCCTTGCTGTGGGACCTCTCTCCTCTGTCTGGGTACTGGGGCCTAAATAACTGAAAGTGGCCCTCTCCAGTGGTGTTTGATATGACGCATGATTCCTTGCTGTGGGACCTCTCGCCTCTGTCTGGGTTCTGGTGCCTAAATAACTGAAAGTGGCCTTCTCCAGTGGTGGGTGATATGACGCACTATTTCTTGCTGTGTGACTTCTCTCCTCTGCCTGGGTGCTGGGGCCTAAATAACTGAAAGTGGCCTTCTTTAGCGGTGGGTGATATCATGCATTATTCCTTGCTCTGGGACCTTTCTCCTCTGTCTGGGTGCTGGGGCCTAAATAACTCAAAGTTGCCCTCTCCAGTGGTGGGTAATATGACGCATGATTTGTTGCTGTGGAACCTCTCTCCTTTGTTTGGTTGCTGGGGCCTAAATAACTGAAAGTGGCCATCTCCACTGGTGGGTGATATGACGCATGATTCCTTGCTGTGTGACCTCTCTCCCCCGTCTGGGTTCTGGGGCCTAAATAACTGAAAGTGACCTTCTCCGGTGGTGGGTGATATGACGCCTTAATTTTTTGCTGTGGGACCTCTCTCCTCTGTCTGGGTGCTGGGCCTAAATAACTGAAAGTGGCCTTCTCCAGTGTTGGGTGATATGACGCCTTATTCCTTGCTGTGGGACCTCTCTCCTCTGTCTGGGTGCTGGGGCCTAAATAACTGAAAGTGGCCCTCTCCAGTGGTGGGTGATATGACGCATGATTCCTTGCTGTGTGACCTCTCTCCTCTGTCTGGATGCTGGGGCTTAAATAACTGAAAGTGGCCCTCTCCTGTGGTGGGTGATATGACGCATGATTCGTTGCTGTGGGACCTCTCTCCTCTGTCTGGGTGCTGGGGCCTAAATAACTGAAAGTGGCCATCTCCACTGGTAGTTGATATGACGCATGATTCATTGCTGTGCGACCTCTCTCCTCCGTCTGGGTGCTGGGGCCTAAATAACTGAAAGTGACCTTCTCCAGTTGTGGGTGATTTGATGCCTTATTTTTTGCTGTGGGACCTCTCTCCTCTGTCTGGGTGCTGGGGCCCAAATAACTGAAAGTGGCCTTTTCCAGTGGTGGGTGATATGACGCCTTACTCCTTGTTTTGGGAACTCTCTCTTGTGTCTGGCTGCTGGGGCCTATATAAATGAAAGTGTTCTTCTCCTGTGGTTGGTGATATGACGCCTTATTCCTTGCTGTGGGACCTCTCTCCTCTGTCTGGGTGCTAGGGCCTAAATAACTTAAAGTTGCCTTCTCCAGTGGTGTGTGATATGACGCCTTATTCCTTGCTGTGGGACCTCTCTCGTCTGTCTGAGTGCTGGGGCCTAAATAACTGAAAGTGGCCTTCTCCAGTGGTGGGTGATATGACGCCTTATTCCTTGCTGTGGGACATCTCTCCTCTGTCTGGGTGCTGGGGCCTAAACAACTGAACGTGGCCTTCTCTAGTGGTGGGTGAAATGACGCCTTATTCCTTGCTGTGGGACCTCTCTCCTCTGTCTTCGTGCTGGTGCCTAAATAACTCAAAGTGGGCTTCTCCAGTGGTGGGTGATATGACGCCTTATTCCTTGCTGTGGGACCTCTCTCCTCTGTCTGGGTGCTGGGGCCTAAATAACTGAAAGTGGCCTTCTCCAGTGGTGTGTGATATGACGCCTTATTCCTTACTGTGGGACCTCTCTCCTCTGTCTGGGTGCTGGGGCCTAAACAACTGAAAGTGGCCTTCTCTAGTGGTGGGTGAAATGACGCCTTATTCCTTGCTGTGGGACCTCTCTTCTCTGTCTGGGGCCTAAATAACTGAAAGTGGCCATCTCCACTGGTGGGTGATATGACGCATGATTCCTTGCTGTGGGACCTCTTACCTCCGTCTGTGTGCTGGGGCCTAAATAACTGAAAGTGACCTTCTCCAGTGGTACGTGATATGACGTCTTATTTTTTGCTGTGCGACCTCTCTCCTCTGTCTGGGTGCTGGGGCCTAAATAACTGAAAGTGGCCTTCTATAGTGGTGTGTGATATGACGACTTATTCTTTGCTGTGGGACCTTTTTCCTCTGTCTGGTTGCTGGGGCCTAAACAACTGAAAGTGGCCTTCTCCATTTGTGGGTGATATGACGCATGATTCCTTGCTGTGGGAGCTCTCTCCTCTGTCTGGGTGCTGCGGCCTACATAACTGAAAGTGGCCTTCTGCAGCGGTGGGTGATATGACGCTTGATTCCTTGCTGTGGGACCTCTCTCCTCTGTCTGGGTGCTGGAGCCTAAATAACTGAAAGTGGCCTTCTCCAGTGGTGGGTGATATGACGCATGAATCCTTGCTGTGTGACCTCTCTCCTCTGTCTGGGTGCTGGAGCCTAAATACCTCAAAGTGACCTTCTCCAGTGTTGGGTGATATGACGCCTTATTCCTTGCTGTGGGACCTCTCTCCTCTGTCTGGGTGCTGGGGCCTAAATAACTGAAAGTGGCCCTCTCCAGTGGTGGGTGATATGACGCATGATTCCTTGCTGTGAGACCTCTCTCCTCTGTCTGGGTGCTGGAGCCTAAATAACTGAAAGTGGCCTTCTCCAGTGGTGGGAGATATGACGCCTTATTCCTTGTTGTGGGAACTCTCTCCTCTGTCTGGCTGCTGGGGCCTAAATAACTCAAAGTGACGTTCTCCAGTGTTGGGTGATATGATGCCTTATTCCTTGCTGTGGGACCTCTCTCCTCTGTCTGGGTGCTGGGGCCTAAATAACTGTAAGTGGCCCTCTCCAGTGGTGGGTGATATGACGCATGATTCCTTGCTGTTGGACTTCTCTCCTCTGTCTGGGTGCTGGGGCCTCAATAACTCAAAGTGACCTTCTCCAGTGTTGGGTGATATGATGACTTATTCCTTGCCTTGGGACCTCTCTCCTCTGTCTGGGTACTGGGTCCTAAATAACTGAAAGTGGCCGTCTCCAGTGGTGGGTGATATGACGCATGATTCCTTGCCGTGGGACCTCTCTCCTCTGTCTGGGTGCTGGGGCCTAAATAACTGAAAGTGGCCTTCTCCAGTGGTGGGTGATATGACGCCTTATTCCTTGTTGTGGGAACTCTCTCCTGTGTCTGGCTGCTGGGGCCTAAATAACTGAAAGTGGCCTTCTCCAGTGGTGGGTGATATGATGCATGATTCCTTGCTGTGGGACCTCTCTCCTCTGTCTTCGTGCTGAGGCCTAAATAACTGAAAGTGGCCTTCTCCAGTGGTGGGTGATATGACGCCTTATTCCTTGCTGTGGGACCTCTCTCCTCTGTCTGGGTGCTGGGGCCTAAATAACTGAAAGTGGCCTTCTCCAGTGGTGTGTGATATGACGCCTTATTCCTTGCTGTGGGACGTCTCTCCTCTGTCTGAGTGCTGGGGCCTAAATAACTGAAAGTGGCCTTCTCCAGTGTGGGGTGATATGACGCCTTATTCCTTGCTGTGGGACATCTCTCCTCTGTCTGGGTGCTGGGGCCTAAACAACTGAAAGTAGCCTTCTCCAGTGGTGGGTGAAATGACGCCTCATTCCTTGCTGTGGGACCTCTCTTCTCTGTCTGGGTGCTGGGGCCTCAATAACTCAAAGTGACCTTCTCCAGTGTTAGGTGATATGATGCCTTATTCCTTGCTGTGGGACCTCTCTCCTCTGTTTGGGTCCTGGGACGTAATAACTGAAAGTGGCCCTCTCCAGTGGTGGGTGATATGACGCATGATTCCTTGCTATTGGACCTCTCTCCTCTGTCTGGGTGCTGGGGCCTCAATAACTCAAAGTGACCTTCTCCAGTGATGGCTGATATGATGCCTTATTCCTTGCTGTTGGACCTCTCTCCTCTGTCTGGGTGCTGGGGCCTCAATAACTCAAAGTGACCTTCTCCAGTGTTGGGTGATATGATGCCTTATTCCTTGCTGTGGGACCTCTCTCCTCTGTCTGTGTGCTGGGGCCTAAATAACTGAAAGTGGCCCTCTCCAGTGGTGGGTGATATGACGCATGATTCGTTGCTGTGGGATCTCTCTCCTCTGTCTGGGTGCTGGGGCCTAAATAACTGAAAGTGACTGGGGGCTCGAATCCGGGATCGAGAGGTCGTCCTCGGGTCTGGTGGAAAGTTACATTGATTTTTGTCCCCTGCCCGATCCGAGGGCACCGGCCACGTCTCGATCTACAATATTAAGTATGGATGAACCTTATTTTAGACTAGTGAGCTACAGAAGCTGTGTCAGGGACACAAGTAACACAACTCAGGGAGTTGTGCATATATACAAAGAGGGGAGTGCACTCCAAAATACCGCTGTTTAGGGAACAGGGCAGTCAAAGCTTGGATTTACTCTTACATGTCAAATATTCATAGATGTTATAAGATCTTGTAAAAGTATAAGATTATCTGTTTGTATGAACTGCAGACTGGGTGGTAAGTGCACAGTCGCTCTTCATTGTTATTAATACTCTGTGAAATTGTGTTGAGTAAACTTGTATGCGTTGTGACGTTAGACGTCCCGGTACTCTGGCGAGGAGAAATCCGTTATAACCCAGAAATACCGAACGCAAGTGGCGATTCAAAACAGCGCTAGTCGTTAGGGATTCAGAGGAATATTCCTTATATCCAGCACAGCCAGCCCTGGGCAGATATTGTTCCAAATATTCTCTGATTACAACAGTGGGAGGGCGGGGATCCAAGACTGATTACCCCAAACCTGAACCAGGTGAAACATGTAAAATTTATGTGTCAAGAGTTAGTCCTACCAACTACTATTTATTAAACCCATGGGTAGGCAACTTAGCAGGGTGGACTGAGACAATGGAGGCAGCTGATGGAATTATAGGTACACACACAGAATGGGATTGGAAAAAGGTGAAAACCATCTCAGAAATCCAACCAAACTCAGAGACAGATAATTACACCTGTAACACACCCGATGGCATAACAGAGATATGGACACAGGTACAGGAACACATGAGTGAAGTGTTCAAACAGAAGTCCTCACTCCCTGTAGCAGTGGCATGTAAACAAAAATTTCCCGAATCTGTCACTGAATTCTGGAAACGATTCATGGATTGCTGGAATCTGGAGGCCGGGTTACCTGTGCACCAGAATGACAGCTTAATCATTTCCACATTCATTAACAACCTGTCAGATAAACTGATCCTCACTGTAAAACAAAATGTTTCATGATGGACATCTGATAACAAGAAGGACTTTGAGAAACATCTTTATGAAAAGCAAGCAGTGGGATGTTTTGATGTGAGGAAACTCCCAGCCTTGGCTACGTACTTGTATGCAGGCACAAGAGGGAGGGGTAGAGACAGGCGCAGGGGGAGAGGTGGATACTACAGGCAGGGAGACAGAGAACAGATCACAAACCCATATTCAAACACCAGCTGTTATAATTGTGGGCAGGAAGGACACTTGGCAAGGCAGTGCACGGCACAACGTAGAAACACATTAGTGAATGTAGCACATAACCAACAACAGCCGAGACAGAACACACAGAACCAGCCCAGATTCCCTATTGACTGGAACAATCAGCAAGCCTACTGACGGGGCCCGGAGTGAGTCACCCCAACTTTCACACAGGTCACATCACACTGGAAAGACACACCTATCATCTTACTTAAAGTAGCAGGAAGAAAAACAGGGTTTATGGTAGACAGCGGTGCCACCTCTAGTGTGTTAAACAAAGATTTGTACAAGGGACCTTTGAGAGAGTCGGACCCCTCTACAGGATTTGAGGGCAATCAACAATCTCATTGTACCCATTGCACCCGTAGTTCCAGACATCACCGCCCTCTTATCCTCCATCCCCGCAGAAGCCGCCTGGTTTAGTGTTATTGATTTGAAGAATGCCTTTTTCTCAATCCCAGTTAATAAGCGTACAAGACTACTTTTTGGTTTTTTTCTTTGAGGGACTGCAGCTAACCTGGGGCCGGATGCCACAGGGATATGCTGATTTACCTGTTGTGTACAGCATTGTTCTCCAAGCCACTTTGAAACCATGGCACCCCCCCCCCCCAGGTTCGGTGCTGATACAATATGTGGACGATTTGTTACTGTGCAGTATGTCAGAGGAGGCCAATGTTACTGATGGTGTATCTTTGTTAAAATGGTTATCAGAATGTGGACACAAGGTGTCACGCAAGAAAATGCAATGGTGTAAAAAGCAAGTTGAGTACTTGGGCTTTGTCCTCACAGAAGGGGAAAGGCGGATAAGTCCGGAGCGAGTCCAGTCTGTAGCGGGACTGGTCACCCCACACACCAAGAAGGAAATGTTGTCCTTCCTTGGTATGATAAATTATTGCAGACAATGGATCCCTGACTGTTCCTACTATGATAATATCCTGAGGCAAGCCACTCTGGAAGACAAACCAGAGCTCATAAGATGGTCTAAGGAAATGTTAAATGCTTTTGATATGTTAAAATGTTCTCCGTTGTGTAGCCCAGGATTGGGCCTCCCTGACTATAAGCTGCCGTTCCACATGTTTGCGCGCCAAAATTGTAAAACCATGGCGGGGATGCTAACACAAGAACATGGAGGCAAGTTGCGTCCTTGTGCCTTTTTCTCAAAGATAATGCCGGTATCCGTACAAGGCATGTCGGCATGTCTGCGTACTCTTGCGGCTTGTGCTATGATGGTGTAGCTCGCGACCCCCCTCACACTGGGGTACCCCTCCATCCTACACACAACTCATGATGTAGTGGGGTTACTACGAGGCATACACACCCAACACATGTCAGCCCAGCGACTGTCAGGATATAAGATACTCTTGTTAAGTGACCCTTCCTTACAAATCAAATATGCCCCACATTCAGCAGGGCCAGCACCGATATTGAATGCACTCATAGGGCTGAAAGGAGAAGAAGACTCCCTGCCTGACGCACATGACTGTCTCAAAGTGTTAGAGTATGAGACTTCCCCCAGAATGGATTTGTCAGCGACGCCAGTTACAGGGGCACCTGAAGTATTGTTGACGGCTCATGCTCATGCCCACTCGATACTGTCTTCTGCGCAGCCTATGCCATAGTCATGTTACCCGACATAGTGTTAGAAGCAAGACCAATACATGTCCAATCAGCCCAGGCTGCCGAACTAATTGCACTGACCAGAGCATGTACCCTACATACAGACAAACCAGTCACAATCTACACAGACAGTAGATATGCACATGGGGTAGTGTGGGATCAAGAAGTAATATGGCAAAGGCGGGGGTTCACTGCTGCAGATGGGAAGAAGATCTCTAATTCACTTCTCATTGATGATCCTTTAGCTTCCCCTAAACTACCCTCTAGCCTGGCCATAGTACATTGCAAGGCACACACGCAGGGCAAGGATAGAGTGTCCCAGGGCAATGCTTTAGTTGACAAGATAGCGAAACAAGTTGTGAAAGAAAACCCCACTAGGATTCACAAAGATTCATGGGAAATGGCATGCCTCAAACCACCCTCTTTGGACACGGCCCAAATGATCACTGACCTGCAACGATATACATCACAGGAAGAAGAGAAAGACTGGGTGTACCCTGTGCTGCAGAAAAATCCACAAACTGGATTGATCTGCAAAGAGGGGAAACCCTGTATACCGCAACATAGTGCTGCCCTCTTCATTGCTCATTTTCATGGTGTAAGACACAACAGCATACAAACTACAGGTTTACTCCTAGTCCTTAGTCAAAACTTTTACATCACCAACATGAATAAACTGGTAGCTCATTATGTAGGGAGATGTCTTACATGTTTGAGAAACAATCCAAACAACCCTCTTAAGATCCCACATCAGTGCCTGGACTACCCTACTACACCTTTTACCCATCTGCACGTAGACTACACACATATCCCCGAAACAAAGGGTAAACAAGAATATGCATTGGTAATAGTAGACATGTTCTCAAGATGGTTAGAAGTATTCCCCACCAGGGCAGAGGATGCAAAAACAACAGCAAAAATACTCCCCCAACAAATTATCCCTAGGAGGGGTTGCCCCTTGGTAATTGAGCCTTCACAGAAAGGAGACATTGACCAGATTAGGGAGGAATACGTTACTCATCTTATCTGAATCCTTAGCAAAACTGAGAAAAAAGTTGCTTGTAAATCTCCCTCTCTTCCACAGGAACCCACGCACCCTTTCAGGTCCGGTGATATTGTGCTGGTGAAGATACTGAAAAAGGGGAAAAGACCGGGTGAATTTGCCTACAGCGCCCCCACCACCGTCGTGGCAGTAACCAGGACAGCAGTGCTGACAGAGCAATCGCCCACGTGGATCCACGCTACGCGAATAAAATTGGTAGAGAGGAGCAAGGCAACCGAGAAGGAACGACAAGAAGGGGTACTAACGGAGGCAGACAGCCTTGACCCCCAACGAGATGACACAGTCGGAGAATTCCTTAAAATGGCTGAGACATGCAGTTCTGACAATTGCAGCCTTATGCATCCTAATAACTGTTCTGCGATCATGTGACAGACAGACGTACCTAACAACAGGATGCAGAGGGGAGGACAATCTGTGGAAGACAAAGGAGAATCTGTGGCTGTACCTGGCCTAGACCCTGAACCTAACTGATTTCTGTCTTCGAACCACCTTGTCTGCATCCAATATTCTAGAAACCTGCCTGGTAGCAGTGCCCACTCCAGTGTCTATATGGACAAGGCTCCTGCGTTCCCAGTGGAATGACACTGAGTTAGAAGAACATAATGTTAGATATGGACATGTGAATCTTTATTATGTCTGCTATAATTGCTCTACACATAGATATCTACAAGGTAATATGATCAGAATAATTACAGGTCTAGTCACAGCTGCAGAAGTATGCTAGAATTTCACTTGTGATGAAAAATTACTCCTCCTTGCATACAAGCAAAGCAACAAAATAAGACCAAACCAGATATTTGCCAACAGGGCGTAAGTAGTTGCAAAAAGATGATATCAGGAAGAAATATGCAATGTAATATCACAAAGATAGTGCCATCCTTAGACAAACATGTCCCCCTTCCAACAGGATGGGTGTTAGCATGCGAAAACTTTAGTTACACGTACATACCAGCAAATATTACAGATGGACCCTGCACGATAGCTAGGTTAACATTAGCCATGATACCATTACTTCCTGCAACACGAACACGTTATACACGAGAATCTTCTGTGCAGTTACCGGAAGATTGTAATTATAATGTGAACCTTCTCTCAGAAACAGAGTACTTAAGCCTGGCAATATCAATAGTAGGAGTACCAGGGTTAGCTGCATAGAACCAAAAGACAATCTCAAGGCTTGCTTGCTTTATGGTAAAATAAATAAATGTCACTAGCGCAATCTTGCAGGACACATTGCTAGATATACAGTCATATAAGAAGGCAATTCTGCAGAATATGGCAACCATTGATTATCTGCTATTACAACATGGTATAGGGTGCTCTGCTTTTTCAGGTATGTGCTGTTTTAATTTGTCAGATCATTCCCAAGGGATAAAGGATAAAATAGGCCAATTAGAAGAAATGATAAAACACATAAAACAAGACGCTAATCAAGGATGGTGGGATTGGCTTTTTAGCTGGATACCTGACTTTGGTCAAATCCGATATGTATTAGGAGTGGTATTTGCTATAATCGCTATAATGATATGCTTATGTTGCTGTGTACAATGCGTACCCTCACTTCTTTCCACATGTCAAAGTTTCACTGAAAAGAGGGTGCGCTCGACATCTTATTACACTCCGGTGCTCACAGGTGAGATGAACAATACCCCACCAAGACCTGAAGAATATACACCAGAGGCTTATATGGAATAGTTAAGAACTTATAGGCAAAAGAGGGGCAAGGAGAACCATATAATATGAATATAAGGTTCTAAGAGGGGATTGAAGGAATATGCTGTCTTGAACTTTGTGCAAGAACATTCTGTCATAACCAAATGTTTTGGGCAGCCGAGTATCTAACCGGAATTCCTTATCTTGTCCGTGTCAGCTAGTACGTGGAGCATGAAGGCCAGGATGTAACTGGGGAAAGTATGTTGTATGACGGTATGTGTCTCATTACGATTGGAGGCTATATTGTTTGGAAAAAGATGATTGAATAATGAAAGGGCGCATAATGTCCTATATAAGCTTGAACCTTATTATCAATAAACAGAGTGATTTTGATCATCATATGTGTCGTGTCTGATATGGTCATATTCACTCTCCTGGCACCAGAAAAGACTTAATCCAAGCTGATGCATCTAGTCATCTTTTATTATCATCCTATCAGTGACCTTCTCCAGTGGTGGGTGATATGACGCCATATTCCTTGCTGTGGGACCTCTCTCCTCTGTCTGGGTGCTGGGGCCTAAATAACTGAAAGTGGCCTTCTCCAGTGGTGGGTGATATGACACCTTATTCCTTGCTGTGGGACCTCTCTCCTCTGTCTGGGTGCTGGGGCCTAAATAACTCAAAGTGACCATCTCCAGTGTTGGGTGATATGACGCCTTATTACTTGCTGTGGGACCTCTCTCTTCTGTCTGGGTGCTGGGGCCTAAATAACTGAAAGTGGCCTTCTCCAGTGGTGGGTGATATGACGCATGATTCCTTGCTGTGGGACCTCTCTCCTCTGTCTGGCTGCTGGGGCCTAAATAATTGAAAGTGGCCTTCTCCAGTGGTGGGTGATATGACACCTTATTCCTTGCTGTGGGACCTCTCTCCTCTGTCTGGTTTCTGGGGCCTATATAACTGAAAGTGGCCTTCTCCAGTGGTGGTTGATATGACGCATGATTCCTTGTTGTGGGAACTCTCTCCTCTGTCTGTGTCTGGCTGCTGGGGGCTAAATAAGTGAAAGTGGCCTTCTCCAGTGGTGGGTGATATGACGCATGATTCCTTGCTTTGGGACCTCTCTCCTCTGTCTGAGTGCTGGGGCCTAAATAACTGAAAGTGGCCTTCTCCAGTGGTGGGTGATATGACGCCTTATTCCTTGCTGTGGGACCTCTCTCCTCTGTCTGGGTGCTGGGGCCTAAATAACTGAAAGTGGCCTTATCCAGTGATGGGTGATATGACGCCTTATTCCTTGCAATGGGACCTCTCTCCTCTGTCTGGGTGCTGGGGCCTAAATAACTAAAAATTGTCCTTCTCCAGTGATGGCTGATATGACGCCTTATTCCTTGCTGTGGGACCTCTCTCCTTTGTCTGAGTGCTGGGGCCTAAATAACTGAAAGTGTCCCTCTCCAGTGGTGGGTGATATGACACATGATTCCTTGCTGTGGGAGCTCTCTCCTATGCCTGGGTGCTGGGGCCAAAATAACTGAAAGTGGCCTTCTCCAGTGGTGGGTTGATATGACACATAATTCCTTGCTGTGGGACCTCTCTCCTCTGTCTGGGTGCTGGGGCCTAAATAACTGAAAGTAACCTTCTCCAGTGGTGGGTGATATGACGCATGATTCCTTGCTGTGGGACCTCTCTCCTCTGTCTGGCTCCTGGGGCCTAAATTATTGAAGATGGCCTTCTCCAGTGGTGGGTGATATGACACCTTATTCCTTGCTGTGTGACCTCTCTCCTCTGTCTGGGTTCTGGGGCCTATATAACTGAAAGTGACCTTCTCCAGTGGTGGGTGATATGACGCCTTATTCTTTGCTGTGGGACCTCTCTCCTCTGTCTGGGTGCTGGGGCCTAAATAACTGAAAGTGGCCTTCTCCAGTGGTGGGTGATATGACGCATGATTTCTTGCTGTGGGAGCTCTCTCCTCTGTCTGGGTGCTGGGGCCTAAATAACTGAAAGTGGCCTTCTCCAGTGGTGGGTGATATGACGCCCTTTTCCTTGCGGTGGGACCTCTCTTCTCTGTCTGGGTGCTGGGGCCTAAATAACTGAAAGTGGCCTTCTCCAGTGGTGGGTGATATGACGCCTTATTCCTTGCTGTGGGACCTATCTCCTCTGTCTGAGTGCTGGGGCTTAAATAACTGAAAGTGGCCTTCTCCAGTGGTGAGTGATATGACGCATGATTCCTTGCTGTGGGAGCTCTCTCCTCTGTCTGGGTGCTGGGGCCTAAATAACTGAAAGTAGCCTTCTCCAGTGGCCTTCTCCAGCGGTGGGTGAAATGACGCCTTAGGCCTTGCTCTGGGACCTCTCTCCTCTGTCTGGATGCTGGGGCCTAAATAGCTGAAAGTGACCTTCTCCAGTGGTGGGTGATATGACGCCTTATTCCTTGCTGTGGGACCTCTCTCCTCTGTCTGGATGCTGGGGCCTAAATAACTGAAAGTGGCCTTCTCCAGTGGTGGGTGATATGACGCATGATTCCTTGCTGTGGGACCTCTCTCCTCTGTCTGGGTGCTGGGGCCTAAATAACTGAAAGTGGCCTTCTCCAGTGGTGGGCGACTTAAAACCTGAATCTCTGCTATGGGACCTCTCTCCAATTAATATTTGTCAATTTTTATTTATGTTATGTTATTATAATTCATTTTCCTATCCACATTTGTTTGCAGGGCATTTACCTACATTTCGCTGCCTTTTGCAGCCTCTAGCCCTTTCCTGGACTATTTTACAGCCTTTTTAGTGCCCAAAAGTTCGTGTCCCCATTGACTTCAATGGGGTTCGGGTTCAGGATGAAGTTCAGGTCGAGTTCGGATCCTGAACCCGAACATTTTCTAGAAGTTCGGCCGAACTTATCGAACCCGAACATCCAGGTGTTCGCTCAACTCTAGATCATATTGTGTGGGGTCTGACATTTGGCACCCACATGATCAGCTGTTTTGTGCAGCCACTTTGCCACAGCTCTGTTAAATTTACAGTGTAATGCTCTGGAAGCAGACAGCTCAGTACACTTCGTAGTGACTATGCCAGGGTACTGCCGCTCAGCTGAGTTGCAGTGTGCTGGCACCAGAAACTGCACCATGTATGAGCCACCTGTTTCTGCTTCATATACTGTTTCCAGTGCCAATTCTTTTTCCATGTCAGTTTTAACTGGTGTTTTCCTATGTAGTAAGAACTGATGACATGTTTACCCTTCACATGTGCATAATTTTACATTTATCAGTTTTAAATCGCATTTGCCACTTCTCTACTAAAGCCTACAACTTGTCCAGATTAATCTGTAGCAATATACCGTCCATTTTTTTTGTTAATTACTTTCCACAGGTTGGTAGCATCATCAGAAATTTATATTTTGCTATGCATACTTTGTGCGAGAAAATTTTCTATCACTGAACCAGTTATTTACTCACATGCACACATTTCCTCAAGTCCAAGCATTTTCATTTTATATACTAACCTTTTATGTGGCACAGTATTTAATGCTATGGAAATATCAAGATCTATGACATCCAATGGCCCACCCTGATTCAGTCTAAAATTTAACTTTACAGAAACAGATTAGAATATTTTGATAGGACCGAAAGGTGTTATACACTTATTTTCATTAAGATACTCCAAGATAGCATCTCGTATAAAGCCTTCTAATGATTTACCAAAATTGTATGTTAGACTTACCGGAATATAGTTTTCGGGCTCACTTTTAGACCTCTTTTTGAATCTTGGTACCATATTTTCCTTAGTCCTGTGGAACAAAACTTAAAGAAGGTCTGTCTATAATGACAAACTCTGTGGCTGAAGCAAATGTGGTGCCAACGTATACTCCCCATGTCACACAGGCAACATAAGGAGTATAATTTGTCACTCTGCAATTCATCTGACATTTTATTTTCCTCTGTGAATACAGTGATGAAAACAATGTTTTATAAATCACCCTTTAACCCCTTAAAGACTGGGCCTATTTTTATTTTTACATTTTTTATTTTTCCTCCCCGCATTCCATTCACATAGCTGTATGAGGGCTTATTTTTTGCATAACAAGATGCATTTTTTAATGCCACCATTTAATTTGCCATGTCTTGTATTGAAAAACAGGAAAAAAAATTGTGGGGTAAAATGGAAAAATAAACACAATTCCACCAAGGTTTTGGGGGTTTTCACATCACAGTGTTCAATGTGCGCTAAATATGACATGATATCCTTATTCTGCGGCTCAATATGATTGCAGCAATACCAAACTTGTACAGTTTCTATTTTGTTGAATTACTTTTTAAAAAATAAAAACCTTTTAAAAAATCAAAATTTGCTTTGCATCTCCATATTCTGAGAGCCATAAGTATTTTAAATTTCGGTCTTCAGAGCTCTATGAGAGCTTGTTTTTGCGTAAGGAACTGTAGTTTTTATTGGTATTTTTGTGGTTTGAACAACTTTTTGATCACTGTTATTCAATTTTTTTGGGGGGACAAGATGACCAAGAAAATGGTGAATTGCATGTTATAAATTTTTTTTTTAGTTACAGCGTTCACTGAACAGGAAATTTAAAAAACTATTTTTTAGTTCAGACATTTTTGAGTGCAGCGATACCTAATATGTTTCTTTTTTTTATTGTTTATATTTTTATATGTAAAATTAGCCCTCTTAGGTGACTAAACCCTGGGATCTTTTGATCTCTTGTCCTGTTCATCCTAACATAGATCTACCATGGCAGGCCTGGAAGGCTTCAGCAGCATCCAGGCTGCCATAATAACCGATCAGAGCCTCCGCAGTGAAATCGGGAGCTGCATCCCTCTGCCTAACTCAACAGATGGTGTGATAAGCATTGAATTCGACATCTGAAGTGTTAAATGACAGGGTTCAATGGGATTGTCATCGCCTGTCATTGGGGCTGAATGTCTGCTGTATGATGCAGGTGGCACCATCACCGTTTCATACAAATACGGTTGCATGTTGCCGTATATGTACAGCATTATACATTAGGGGTTAAAGGGCAAACACTTTAAACAATTTTGCCTTTTATACAATTAGAGAGTTTTACTCTCTTTGGAAATTGAACTCTCTTTCTCCAATTTTGCTATCTTTATCTGTTTTTACATATTCTGTGTATTTCTCATTGTTTTTAGTGCCTCTTCATTACCTTTCTAATTTACAAGATTTCTTTTTTGTAAATATTGACACATTTACATTTGTCCATATACTTCTTTCTAGTTCCTAACCTTTTTGTTTCTAAGTATGTACCTCTCATAATTGGTATATAGGATGCTATTTAAAAATATCCCATTCACTCCCCTTAAGGACTCAGCCCTATTTCACACTAAGGACCCAGCCATTTTTTGCAAATCTGACCAGTGTCATTTTATGTAGTGATAACTTTTAAACGCTTTTACTTATCCAGGCCATTCTGAGATTGTTTTTTTCGTAACATATTGTACTTCATGACAGAGGTAAGATGGAGTCAAAGAAATTCATTTTTATTTATAAAAACATACAAAATTTACAAAAAATTTGAAATTTTTTAAAATTTTCCAAGTTTCAATTTCCCTTCTTCTATAATATATATTAATACCGCCAAAAAAGTTATTAATTTACATTCCCCATATGTCTACTTTATGTATCGATCATTTTGGGAATGCTATTTTATTTTTTGGGGACGTTACAAGGCTAAGAAGTTTAGAAGCAAATCTTGAATTTTTTTAGAAATTTTCCAAAACCCACTTTTTAGGGACCAGTTCAGGTCTGAAGTCACTTGTGAGGCTTAAATAATATAAACCACCCAAAAATGACCCCATTCTAGAAACTACACCACTCAAGGTATTCAAAACAGATTTTACAAACATTGTTAACCGTTTAGGTTTCCCACAAGAGTTGATGGCAAATGGAGAAAAAATTTCAGAATTTAGATTTTTTGGAACATTTTCCATTTTAATCCATTTTATCCAGTAACAAAGCAAGGGTTAACAGCCAAACAAAACTGTAGTTTGCAGAAACACCCCATATGTGGCCGTAAAATGCTGTATGGCCAAACGGAAGGGCGCAAAATGATAGGAATGCCATATGGCTTTTGGAAGGCGGATTTTGCTGGACTGGATTTTTGACTCCATGTCCCATTTGAAGCCGACCCGATCTTCATCCTGAACTCGAACCCCATTGAAGTCAATGGGGACCCGAACTTTTGGGCACTAAAAAGGCTGTAAAATAGTCCAGGAAAGGGCTAGAGGGCTGCAAAAGGCAACACAATGGAGGTAAATGCCCTGCAAACAAATGTGGATAAGGAAATTAATAAAAATTAAATAAAATAAAGAAAAATTAACCAATATCAATTGAAAAGAGGTCCCATAGCAGAGAATCAGGCTTCAAGTCACCCACCAATTGACAAGTTCCACTTTCTGTTAATTCGGCCCCAGCACCCAGACAGAGGAGAGAGGTCCAACAGCAAGGAATAAGGCGTCATATCACCCACCACTGGAGAAGGCCACTTTCAGTTATTTAGGCCCCAGCACCCAGACAGAGGAGAGAGATCCCACAGCAAGGAATAAGGCGTCATATCACCCACCACTGGAGAAGGCCACTTTCAGTTATTTAGGCCACAGCACCCAGACAGAGGAAAGAGGTCCCACAGCAAGAATAAGGCGTCATATCACCCACCACTGGAGAAAGCCACTTTGAGTTATTTAGGCCCCAGCACCCAGACAGAGGAGAGAGGTCCCATAGCAAGAAATGAGAAGTCATATCACCCTCCACTGGAGAAGGCCACTTTGAGTTATTTAGGCCCCAACACCCAGACAGAGGAGAGAGGTCCCACAGCAGAGAATCAGGCATCATATCACCCACCACTGGAGAAGGCCACTTTGGTGGCAACCCAGTAGTCCGCACACGGTAAAATGCAACTCTGCTGTTGTTGCGGAGGCACTGCAGCATGTAGTCGCTCATGTGTGCCAGGCTCCCCAGAGGAAAGAACAAGCTGTCCTCTGTGGGAGGCGTAACGTCATCGCCCTCCGTATCCCCCCAGCCACGCACCAGTGATGGGCCTGAGCTGTGTCGGGTGCCACCCCGCTGTGAACTTGCTTCATCAACATCCTCCTCCACCTCCTCCTCATCCTCCAGTAGTGGGCCTTGGCTGGCCACATTTGTACCTGGCCTCTGCTGTTGCAAAAAACCTCCCTCTGAGGCACTTCTAACAGACTGGCCTGAAAGTGCTAAAAACGACCCCTCATCCTCCTCCTCCTCGTCCTGGGCCACCTCCTCTTCCATCATCGCCCTAAGCGTTTTCTCAAGGAGACATAGAAGTGGTATTGTAACGCTAATAACGTGGTCATCGCCACTGGCCATGTTGGTGGAGTACTCGAAGCAGCGCAACAGGGCACACAGGTCTCGCATGGAGGCCAAATTATTGGTGTTGAAGTGGTGCTGTTCAGCAGTGCGACTGACGCGTGCGTGCTGCAGAAACTCCACTATGGCCTGCTGCTGCTCGCACAGTCTCTCCAGCATGTGCAAGGTGGAGTTCCACCTGGTGGGCACGTCGCATATGAGGCGGTGAGCGAGAAGGCCGAAGTTCCGCTGTAGCGCAGAAAGGCGAGCAGCGGCAGGATGTGAATGCCGGAAGCGCGCACAGGCGGCCCGCACTTATGCAGCAGCTCTGACATGTTGGGGTAGTTGTGAATGAACTTCTGCACCACAAAATTAAGCACATGTGCCAGGCAAGGGATTTGTGTCAAACCGGCTAGTCCCAGAGCTGCGACGAGATTTCGCCCATTATCGCACACCACTAGGCCGGGCTTGAGGCCCACCGGCAGAAACCACTCGTCAGTCTGTTGTTCAATACCCCGCCACAACTCCTTCGCGGTGTGGGGCCTTTCCCCCAAACATCTGAATTTCAGAATGGCCTGCTGAGGTTTACCCCGGGCTGTGCTGAAGTTGGTGGTGAAGGTGTGTGGCTGACTGGATGAGCTGGTGGAAGCAGAGGAGGAGGACGGCGAGTAGGAGGAGGAGGCTACAGGAGGCAAAGAATGATGCCCTGCGATCCTTGGCAGCAGAAGGACGTGCGCCAAGGAACTCTCCGCCTGGGGCCCAGCCGCCACTACATTTACCCAGTGTGCAGTTAGGGAGATATAACGTCCCTGGCCGCGCTTACTGGTCCACGTATCTGTGGTTAGGTGGACCTTGCCACAGATGGCGTTGCGCAGTGCACACTTGATTTTATCGGATACTTGGTTGTGCAGGGAAGGCACGGCTGTCTTGGAGAAGTAGTGGCGGGTAGGAAACAATATACTGTGGGACAGCCATGGCCATCAGCTATTTGAAGCTGTCTGTGTCCACCAGCCTGAATGACAGCATTTCAAAGGCCAGTAGTTTAGAAATGCTGGCATTCAGGCCCAGGGCTCGAGGGTGGCTAGGTGGGAATTTACGCTTTCTCTCCAAGGTTTGTGAGATGGAGAGCTGAACGCTGCCGTGTGACATGGTGGAGATGCTTGGTGAAGCAGGTGGTGGTGTCAGTGGCACATCCCCTGTTTGGTGGGCGGCAGGGGCCAACATTCCTCCCGAGGCAGAGGAAGAGACCGAGGCAGGAGCAGAAGAGGAAGGAGGGGGAGCCTGAGTGAGTTCTTTGTTTTTAAGGTGTTCACTCCGCTGCAGTTCATGCTTTGTATGTAGATGCCTGGTCATGCAGGTTGTGCTAAGGTTCAGAACGTTAATGCCTCGCTTCAGGCTTTGGTGGCACAGCGTGAAATCCACTCGGGTCTTGTCGTCAGCACATTGTTTAAAGAAGTGCCATGCCAGGGAACTCTTTGAAGCTGCCTTTGGGGTGCTTGGTCCCTGGTGGCGGTGGCCAGTAGCAGGCGAACTCTCTTGGCGGCGGCTGGTCTGCGGTTTCCCCCTGCTCCCTCTTTTGCTATACTGTTGGCTCGGTCTCACCACTGCCTCTTCCTCTGAACTATGAAAGTCAGTGGCACGACCTTCATTCCATGTGGGGTCTAGGACCTCATCGTCCCCTGCATCGTCTTCCACACAGTCTTCCTCTCTGACCTCCTGTTCGGTCTGCACACTACAAAAAGACGCAGTAGTTGGCACCTGTGTTTCGTCATCATCAGAGATGTGCAGACTCCGATGAGGTGGTATTACCATGTCCTCATCATCAGGAAACATAAGTGGTTGTGCATCAGTGCATTCTATGTCTTCCACCACTGGGGAAAGGCTAGGTGGATTCCCTTAGGAATCCCTGCCAGCAGAGTCTTCAAACAGCATAAGAGACTGCTGCATAACTTGAGGCTCAGACAGTTTCCCTGATATGCATGGGGGTGATGTGACAGACTGATGGGCTTGGTTTTCAGGCGCCACCTGTGCATTTTCTGCAGAATACTGGGTGGGAGATAATGTTGTGAAAGTGCTGGATCCACTGTCGGCCACCCAATTGACTAGCGCCTGCATATGCTCAGGCCTTACCATCCTTAGAACGGCATTGGGCCCCACCAAATATCGCTGTAAATTCTGGTGGCTGGCGTGTACTGGAACCTGAGGTAGTTGGTTCACTAGGACGTGTGTCTGTGGCAGAATGGCCACGTCCTCTCCCAGCACCAGAGGGTCCACTAACACCACCACAACCACGTCCGCGTCCCTTACTAGATTTTTTCCTCATTGTTACCGTTCACCAAGCACCACAATAAGAAAAAAATATTTGGCCCAATGTATTGATTTCAAATTCAGGCCTTTTTTTACAGGCACCTAACACTATCTGCCGATTTATTTATATACCGTATTGCACTAATCCAGGCACAGCAGTAACACCTGATTTAGGGGAATATCAATTGTAGGCCTAGTATTTAGGCCCTGGATGAAAGGTATCCTTTTATGGACAGATTTACACTTGGAGATGCACAGTAGCGTGTGAAAAAATATGTAGGATTATGCCTTCAGCAATTGTATTTTAACACTTTGTGTAATATACCCTTTAACGGACAGAAATACAATGGGAGATGCACGGTAGCGTGGGGAGTTATTGAGGATGACCCTCTCAGCACTTGTATATACACCTTGAGTGTAATATACCTTTTTACAGACAGATTAACACTTGGCCTGCAACAGCTGGAACACCAGATTTAGGGTATTGCTATATTGGCAAGTGAAATTCACCCCAGAACAAAATCTATCCTTTGACGGATACTATTAAACTTCTCCAGTTACACTAGGAACTACAGATTTAGTGTATTTCTATTTTGCCAACTGAATTTCACCCCAGAAAAATATACCCTTTTACGGACAGATTTAAACTAAGCCTGCAACAGCTGGAACACCAGATTCAGGGTATTGCTATTTTGGCAATTAAATTTCACCCCAGAAAAAAATACCCTTTTACGGACAGATTTAAACGACATCTGCAACAGCTGGAACACCAGATTCAGGGTGTTGCTATTTTGGCAATTACATTTCACCCCATAAAAAAATATACCCTTTTACGGCAGATCTAAACTAGGCCTGCAAAAGCTGGAACACCAGATTCACTGTATTGCTATTTTGGCAATTAAATTTCACCCCTGAAAAAATATACCCTTTTACAGACAGATTTAAACGAAGCCTGCAACAGCTGGAACAACAGTTTTACTATATTTCTATTTTTGCAACTGAATTTCACCACAGAAAATAATATATCCTTTGACGGACACTATTAAACTTGGCCAGCCACAGCTGAAACCACTGATTTATGGTATTGTTATTTTGGCAATTGAATTTCACCCCAGAAAATTATCTATCCTTTGCCGTACACTATTAAACTTGGCCAGCCACTGTAGGGACACCAGATTTACGGTATTACTATTTTGGCAATTGAATTTCACCCCAGAACAAAATATATCCTTTGCCGGAAAAGAAAAAACTTGGCCAGCCACTGCTGGGACACCAGATTTACTGTATTTCTATTTTTGCTACTTACTTTCACCCCAGAAAATAATATATCCTTTGACGGACACTAGGGAAATTGTCCAGTCGCAGCTGGAACACCACATTCAGGGTATTGCCATTTTGGCAATTAAATTTCACCCCAGAAAAAAAAATATCTTTTGCCGGACACTATTAAACATGGCCAGCCACTGCTGGGACACCAGATTTACAGTATTGCTATTTTGGCAATTGAATTTCACCCCAGAACAAAATATATCCTTTGCAGAACACTATTAAATTTTGCCAGCCGCAGCTGAATCCACTGATTTATGGTATTGCTATTTTGCCTATTTAATTTCACCCCAGAACAAAATATCCTTTGCCGGACACTATTATACTTTGCCAGCCACTGCTGGGACACCAGATTTAGGGGATTGCTATTTTGGCAATTGAATTTCACCACAGAAATAAATCTATCCTTTGCCAGAAAGCAGACAGTATTACACTTGGCTAGCCACAGCTGGAACACCATATTTAGGGGATTGCTATTTGGCAATTGAACTTAACCCCCACCACAAGTCACAAAATGGCCGCCGATCACCGCAGAAAAAAGTGACAGAAAAACTCTCTGTGCTGCCTAAAAACCAGTGCGCAATTAACTAGCAGAAGTTAAATGATTCACAGCTGTAGATCGATCACTTCATTAGGCGCTTTTGCTCATTTTTCCCTTCCTAATCTCGCCATCACAGAAGCTGCGTCCTCTCCCTACACTAATCAGAGCAGTGTGACGTGCGGCGCTACGTGACTCTAGCTTAAATTGAGGCTGGGTCACATGCTGCACTTGGCCAATCACAGCCATGCCATTAGTAGGCATGGCTGTGATGGCTTCTTAGGGCAAGAAGTAAAACGCTAGCTTTTTGGCTGCTGTGCAGCACTTTAGAAAGCGGGAAGAAATTGCCGAACAACGGACCCGAACTCGAACTGTTTTGAAAATGTTCGGGTCCGTGTCCCGAACACGCCAAAATTCGGTACGAACCCGAACTATGCTCAAACTGTTCGCTCAACATTATCTGTAACCAATAATGTAGAATATCTGCAAACAGTGTCTGTATTGCAAATTCCAATAATCTGGGCCACATCTAGTGTCCATAATCCGTGGTGTTCTATAACCAATAGTTTAGAACATCTGCAAACAGTGTCTGTATTGCAAATTCCAATAATCTGTCCCACATCTAGTGTCCATGATCTGTGGTGTTCTGTAACCAATACTGAACAACATCTGCAAACAGTGTCTGTATTACAAATTCCAATAATCTGGGCCACATCTAGTGTCCATAATCTGTGGTGTTCTATAACCAATAGTGTAGAACGTCTCCAAACAGTGTCTGTATTAAAATTCCAATAATCTGGGCCACATCTAGTGTATTTAATCTGTGGTGTTCTGTAACCAATAATGTGGAACATCTGCAAACAGTGTCTGTATTACAAATTCCAATAATCTGGGCCTAATATAGTGTCCATGTTTTGTGGGTTTCTGTGAGATATACTGTCCTGCATCCGAAAACTGTGTCTTTAGCGGACAGTAAAACAATCTGTGCTAAATCTCGTGACAAAACCATTAATATGAAGTAGACGAGCACTAAGGGACGGAGAAGTGCGCGTGATGCTGGTGGTGCACGCAGAGGCCGGGGCCCTGGGCACAATGAAACTGTGCCTTCTGCCGGTGCACCAGAAAAAAAAAACATTCACCGTACCCAGCTTCATGTTCAAGTTAGCTGGGCGGCGCAGGACAACCCTTCCCAAGTCGGACCAGTGCGAACAGTTAGTTGGCTGGATTGCTGAAGATAATGCTTCCAGTCAGTTAAGCTACACCCTCTCGTCCAGTCTCTGTAGCCAAGAGTCTGTTCAACAGAATCCTCAGTCTGATCATCCTTTCTCACACCATGGAGAGGCTTGCCAAATGAGTGATCCCACACACGGATATTCCGAGGAGCTCTTTCCAGCGCCACTATTAGATTTGGCCCTCGCACCTAGCATGCTTGAATAGGTACCTGAGATATTGTGCCCTGATTCGCAACCTCTTGAACCTTCACAGTCTCAAGAAGATGACAGTGGTGAATGGCAATCATTCGTTAATGAGGTGGATGATCATGAGACACAGTTGTCAATTACTGAGGTTGTGGTTAGGTTAAGTCAGGGGGATGATCAGAATGAGGAAGTGGAAGAGGAGGTGGTGACCGATGAGGTCACTGACCCAACATGGGAAGGTAAGAGAGACAGCAGTACAGAGGGGGGCGGATCCGCAGCACCGCAACAGTCTGGAAGAAGCTGTGGGGTGCGAAAGGGAGAAGTTGACACACCAAACAGGCCCACAACTGTTACATCGTTACACCCCCATGAGTAAATCTACCTTGCCAAGGGGAAGGTGTTCCGCAGTATGGTGCTTTTCTGAGGAAAGTGCAGACGACAAAAGAGTGGAGTGGGCATTGATGTCAGACCTCTGTGAGGTTTTAAAAAACTTTGATGAATCCACACAGATGGTTAGTGGCGATAAAACTATTATCAGCGTAACCATCCCACTGCTGTGTCTACTCAAACGATCGCTGCTCACAATTATGGAGGATGCCATGAATGTGGCAGATGAGGAAATGGGGAAGGACATTACACAGGGTGATAGCCAGACACCCACAGTTGGTCTTCTCAGGGCAAATTGAGGAGGAGGAGCTGGAGACAGTGTCTCTGCTACAGAGGGTAGTACCCATGGAACTTTAATTCCATCTGTTCAGCGTGGATGGGCAGAAGAGGAGGATGAGGAGGATGAGGAGATAGAGAGTCATCCTGATGTCGACATCGATGTCTTTCCTGTCTGGCACACATAGCTAACTTTATGTTAGGCTGCCTTTCCCGTGACCCTCGCGTTATATGCATTTTAGATAACACAGATTACTAGTCACCACCACCGCTAGAGAACTTCCCATCTCTTATTCCTGTGGTGGAGAGGACAAGTAAAACGGTGCAATACCAGAAGGTACTTGTTGAGAGATTGCTCCAAAATTTTCCATCTGACAACGCGGCAGGCAGAGTCCGTACTTCCTCAGGCAACCAAGGAAGGGAGACAAGGGGAACATACAGCAGTTCCAACAAAGGCAGGGCAACACTCTCCAAGGCATGGGACACATTCATGACACCCCACCAGCAACCTCCCCCTGAAGCGCGGCCTAAGGTACAAGGAGGGAAAAGTTTTGGAAGATGGTGAAGGAATACATAGCAGACCGTGTTGGCGTCCTTAATGATCTCTTAGTGCCTTACTACTACTGGACTACGAGTCCAAGCTGGACACATGGCACAAACTGCCCTGCCGCCAGCGTTTTGTCTGAGCATGTATTTAGTGCTGCTGGTGGCATTATAACAGATAAGCGTATCCTCTTGTCCACTGGCAAGGCTGACAGGTTGACTCAGATAAAAATGAACAAGGCCTGGATTGCCCCTAACTTCTCAACTCCAACAGAGGATAGCTGAGCTGATAATGAACATAAAGGCAATTTCAACCTATCATTTATAATGTACTCAATTTACTGTAGTGTATTCCCATGCAACTTTTCCACCACAAAAAAGAGTATACAGTTGAATCATGTTTTCTCCTCCTCATCCAGATTGTATATATTCCCTCCACTCTAATTTTTTTATAGAGTCAGCTCAACTGCAGGCCCTCAACTCAAATTATTTTTATAGGGTCAGCTGTACAGCATGCACTCGCATATAATGTTTTAGAGCATCATTTGAACAGCATGCACTCGCATATAATGTTTTAGAGCATCAGCTGATCAGCATGCACTCGCATATAATGTTTTAGAGCATCAGCTCACCAGAAGGCACTCGCATATAATGTTTCAGAGCGTCAGCTCACCAGCAGGCCCTCGCCCTTAATGTTTTAGAGGGTCATCTCAGCAGCAGGCCCTCGCCCTAATATTTTAAAGAATCACCAGCAGGCCCTTGCTCCAAATGTTTTTGAAAGTCACCAGCAGGCCACCAATCATAAGTTTTCAAGGGTGTGTATGATGCCCTCCTTTATGTGTAATAAAGGGCGTATTGTAGTGCCGGTTCCTTGTAATTTTTGGCAGTCATTTCACTTAGTGCATAGGCTTTATGAGTGTAGGAGTCCCACTACCTGAACAATTGTATCACAATGTGAATGAGGCCCTCCTTTATGTGATATACAGGCTGTTTCGGAGAGCCTCTTGCTTGTAGTTTATGGCAGCACTTGCACTTTATATACAAGTGCAGAGTGTTGGGGGTAAAATCACCTACTCAGCGATGTGGCAGTTTTTTGTTAAGTCGCCGGAGGAAGTGAACATGGCCATTTGGGCAGAAGGTGAAGCGTGGCAAGAGTGCTAATGTTGGCACCATGACCCTGCATCACCCAGTGGCACACACTCAATTTCAGGCAGTTAAGGCTCCACTACCTCAGGCGAAGAGAGCTGTCTGTCCTTCCAACCATCCGCTGGTCCTGATGCTCGTACTCCTCGCCCTCCTACTCCTCATCAGTCATTCCATCAGCAATCGATCACCAAAGAGATTGCCAAGAGACAACAGTATGCATGTACTCATCCATCTTGTGGGCCAGTCTTTGAGCCTGTCATTGTCTGCCAAAGTGCACATCAGCGCCGACTTGTGGAGCTCTAACTATAGTCAGGGACAATATATGTCCTTTATGGCCCACTTTGTGAATGTGGTTCCTGCCCAGCCACACCAGCAACTTGGCCAGGTGACACCACTTCTGCCTTCACGTTCTCACGCCTTTGGTACTGAGACAATGTCCGCCTCTGCCTCCTTAACCTCCACCGTGTCCTCAGCCTCCACTGAAAGGACAATTCACAGTGCCCCTCCAGCATACCACGTGTGCAGAGCACAGCGGTGTCACGCTGTTCTGCACCTCATTTGTCTGGGCGAACTGAGTCACACAGGGAAGGTACTGCTCTTTGTCCTTCATCAAGAAATTGAATCCTGGCTTTCTTCACAACAACTCAACATCAAAACCATGGTGACCGACAACGGGAAGAATGTGGTGTCAGTGCTGGTCAAGAAGGGCTGAGCCAAGCGCCCTGCATGGAACATGTGTTCAATCTGGTTGTGAAGAGGTTCCTGAAGTCTTACACCCATCTGCAAGACATCCTAAAAATGGACAGGGAACTTTGCATACACTTCAGCCACTCGTACACCGCAAAGCACACCCTTCTTGTACTGCAGCAGCAGAAGGGCATCCCCCAACATAGGCTGATATGCAACGTTTCCACCCATTGGAATTCCAATCTCCATATGTTGGACCGACTATACGAACAAAGAAAGGCCATAAATGATTCCTTGATGATCCAAGCGGACAGGAGTACTCCCCTGTGTATCTTCGATGTCAGCCAGTGGCAGCTCATGCGTGACACCTACCATTTGCTCAGGCCCTTTGAAGAGGCCAAGTTATTTATCAGTAGGCAGGACTACGGGATGAAGAACGTCATTCCACTGCTTCATGTCCTGGAACAGATGCTGGTAAATCTGGCTGGGCAGGGAACTGGAGACGTGGCTCCTAGATCTAACAGCCACATGAGACCTGCGGGGGCTGAACTGGAGGAAGAAGACAATGGAGCACAAACAATGTGTAGCGAAATGGGTGGTTTTTCTACACAGGTGACAGAAGAGGAGGTGCAGGAGCAGCCAGAGGAGCTACAGGGTGATGAGGAAGACGAGGCAGAGGACCCAGACACACAGTGGCAGTATGCAGTGGAGATGGAGGCAGGGAGTACCTCCAAGTTACTTGCACAAATCGCCTGATGCATGCTCGCTTGCTTGCGTAGTGACAGCTGAGTTGTCAACATTCATCAGAGGGATGACTTCTGGCTTTCTGCCCTTGTTGGACCCTCGCTACTCGTCCAAAATGGGGTCCTTTTTTACATCCGCTTAGAGGGAGGACAAACTAAACTACTATAGAGACATCCTATGTAGTCAGTTGGCCGCTGCCTATCTGCGCCATTGTCCATCCTCTCACAGGTCTGAACGGAGGGGCCCTCTGTGCTCACTTTCCTCTGCCATGGCTGCTGTGGCAGGGTGGAGGGGTAGGAGCAGTTCCAGCTCCATCAGCAGCAACTTGAGTCTAGAGTCGCTGATGAGCAGCTTTCTTCACCTGCCTAGTGAAGAAACTACTCACCAGCAGCTAGACCTGGAGCAGCAGGTGGTGGCATACTTAGACAGCACCCGGCCACTCCACATTGAAGATCCGCTGGACTACTGGGCAGCCAAACTGGATTTGTGGCTGCAACTGGCAGAGTTTGCCCTGGAAAAGCTGTCCTGCCCGGCCAGTATTGTGGCATCAAAGCGGGTGTTTAGTGCAGCAGGGACCATAGTTACCCCAAGAAATACTTGTTTGTCCTCCCAAAATGTAGAGAGACTGACCTTTGTCAAGATGAATCAGATGTGGATAAGCCAGGATTTCCACCAACCAATGCCTGATGCATCAGAATAGATCATCCATAGTGCCACACCAACACTTTGACAAAACAGACCGATTTCTTCTGGCTACCTGCCTCTGCTACTATTCTGATGCTGCCACCTGACTGATGCCACACATCTGTTTCCGGGTAATCTTCATTAACCCACCATCTTCAGCTGGTACTTTTATTGCCACCTACCTCCCCACTCTGTCACCAGGTTACTCTGTGGTCTCCTGATGCTGCTGCCACCTCCACACTATGTCACCTTGCCACTCTGTGGTCTCCTGACGCTGCTGCCACCTCCACACTATGTCACCTTGTCACTCTGTGGTCTCCTGATGCTGCTACCTCCACACTGTGTCACCTTGCCACTCTGTGGTCTCCTGATACTGCTGCCATCTCCACACTATGTCACATTGCCACTCTGTGGCCTCCTGATGCTGCTGCTGCAGCCTCCACACTGTCATTGCGCCACTCTGTGGCCTGCTGATGATTTTGCTGCCACCTCCACACTCTGTCATTGTGCCACTCTGTGTTCTCCTCATGCTGCTGCTGCCACCTCCACTCTGTCATTATGCCACCCTGTGGACTCCTCCTGATGCTGCTGACACCTCCACACTCTGTCATTGTGCCACTCTGTGACCACCTAATGCTGCCACCACCTCCACACTGTCATTTTGCCACTCTGTGTCCTTCTGATGCAGCTGCTTCCACCTTCACACTGTCATTGTGCCACTTTGTGGCCTCCTCCTGATGCTGCTGCTGCCGCCACTTCCACACTCTGTCATTGTGCCACTCTGTGACCACCTAATGCTGCCACCACCTCCACACTGTCATTGTGCCACTCTGTGGCCTCCTCCTGATGCTTCTGCCACCTCCAGACTTTGTCATTGGGCCACTCTGTGGTCTCCTCATGCTGCTTCCACCTCACCACTATGTCGTAGGGCCTCTCTGTGGACTTCTCATGCTGTTCCCACCCTCCCCACTCCATGACTGGGCCACTATTTTGTCTTTCGGCCTGGCTAACATTATCATTTATTTGACCCTTGTTCTGTCAGAAGAAAGGAAAAATGAGATGCACAAGGGATCCTGTCTATGTAGCAGCTGTAAGGCCTGTATGACATGTTCCCAATTTTGCATCAGAATTGGCTTATGATTTGATAGAAAAAAGCAGGAGTGAGTACAAAACACAGAAGGCATGCAAAGATTGCATCCATGTGTCATATCTGTTTTGGATCCATTCCAGTTTTTTTTTTTTTGGGCTTTAGCAATACTCATGGATTACTGACCAAATGCTGACCAAGTGAAGGTGGATGCTCCACAGACAAGATCAGTTTTTTGGGGGTTATTGTTCTGACCAGAACCAGAGTAAGGACAAAATAATCAGTGACGTCAACACAAACATACTGCTGACACCCTCTCCACTCTATTGGGGGGCTCTACTTGTGTAAGCGTTTAATACAACAGGTTTTGTAGGCATCTATGTGGAACCAGCTGATGATGGTGTAAAAGGAGTGCGCTTCTTCTTGATGCTAACATTGACCTGTAAGGCTGGGTTCAAACTTAAGTTATTTGGTCAGTTTTAGCCATGATACTGCCCAAATAAGCAAAGTTGCAGTGATTCTAAGAGTGACGCCTGTCATCTTAATGTCATACTGACTCACAGTATTGTTTCACTACCATAGCAGACTCCTTATGTGTGTTACTTCAAGGCACAGAGTTCTACACCACTGTAAATGGGCGACAGCTTGATTATAATGCAATCACGTTTTTTTATTTTTCATTATTTTCCAACCACCATTAGAATAACATGATAGTAGATGGCCGACGTTTCGGTCTAACCAAGACCTTTATCAGGGCCTAAGAACAACAGATATATACATAATTAATAGCAAAAAATTTTAGACAGTATCAACGGTGACAGAAATAGTGTCAAAAATTGAGCCAATAGTATAAGAAAAGAGCCAAAAAAATCAGCTCAAGGTATTTAAAGATATTCCACTATAGTGAGGGATACAGGTAAACCAACACATACTGACCAAATAAAGTATATTTGTAAGTCAATGATAACCCTCCTAAGTAGCGTATACAGTGGAGTCATGACAACTCAAGTTACAGGAAGGGGACCCATAATACAAATATAGACAAATGTGCAGATATAGACAGAAAAACACGAATATAAGCAGGTGCCCCAAGGGCTAACAGCTCAAGAGTACATACCTAGAGACAATCGGTTGCATTAGAACGGGTGGCATAAAGAGTGTACTACATCAGCGCTTTAATAGCATAGTACACTCTTTATGCCACCCGTTCTAATGCAACCGATTGTCTCTAGGTATGTACTCTTGAGCTGTTAGCCCTTGGGGCACCTGTTTATATTCGTGTTTTTCTGTCTATAGCTGCACATTTGTCTATATTTGTATTATGGGTCCCCTTCCTGTAACTTGAGTTGTCATGACTCCACTGTATACGCTACTTAGGAGGGTTATCATTGACTTACAAATACACTTTATTTGGTCAGTATGTGTTGGTTTACCTGTATCCCTCACTATAGTGGAATATCTTTAAATACCTTGAGCTGATTTTTTGGCTCTTTTCTTATACTATTGGCTCAATTTTTGACACTATTTCTGTGTTGATACTGTCTAAAAAATTTTGTTATTAATTATGTATACATCTGTTGTTCTTAGGCCCTGATAAAGGTCTTGGTTAGACCGAAACGTCGGCCATCTACTATCATGTTATTCTAATGGTGGTTGGAAAATAATGAAAAATAAAAAAACGTGATTGCATTATAATCAAGCTGTGGCCCGAGTGCTGTGTTTTTTCACTTCATATGATTTGGGACATTCCCGCAACACTGAGCACCATCTACAAGGAGGAGTGCCAGCCATTTTCTTTAGTGAATATTACTACACCACTGTAAAGGCTTTCTGCAGCTAGGAAATAGCGTTTTTGGAACGTGATTCACCACAAGTAAATTCGGATAGAGTTGCTGAATCGAGTTTTTTAGAATTTTGCTCATCTTTAATCATACTATTAATATATAATTGTATTTATCCTGCAAATCCTGCAAAGAAGACACAGGGTTGTTGAGCAGCTAGAATCCTACATCAGAGATGAATGGGACAACGTTCCTTTGCCAAAACTCCAACAGTTGGTCTCACTTCCCAGACTTTTACAGACTATTGTTAAGAGGAGATTCTACACAATGGTAGCCATGCTCCTGTCCCAACTTTTTTGAGATGTGATGTTGCCATTAAGTTCTAAATGAGTTAAAGGGGTTTTCCGGGTTCAGGGTTGAACTTGGATATAAGCTGTTCTTTATTCCTCGACTACAAATGAGTGGAGCATCGGGGGATTTCCTTGCTCTGATGCTTCCCTTTGTAATACTGTGTTTGGTGCCGGTGACGTACCGGGCTTCGTATCACTATGCTAAGCAGAGACTTTTGCCTAGCAATGAGCCCAGGAGCACAAATAGGTGGTCTATAGTGCTGCTGAGGGCTGTTTTAGAGGCAGGTACTATACAAAGTAGCATAGTACCCACCTCCAAAACACTCTCGGGCAGCACTATAGACCGTCTGTCTTTGCCTGTGACGTCACCGGGCTCACTGCTAAACGGATGTCTCAGCTTAGCATAGTGATGCAGAGTGGAGTATGTTACCGGCACAAAACAAACACAGCCTTGAGCTTCACGATGCAGTGTGACGGGGGGGGCAACTGAGCAAGGAAATGGTCTGATGCTCCACTCATATCTAGTCATGTAGTCAAGCAATAAGGGACAACTTATCTCTAGGTTCAGCCCTGAACTCGTAGAACCCCTTTTTAAGTTTTTTTCATGAAGTGGTAAAATATTTCATTTTCATTTTCAACATCTTTTATGTGTTCTCTGGTCTGCTATAAATAAGATATCAGATTTGCAAATCATTGTATTCTGTTTTTATTTACAATTTACACAGCATTGGGGTTGTATATTAACGTGCATAAGTCAACACATGCATTTTCTTTTTTTTAATCAGATAATTTTTATTTAATCATAATAATAAACACAAGCATATTACAAAATCACGTATCAATTATTTTGTTCTACGCAAGTCAATGACAATATTTGCATAGTATACAAACCCCAACAAACCTCCCCTTAACCAATTTTGAGACAGTTGTTGAAGAAGAGAGATAAATATACAAATCTTAATAATGAGATAAAGACCTTATAACAAGAGATTGCCTAAACAGTAGCAGACCTATATCCTGTAGTCTATAAATGATATCAGACAGATAAAGTACCAACACCCGTAACTAAGCAATCGTTAATTACCCTGTCGCTGTTCAGCAACATTCCAGAGTCCACAATGAAGGGCCAGCCATGGACTACAAACCCCAGACCTGTCTATCAATTACGAGACAATTACGTTTTAAATAAGTCCCTCTCTCTAGCTGTATAACCACATTCAACCTTGCAGTAAATTCACAAACACTGGGAGGAAGTGGCTGTATCCACCTGGCAGCTAGGGTTTTACGTTCCTGATACAGAATTCTATTAATTCCAATCTTAATGTGTGTCTGATTCAGATATTCCAAGTAAACACAGTCTAGAATCTAGCGTATAATTGGCACTATATATTTTATTTATCAGGCGAACCACACCCGTCCAGTATCTGTGCAAAGCAGTGCAACTCCACATCATAAGGAACAAACCAGCCTCTTCCTCCCCGCATCTCGGACAGGAGGAGTCCGAACAACATCCTATCTTCCACAAAAAGATTGGGGTCCTATAGACCCTATGTAGTAGAAAAAGTTGAGACAGTCTAGCTGCTTCACTAAGGGACAGTGTTGGAGTCAGTGCAAGTACTTCCTCCCATTGGGCATCCGAGATAGGGCCTACGTCCCACTCACATTTGTCTTTAACCAGTAGTGGGTATTTTTTCAATTGTTCTTCTTGCAAGGCCTTATATGCCCTGGATGCTCCCTTTGCAGATCCTGACTCCACCAACATATTAAGTATCTGGTGAGTATCTGGTGAGAAACAAAGGGGACACCATAATTTGTGAATTGATGGCATGCCGTAACTGAAGATATTTATAAAATTGCTTGGACTCTAACCCAAACTCGGAGCAGAGTTGTACAAACTGTTTTAGAAGGCCTTGGGAATATAGTTGTCCCACATTCCATAGCCCACTGCTCTCCCACCTCAAAACTCCCGATAGAGCGGAAAGTTCAATTAAATTGGGATTATTCCAAATAGAAGACAAGTTAAGTAAGTGAGCAACTCCCAGTATCTTCCTGGATTTTCCCCAGACTTTCACTTCAAAGAGTCAGCCAACTCCTTTTCAACAATTGTAAGGGGGGACCAAATCCAGATGCCCAGTTACCCCCCAACCTTTAAAATGCTGCAGCTGAACTGCCAGAAAGTACAGGAAGGGGTTGGGCAAAGCTAATCCACCCATGTCTTTGTCTCGCTGTGATGTTTCGTATCGAATTCTACTATAATTTGTTTTCCATAATAAGGAGCGAAAGATCTGTTGTATCTTATAGAAATAGTGCTGGGGTATCCATATTCGCGAATTATGCAATATATAGAGTAATTGTGGCATGAAAATCATTTTAATAAGGTTACCCCGACCTATCACAGATAGCGGGAGTTTATTCCAAGCAGCCATTTTCAGCTTAAACCTGGCCAATCAACACATGCGTTTTCTCTACATTAGAGATGAGAAAATTTTATCAAATTTGTTTCAGATCCTATTTTTAACTAATCGGATTTTTGGCTTTCGGGTGAAATTTATGGAAAACGTAAAAAGTTCACGCTACAGTGATATTATATCATGAAAGTAGAGAATTTAAGTAGAAGCATGCAATGGTGATTTCCTCATCTCAAACAATTTATTGAAACAAAAGCCAACTACAGTGGTGGGTATACCCCCACAAAAAAATGTAAATGTCTCAATAAAGTTGAGTTCACATCAACCTGGCCTTGAGGATCAATTGTAGCTTGACAACGGTGTCTCATGTTGTTCACAAGATGACTTATTGTCTGCTGAGGGATGGCAGGCCCTCAGGTCATTAAGGTTATGGGGTACAGAGTTACAAGCCTCTACATGGCGACTAAGCTGATCCCATAAGTTTTTAATGAGATTCAGATCTGGAGAAAATGCAGGCCACTCCATTTGAGGTACCCCAGTCTCCAGCAGCCGTTCTCCAATGATGCAAACTTGTTGAGCTGGAGTATTGTCTAAGATAAAATTAGAACAGAACCTAAAAAAACTAGTGTGTATACCCAACGAATAAACACATAAATCCAATAACTTGGTAAATAAAATTTTATTAAATATCACATAAAAAATACATATAGCAAAGGGAGTAAACACAATCCAGTGGGGTAACAAAGATATGAGGGGAACGCATGGGAAGGGGATGGTAATAAATCATATACAAGTACAAAAAATCATATAAAATGATAGTGAGTGAAAGCTGTTAACACACTGGGTCCCATACACATCACCCCCATAGGGAAAATGTGCAGGGATACACATTGTCTTTGATGGTTTATGTATTATGTGTGGAATTGTTCAATCCGCTCAGTTTTTCTATGATGATGGGCATAAGCCAATTACGTTCCTTGGACCTTATCATGTGATCTGTGACGTCATCAGACACGCCTCCATCTTCCCCGATGTTTTTGATCAGTGTTATTATCTTTACTATTTAAACTGCAACCTTCCTATTGTCACGTACTCCCTGACGAAGCCTATTATCTTGTTTGGTTACTTTTGATATACCATCCCCTTCCCATGTGTTCCCCTCATATCTTTGTTACCACCACTGGATTGTGTTTACTCCCTTTGCTATATGTATTTTTTATGTGAGATTTAATAAAATTATATTTACAGCGTTATTGGATTTATGTGTTGATTCTTTGGGTATACACACTAGTTTTTTTAGGTTCTGTTCTATGATGGAGGTGTGGTCCCATTAGGTCTCATTTTAGGTTGTTATTGCATATTTTCTGTGGCATCACAGCTTTTTTTACCTTTATAACTCCCTATTTAGAATGGATTTTCGGAAAAAGGATGTTTCCTGGACTAACCAGGCAAGGGATGTTTTTAATATGGAGTGTTCATCTTCCAGTGGTGGTAACCAGAAGGGAACCCTGAAAAGAAACTTAAAGAACATCTTACACAAACGTACAAAAATATGGTGGAACAAATTAACTCTACAGAATTACATTGTAAAAGACCTCTATCCGAGGGGGCTGTGTATACAGGTATTTCCTTCATTTCCTATTCATGATAAAGGGTTTTTAGCACAATGGGAACAGACATGTAACCTGTTTTCTAAAACTTTTTTAGAAAGTATTGTGTCACATAATGACTGGCAGACTTTAAATGACGTGGAGTTGGAAATTGAAAAAAAACTGTTGAATGACCTGCAGACCATGTGTTCCAGAGAAGCATTAGTCACCTTAGAAAAAGAAATGGACACTTGGTCCCAGGAGTGGGGAAATCAATTGTCCATAATTAAGACCTGCAAATTCCAGCGTGACATGATGGAAAAAGAGAACAATAGAGTATACAGATGGAGGTATGGAGCTAAAAGAGGGGGAAAGAGATCTATGTCGGTGGCATCAACATCCTCCACCAGCACAAATAGATCTTCGAATGATCAACATATGGGAAGATATCCAACCCGAGGAGGGAAGAGACCTTTCCAACCTGACACACAGTCTCAGAAGCAGAAGAAACGTGACCAGGAGTATGGGGATTGAACCAGTACCAACTTAAAGGTAGTTAACTTGTCCAATATTTCATTAAATAAAGCGCAAATCGAGGTTCTCAGCCTCGGTTTGAACTTATGCCCCAGTACATACCTTAATGATTTGGTTATAGTGAAGGATCTCCACCTATTTGGATGGAGGCTAGCCTTTAAAAAGATTTTTAATAAAGAACCAATCGAAGGGGATATTTTAGATTCTATACAGGAATGGATGGCAGTGGAAACACTACAATCACTTCTCAACGAACAGTTGACAACAACACGGGGTGAGTATCCACAGTCTTTACTTTCTATATCGAAACGTTTTCCTAATCTATCAAACCATTCTGAGATAGATTTGTTTATTAAATTGGTAACGCAGGAGGTAGCTAAGATACCGAAGGGAAGATCTGGAGACAACTTGACTCATGAACAACGCTTGACACTTCAAGAATTACAGAAAATGAAGGATGTGATATTTAAACCATCGGATAAGGGTGGGAATGTGGTGGTTTGGCCCAGAAAAATGTATGAGAAAGAGGTCTTCCGCCAATTAAGAGACTCTACCGCCTACAAAAAACTCACCTTCGATCCTTTGACTAGGTACAAAGGAGAATTAATAAAAATATTGGAGGAAGCTAGGGATTTTGGTATCCTAAATCAACGGGTGAGCCTTACTATTGAAGAACCTACAGTTTCAAAACTTTATTTACTTCCCAAGATTCACAAGAGCATGAACAACCCACCAGGCAGGCCTATTGTATCCGGGGTGGGGTATATGTTGGAACCTATAGACAAATTTACAGATTTTTACTTAAAACCCTTTGTAGAGACCCTCCTGTCCTATACACGAGATAGACATGCCATTATTGTCCTAAAGAAGAGGGCTGTACGCCCTTGAAACGCATTGACATAAGAATAAAAGTTTATCTTCTTTTTAACAATACCACGTGGAACACTGCCTCCTGTTTTCAGCGCCACTACAAAAGCTCTGAAAAGAATCGCTACACGTTATCCTTTATACCTTATCTCTCTTGCCACATTTGGGGCAGAAAAATAGGACCTTGGCAGCAGTACAGGATCCCGCTCGCTGGACGGTCCAATACCAGCGAAAGCCTTCTACAGCTTCTAGGTAAATGCCCTGCAAACAAATGTGGATAGGGAAATGAATTAAAATAAAATGAATAAAAATTAACCAATATCAATTGGAGAGAGGTCCCATAGAGAATCATGCATCATATAACCCACCACTGGAGAAGGCCACTTTCAGTTATTTCGGCCCCAGCACCCAGACAGAGGAGAGAGGTCCCACAGCAAGGAATCATGCGTCATTTCACCCACCACAAGAGAAAGCCACTTTCAGTTATTTAGGCCCCAGCACCCAGACAGAGGAGAGAGGTCCCACAGCAAGGAATAAGGCGTCATATCACCCACCACTGGAGAAGGCCACTTTCAGTTATTTCGGCCCAGCACCCAGACCGAGGAGAGAGGTCCCACAGCAAGGAATCATGCGTCATATCACCCACCACTGGAGAAGGCCACTTTCAGTTATTTCGGCCCCAGCACACAGACACAGGAGAGGTTCATTAAACTTTGGGTTGCACCGCAAGATCATGGTAAAGTTAAAAAAATGAGGATTCAATAAAGAAGTGCCCCGGAGTACAAGAATACATGGTTGATGGGGAGGCAGTTATAAATGTTTATTCTGCACAAGGGAGGCACAGGTCCTGTGGGATCCATGCCTGGTTCATTTTTATGAACGTCAGCTTGTCCACGTTGGCTGTGGACAGGCGGCTGCGTTTGTCAGTAATGACGCCCCCTGCCGTGCTGAATACACGTTCAGACAAAACGCTGGCCGCCGGGCAGGCCAGCAGCTCCAAGGCATAAAATGCTGAATCTGGCCACGTGGACAATTTGGAGACCCAGAAGTTGAATGGGGCCGAACCATCAGTCAGTACGTGGAGGGGTGTGCAGACGTACTGTTCAACCATGTTAGTGAAATGCTGCCTCCTGCTAACACGTTCCGTATCAGGTGGTGGTGCAGTTAGCTGTGGCGTGGTGACAAAACTTTTCCACATTTCTGCCATGCTAACCCTGCCCTCAGAGGAGCTGGCCGTGACACAGCTGCGTTGGCGACCTCTTGCTCCTCCTCTGCCTTCGCCTTGGGCTTCCACCTGTTCCCCTGTGACATTTGGGACTGCTCTCAGGAGCGTGTCTACCAGCGTGCGCTTGTACTCGCGCATCTTCGCTCATCACGTTCCAGTGCAGGAAGTAAGGTGGGCACATTGTCATTGTACCAGGGATCCAGCAGGGTGGCAACCCAGTAGTCACTGCAGCATGTAGTCGCTCATGTGTGCCAGGCTCCCCAGAGGTAAGGACAAGCTGTCCTCTGTGGGAGGCGTATCGCCATCGTCCTCCGTATCCCCCCAGCCACGCACCAGTGATGGGCCTGAGCTGTGTCGGGTGCCACCCCGCTGTGAACCTGCTTCATCCTCATCCTCCTCCACCTCCTCCTCATCCTCCTCATCGTCCAGTAGTGGGCCCTGGCTGGCCACATTTGTACCTGGCCTCTGCGGTTGCAAAAAACCTCCCTCTGAGCCACTTCTAACAGACTGGCCTGAAAGTGCTAAAAATGACCCCTCATCCTCCTCCTCCTCCTGGGCCACCTCCTCTTCCATCATCGCCCTAAGCGTTTTCTCAAGGAGACATAGAAGTGGTATTGTAACGCTGATAAAGGTGTCATCGCCACTGGCCATGTTGGTGGAGTACTCGAAACAGCGCAACAGGGCACACAGGTCTCGCATGGAGGCCCAATCATTGGTGGTGAAGTGGTGCTGTTCCGCAGTGCGACTGACGCGTGCGTGCTGCAGCTGAAACTCCACTATGGCCTGCTGCTGTTCGCACAGTCTCTCCAGCATGTGCAAGGTGGAGTTCCACCTGGTGGGCACGTCGCATATGAGGCGGTGAGCGGGAAGGCCGAAGTTACGCTGTAGCGCAGACAGGCGAGCAGCGGCAGTATGTGAACGCTGGAAGCGCGCACAGACGGCCCGCACTTTATGCAGCAGCTCTGACATGTCGGGGTAGTTGTGAATGAACTTCTGCACCACCAAATTCAGCACATGCGCCAGGCAATGGAGGTGCGTCAAACCGGCTAGTCCCAGAGCTGCAACGAGATTTCGCCCATTATCGCACACCACCAGGCCAGGCTTGAGGCCCACCGACAGAAACCACTCGTCGGTCTGTTGTTCAATACCCCGCCACAACTCCTGCGCAGTGTGGGGCCTGTCCCCCAAACATACAGTTGTGTTCAAAATTATTCAACCCCCAATGCTGTAAAGGGTTTTAGGGAATTTAGTGTACACTTGTAATTGTGTTCAGAATGAAATCTTACAAGGACTTTTTAAAAAAAACAAATGCAACTAAAATGACATCAATTGGTTTTGTAATACAGCATTAAATGTTTTTTTTGTGATTTCTTCATTGACACAATTATTCAACCCCTTAAAGACTACCACTCTTAAGAACAGAGGGTCATTCAAGTGTTTTCGATCAGGTATTGAAAACACCTCTGGATGTCAAGGAGCAGCAATCAAGCATAATAAGCACCAATTAGGCAGATTTAAAATGACTGTGATACTCAGCTCCTTCTAGACATTTACTGGTGTGTTTACAAACATGGTGAAGTCAAGAGAATGGTCCAGGAAGACAAGAGAAGAGGTGATTTCTCTTAGTCTTTACAGTAAGGGCAATGGCTATAAGAAGATTGCAAAGATGTTAAACATACCAAGAGACACCATAGAAAGCATCATTCGCAAATTCAAGGCAAAGGACACTGTTGAAATACTACCTGGTCGTGGCAGAAAGAAGATGTTGACTTCGACTGCTGTGTGCTACCTGAAGCGCAAAGTGGAGAAAAGTCCCTGTGTGACTGCTGAGGAACTGAAATAAGATTTGTCAGATGCGGGTACTGAAGTTTCAGCTCAGACAATAAGGCACACACTGCGTAATGAAGGCCTCCATGCCAGAACTCCCAGGTGCACCCCCTTGCTGTCTCCAAAGAATAAGAAGAGTCGACTGCAGTATGCAAAAAGTCATGTGGACAAACCACAAAAGTTTTGGGATAGTGTTCTGTGGACTGATGAAACAAAATTAGAACTGTTTGGGCCCATGGATCAACGCTATGTTTGGAGGAGGAAGAACAAGGCCTATGAAGAAAAGAAAACCTTGCCTACAGTGAAGCATGGCGGGGGGTCAATCATGCTTTGGGGCTGTTTTGCTTCTACAGGTACAGGGAAGCTTCAGCATGTGCAAGGTACCATGAATTTTCTTCAGTACCAGGAGATATTGGATGAAAATGTGATGCAGTCTGTCATAAACCTGAGGCTTGGGAGACGTTGGACCTTTCAACAGGACAATGATCCCAAGCATACCTCCAAGTCCACTAGAGCATGGTTGCAGATTAAAGGCTGGAACATTTTGAAGTGGCCATCGCAGTCACCAGACTTAAATCCGATTGAGAACCTCTGGTGGGACTTAAAGAAAGCAGTTGCAGCGCGCAAGCCTAAGAATATGACTGAACTGGAGCCTTTTGCCCATGAAGAATGGGGGAAGATACCCGTAGATCACTGCAAGACACTTGTGTCAAGCTATGCTTCACGTTTAAAAGCTGTTATAACTGGAAAAGGATGTTGTGCTAAGTACTAAGATTGAATGTCACTTGGGGGTTGAATAAAACTGATAATGATGTGAGCACAGAAAAGACATTTGTGGTTATTTCATTATAAATGTTATGTTATATTTGTCTGACTTACAAGTGCCTCTGATTTAATTGTAAACAAGATGACTGAAATGATTAAAATCAATGTCAAACTGGCCAAAACACTCAATTTCAGTGGGGGTTTATTAATTTTGAACACAACTGTATGAGTTTCAGAATGGCCTGCTGACGTTTACCCAGGGCTGTGCTGAAGTTGGTGGTGAAGGTGTGTGGCTGACTGGATGAGCTGATGGAAGCAGAGGAGGAGGAAGCCGAGTAGGAAGAGGAGGCTATAGGAGGCAAAGAATGATGCCTTGTGATCCTTGGCGGCGGAAGGACGTGCGACAAGGAACTCTCCGCCTCGGGCCCAGCCGCCACTACATTTACCCAGTGTGCAGTTAGGGAGATATAGCGTCCCTGGCCGTGCTTACTGGTCCACGTATCTGTGGTTAGGTGGACCTTGCCACAGATGGCGTTGCGCAGTGCACACTTGATTTTATCGGATACTTGGTTGTGCAGGGAAGGCACGGCTGTCTTGGAGAAGTAGTGGCTGCTGGGAACAACATACTGTGGGACAGCCATGGACATCAGCTGTTTGAATCTGTCTGTGTCCACCAGCCTGAATGACAGCATTTCAAAGGCCAGTAGTTTAGAAATGCTGGCATTCAGGCCCAGGGCTCGAGGGTGGCTAGGTGGGAATTTACGCTTTCTCTCCAAGGTTTGTGAGATGGAGAGCTAAACGCTGCCTTGTGACATGGTGGAGATGCTTGGTGACGCAGGTGGTGTTGTCGGTGGCACATCCTCTGTTTGGTGGGCGGCAGGCGCCAATATTCCTCCCGAGGCGGAGGAAGAGGCCGAGGCAGCAGCCGAAGAGGTAGCAGGGGAGCCAGAGTGAGTTCCTTGCTTTTAAGGTGTTTACTCCACTGTAGTTCATGCTTTGCATGTAGATGCCTGGTCATGCAGGTTGTGCTAAGGTTCAGAACGTTAATGCCTCGCTTCAGGCTCTGATGGCACAGCGTGCAAACCACTCAGGTCTTGTCATCAGCACATTGTTTAAAGAAGTGCCATGCCAGGAAACTCCTTGAAGCTGCCTTTGGGGTGCTCGGTTACCTGGTGGCGGTGGCCAGTAGCAGGCGAACTCTCTTGGCGGCGGCTGGTCTGCATTTGCCCCCTGCTCCCTCTTTTGCTACACTGTTGGCTCGGTCTCACCACTGCCTCTTCCTCTGAACTATGAAATTCAGTGGCACGACCTTCATTCCATGTGGGGTCTAGGACCTCATCGTCCCCTGCATCGTCTTCCACACAGTCTTCCTCCCTGACCTCCTGTTCGGTCTGCACACTGCAGAAAAACACAGCAGTTGGCACCTGTGTTTCGTCATCATCAGAGACGTGCGGAATCCGATGAGGTGGTATTACCATGTCCTCATCATCAGGAAACATCAGTGGTTGTGCATCAGTGCATTCTATGTCTTCCACCACTGGGGAAGGGCTAGGTGGATTCCCTTGGGAACCCTGCCAGCAGAGTCTTCAAACAGCATAAGAGACTGCTGCATAACTTGAGGCTCAGACAGTTTCCCTGATATGCATGGGGGTGATGTGATAGACTGATGGGCTTGGTTTTCAGGCGCCACCTGCAGAAGACTGGGTGGAAGATAATGTTGTGAACGTGCTGGATCCACTGTCGACCACCCAAATGACTAGTGCCTGTACCTGCTCAGGCCTTACCATCCTTAGAACGGCATTGTGCCCCACCAAATATCGCTGTAAATTCTGGCGGGTACTGGAACCTGGCGGGTACTGGAACGTCACTAGGACGTGTCGCTGTGGCAGAATGGCCACGTCCTCTCCCAGCACCAGAGGGTACACTAACACCACCACGACCGCGTCCCTTACTAGATGTTTTCCTCATTGTTACCGTTCACCAAGCACCACAATAAGAAAAAAAATATTTGGCCCAATGTATTGATTTCAAATTCAGGCCTTTTTTTACAGGCTCCTAACACTATCTGCCTATTTATTTATGTAGCATATTACACTAATCCAGGCACAGCGGTAACCATTGATTTAGGGGAATATGTCATTTAGGGCTAGTATTTAGGCCCTGGATGAAAGGTATCCTTTTATGGACAGTGTTAAGACACCTCCTGTGTCTTTAAACCAAACCGCCGTTTAGTAGACCTTCCCCGGCTGCTGTACACATAACCTCCGTTCGCATAAACTGGAGGGCACGAACCAAATGCAGGAGAAGCGGCAATCTCACGAACGGCTCCAAACACACGAACGGTAATCCACGAACTGCTGCAAGCCGCCGAACAATCACACTCACCAAGCGGCTTCCATTTCCATTCAGCAGTCTCTAAACGCCAATAATAAATCCCCCCAATAACGAGACAGAAGCTCCGCATTGAGGGTCAAATAAGAACTCTTTTAATGACCACACAAGCATTTCCTTTTATACACATTTTCCAACAAGGTTACCACCCACGTGGTATAAACATAGCAGTCAATCATTTACAGTGTCACATTTTAAACAGAACCCATTCGTCAATGTACATTTAATAACCACAATGACATTGTCCGTGATCCAATCAACAACACAATGACATTGTCTGTGATACAATCAACAGAATAATGACATTGCCCGTGATACAATCAACAACACAATGACATTGTCTGTGATACAATCAACAAAATAAAAGTTAGGAATCCAGGCAATAACAGGTGTTCTGTTGTTTCAGCGGTGTTCGGCAGAAAAAGTGTATGTTTTTAGTTCCATGAAAATAGAGCCGAACACCGCTGGGCTTTCGCATAGTTTAAAATGGCCGCTGGCTCGTGGTCGACATACGAACGGAATGCAAACAGACGAATACAGCAGGGAAACAAGCATTAAAAAAGAATAATCAGACAGATGGTTCTGTCACAGACAGATTTACACTTGGCCTGCAACAGCTGGAACACCAGATTCCGGGTATTGCTATATTGGCAAGTGAATTTCACCCCCGAACAAAATATACAATTTTACGGACAGATTAACACTTCGCCTGCAACTGCTGAAACACCAGTTTCAGGGTATTGCTATTTTGGCAATTGAATTTTACCCCAGAACAAAATACATGTTTTGGCGGACACTATTATAGTTTGCCAGCCACAGCTGTGACACCAGATTTATGGTATTGCTATTTTGGCAATTGAATTTCACCCCAGAACAAAATACATGTTTTTGCGGACACTATTATAGTTTGCCAGCCACAGCTGTGACACCAGATTTATGGTATTGCTATTTTGGCAATTGAATTTCACCGCAGAACAAAATACATGTTTTGGCGGCCACTATTATAGTTTGCCAGCCAGTGCTGGAACACCAGATTTAGGGGATTGCTATTTTGGCAATTGAATTTCACCCCAGAACAAAATATATAATTTGCAGGACACTATGAAACTTGGCCAGCCACAGCTGAAACCACTGATTTATGGTATTGCTATTTTGGCAATTGAATTTCACCCCAGAACAAAATATATGTTTTGGCGGACACTATTATAGTTTGCCAGCCAGTGCTGGGACACCAGATTTAGGGGATTGCTATTTTGGCAATTGAATTTCACCCAGAACAAAATATATAATTTGCAGGACACTATGAAACTTGGCCAGCCACAGCTGAAACCACTGATTTATGGTATTGCTATTTTGGCAATTGAATTTCACTACAGAAAATAGTCTATCCTTTGCCAGACAGCAGACAGTGTTATACTTGGCTAGCCAAAGCTGGAACACCAGATTTAGGGGATTGGTTTTTTGGGCAATTGTATTTAACCCTTTAATAAAATATAGAAATTGCTATCCTGAGTTTCTAATTAGCACAGCCAAGCCCCTGATGTAGGATATAGCAAAAAAAAAAAATAGTATTGATGGATTGATGGACTTGGTGGCAGCTTGTTCTGGTGCACCACAAGTCACAAAATGGCTGCCGATCACCCCAGAAAATAAGTGACAGAAAAACGCTCTGTGCAGCCTAAAAAACAGTGAGCAATTAACTAGCAGAAGTTGAATCATTCACAGCTGTAGATCGATCACTTTATTAGGTGCTTTTGCTGACTTTTCCCTGCCTAATCTCGCCCTCACAGCAGCTGCGTCCTCTCCCTACACTAATCAGAGCAGTGAGACGTGTGTCACTACGTGACTCCAGCTTAATTAGAGGCTGGGTAACATGCTGCACTTGGCCAATCACAGCTATGCCATTAGTAGGCATGGCTGTGATGGGCTCTTAGGGCAAGAAGTAAAACGCTAGCTGATTGGCTGCTGTGCAGCCCTTCAGAAAGCGGGAAGAAATCGACGAACAACGAACCCGAACTTTTTAAAAAATGTTCGGGTTCGGGTCCATGTCCCGAACACCCCAAAATTCGGTACGAACCCGAACTCTTCTCGAACTGTTTGTTCAATACTACCTGGACTTGTTAAGGAAAATTGATTGTATCCACATTCGACCAGACACTCTCTTAGTGACATGTGACGTGGAAACACTCTATACATCCATACGACATGATGATGTTATCCTTGCGATATAAAAGTGCCTTACGATGAGCGACCTGGATACTGGATTATGTGAGTTTCTAATCCATATGATTAGATTTTCTCTTACCCATAATTTTTTTACATTCAAGGAAACTTTTTATCTTCAAATGCAGGGAACTGCGATGGGGGCGGTCTTTGCGCTCTCCTACGCAAATTTATTTTTAGGCCAATGGGAAAGGGAAATCTCTATGACAGACCCTGCCAGAGGTATCGATGGGGTCCAATTTTGGACACGTTAGATTGATGATATTCTTTTTCTCCGGCAGGGTTCTGTTCAAGATCTGGAAGACTTCATTATGGAACTTAATGGTAATCCATACAATATCCGGTTGACTTACAAGTGGAGTGAGAGGGAGATGGATTTTTTGGATGTCATGCTGAGAAAGAATCATAATGGGTATGTTCAGACAGATTTATTTAGAAAGCCAACTGCTACAAATAGTCTGCTACATGCGTCATCTGCACATCCAGAACACCTTATTTGAAATATTCCAATTGGACAATTCCTCTACACACATCGATTGTGTTCTGAGGATTATATCTACAGAAAACAAATAACGGACTTAACTGGACAGTTTCGAGAAAGGGGTTATAGTAATAGGGTACTCAAAAGAGCCCAGCATCGTGTGATACTTACTAACCGCAATGAGTTACTGCATGTAAAGAAACCTATGAAAAGTAACGACCTGGTGAGATTTATCACCACCTTTAATTCTAGATCACGGGATGTACAAACCATCTTACAGAAGTTTCGGCCAATTTTGTTATCCAATGAAACCCTACGGGAACATTTATCCCCATGACCCTCCATAGCTTATAGGAGATCACAGAATTTGCGTGACATGTTGGTTAAGAGTCATCATAAAGGTGAGCAACCCTGTAGGATTTTCGGATCAAAAGGCACGAAATGGGGCTGTTCCCCCTGCTGGAAATGTGGCATGTCCTAATGTAATCAAATGTGATTGCTTCCAGGATGGTACTGGACCTAACACCTATAAGATTACCCACAAGATCGATTGCACGACTGTAGGAGTCATCTATCATGCAACATGCCCAGGTGATAAAATTTATATTGGCATGACTACCCGGGAGTTCCGGCGAAGAGTCCGAGAACACGTGCTGGATATCATATCCACTAAGGATGAGGAATTTACTTCCCTTTTAAAACCAATACCCCGACATTTTAAGTTACAACACCAGAGTGACTTTACCCTACTACAAGTTAGAGCAATCGATCGTGTGTACTTCACGAATCGCGGAATAGATTGGAAAAGAAAATTGGCACAAATAGAGACTCGACGGATTCACAAACTAGGTACATTGTCTCCTCAGGGGTTAAATGAGCTGGGTTTAACAGCTTTGTTGCATTTCTATAAATATTAATTAGTTGTATTAGAGCAGTTAAGGTTCCCCTAGAGTTGTAGGCTTTGGTTGCAGCCAAAAGGTATGCATGCATATTTATGCATGCACACACTCTATGACTTTTTTTATAAATATTTTTTAACTTTCCTTCAACAAACCCCCCTTTTTTTTTTTTTTATAGGTATCCTGATTATCAAGGAATCGGAGGCTAGTTAATGGAATATTTGGAGTTTTTTTTTCCAAAGATGGACTTTGGATCTTTTTAAGGACGGTACTTATTTTATTTTATATTTTATATTATAAATTTTAACAATATGGATTTTTACATTTAGCAATTTTGTATGCTCACTTCAAGTATTTACACTTATACATTAATTATACATCACTAAATTATTCATGCACACTTACAACATGTAGGCTCCTTATATAATGTTTGTAAGGATCTCACCACAGAGCACTGATAATATGTATTTCTGCCCACACATTTATTGTATATATTTTATGGATTAACTTATGTGTTTATTAATATACATTTTTCGAGACATAATACAAATACAATATTGTTTCATTGTGGGTACTTTATTATGTGTGGAATTGTTCAATCCGCTTAGTTTTTCTATGATGATGGGCATAAGCCAATTACGTTCCTTGGACCTTATCATGTGATCTGTGATGTCATCAGACACGCCTCCATCTCCCCCGGTGTTTTTGATCAGTGTTATTCTCTTTACTATTTAAACTGCAACCTTCTTATTGTCATGTACTCCCTAACGAAGCAGGTTTGGCAAAACGCGTTGGAAAGGTGAGGTGACACTGGGAAGGGGATTATTATCTTGTTTGGTTACTTTTGATATATGGACTTTGTGACAGTGATTGCATTTGTATTTTGTACTTCCGCGCAATACTGCTGCTACGCTTGTGGGTTGTGTACTCGCTGGATCCCTGCACATTTTCCCTATGGGGGTGATGTGTATGGGACCCAGTGTGTTAAGAACTTTTACTCACTATCATTTTATATGATTTTTTGTACTTGTATATGATTCATTACCATCCCCTTCCCATGTGTTCCCCTCATATCTTTGTTACCCCACTGGATTGTGTTTACTCCCTTTGCTATATGTATTTTTTATGTGATATTTTATAAAATTATATTTACTGAGTTATTGGATTTATGTGTTGATTCGTTGGGTATACACACTGGTTTTTTAGGTTCTGTTCTATGATGGAGGTGTAGTCCCATTAGGTCTCATTTTAGGTTGTTAAGATAAAATTAGGCCTATGTTGGTCATGCAAAGGCACAATGACTGGATTAATGATGTTATTCAAGTAGTATGAGCTTGTCACTGTACCATTAAAAGAGTAGGACAGTTCTGTATTGATTAGACACATCTGCCCACACTATAACACCACCACCACCAAAGGCAAACAGTTGGCAGCCATCATTTCTGCCCAGCGTTATTTGACTTTTATCAGTGAGCAGCACTCAGGCTCACTGGTCCCTTGTCCAGCGTAGATGCTTCCTGGCCCATGCAAGACGATGATGCCAGTGGTCAGGTACCCTTGCAGGTCGTCTAGCATGCAGACCACGCTGATGTAACAGTGTTGAATGGTCTGACGTGACACTTGGGTGCCTCTCACCTCCCTTAAATGTGCCTGCAGTTGTGGCATTAATTGTCTGGTTCCTCAGGGCATTGTTTACAATGAAGTGGTCATCAGTGTGGGATGTGGCCAAAGGTCATCCACTTCTGTGCCTTTATGTGACTTTTGCAGTCTCTCTGTATCTCTGTTGCAATCTGCGGATAACACTCTGTGACACTCTAAGCTCAGTGGGTGTCTGAGAACATCCTGCTTAAAGCTTTGCAATGGTGAGGTACTATTGATCAATTGTTAGGTGTTGTCTTGGTCTCATGATGTTAAAATGTAAACAGCATGATGAGGAGGACTGTTTAAATACCAATTTTAATTGAATCAGGATATTTATTGGGAAGTTCATGGATGAAACATCAGTTGTGGATTTTGCGGTTAAGCTCCTTATTAGAGAACAGCAAGTTATGCAAAAAGTACTGAAACATTGAACAATTAGTGTAACAAGAGGGCTATGGGACCTAGGCAAAACATTTAATTTGTGACTAATTCTAGTAGGAAAGCACTGGGGCCTGATTCTGGAGGCCTGGAGCGCATATGATGCAGGTGAGTTGAGCGCTCTGACGGGGCCTGGCCTTAAGCACAGTGACAAATCTGAGCCCTGTTACATGTGAGCACAGTGTGCCCCCTCCCCCTCTGGGCTGGTCGTGGTCGCACCCTCTATGACCACAATTGTTACGCCCCTACCCTGATATTATAATGCACCCTGTACTAGAAATATATAATGCTTTCTAACCATTTAATGCCCCCTGTATAGAGTTGAGCGAACACCTGGATGTTCGGGTTCGAGAAGTTTGGCCGAACTTCCCGAAAATGTTCGGGTTCGGGATCCGAACTCGACCCGAACTTCATCCCGAACCTGAACCCTATTGAATTCAATGGGGACCCGAACTTTTGGGCACTAAAAAGGCTGTAAAATAGTCTAGAAAAGGGCTAGAGTGCTGCAAATGTAGGTAAATCCACTGCAAACAAATGTGGATAGGGAAATGAATTAAAATAACATAAAATAAAAAAAAATTAAGCAATATCAATTGGAGAGAGGTCCCATAGCAGAGAATCAGGCTTCAAGTCACCCACCAATGGAGAAGGCCACTTTCATTTATTTAGGCCCCAGCACCCAGACAGAGGACAGAGTTCGCATAGCAGAGAATCGGGCGTCAGGTAACCCACCAATGGAGAAGCCACTTTTCAATAATTCGGCCACTGGCACCCAGACGGAGGACAGAGGTCGCATAGCAGAGAATCATGCGTCATGTCACCCACCAATGGAGAAGGCCACTTTCATTTATTTAGGCCCCAGCACCAAGACAGAGGACAGAGGTCGCATAGCAGAGAATCAGGCGTCATTTTACCCACCAATGGAGAAGGCCACTTTCATTTATTTAGGCCCCAGCACCCAGACAGAGGACACAGGTCGCATAGCAAAGAATCAGGCGTCATGTCACCCACCAATGGAGAAGGCCACTTTCATTTATTTAGGCCCCAGCACCCAGACAGAGGACACAGGTCGCATAGCAAAGAATCAGGCGTCATGTCACCCACCAATGGAGAAGCCCACTTTCATTTATTTAGGCCCCAGCACCCAGACAGAGGACACAGGTCGCATAGCAGAGAATCAGGCGTCATGTCACACACAAATGGAGAAGGCCACTTACATTTATTTAGGCCCCAGCACCCAGACAGAGGACACAGGTCGCATAGCAGAGAATCAGGCGTCATGTCACCCACCAATGGAGAAGGCCACTTTTCAATAATTCGGCTATTGGCACCCAGACGGAGGACAGAGGTCGCATAGCAGAGAATCAGGCGTCATGTCACCCACCAATGGAGAAGCCCACTTTTATTTACTTAGGCCCCAGCACCCAGACAGAGGACACAGGTCGCATAGCAGAGAATAAGGCGTCATGTCACCCACCAATGGAGAAGGCCACTTTGATAATTAGGCCCCTGGCACCCAGACGGAGGAGAGAGGTCGCATAGCAGAGTATCAGGCGTCATGTAACCCACCAATGGAGAAGGCCACTTTTCAATAATTCGGCCCCTGGCACCCAGACGGGGGACAGAGGTCGCATAGCAGAGAATCAGGCGTCATGTCACCCACCAATTGAGAAGCCCACTTTTCGATAATTTAGGCACCAGCACCCAGACAGAGGACAGAGGTCGCATAGCAGAGAATCAGGCGTCATGTCACCCACCAATGGAGAAGGCCACTTTTCGATAACTAGGCCCCTGGCACCCAGACGAAGGAGAGAGGTCGCATAGCAGAGAATCAGGCTTCATGTCACCCAGCAATAGATGAGGCCACTTCCAGATATTTAGCCCACGGCACCCAGACAGGATAGAGGTCGCATAGCAGAGAATCAGGCGTCATGTCACCCACCACTGGAACAGGCCACTTTTAGATAATTAGTCCCCTGGCACCTAGACAGAGGAGAGGGTCATTCAACTTTTGGTTGCACCGCATTATAATGGTAAAATTAAAAAAGAGGATTCAATAAAGAAGTGCCCCGGAATGCAAGAATATATGGTTGAGGGGGAGGCAGTTATAAAAGTCTATTCTGCACAAGGGATGGACAGGTCCTGTGGGATCCATGCCTGGTTCATTTTTATGAACGTCAGCTTGTCCACGTTGGCTGTGGACAGGCGGCTGCGTTTGTCAGTAATGACGCCCTCTGACATGCTGAATACACATTCAGACAAAACGCTGTCTGCCGGGCAGGCCAGCATCTCCAAGGCATAAAAGGTTAGCTCTGGCCACGTGGACAATTTGGAGACCCAGATGTTTAATGGGGCCGAACCACCGTCAGTACGTGGAGGGGTGTGCAGACGTACTGTTCAACCCTGTTAGTGAAATGCTGCCTCCTGCTAAAACGTTTCGTATCAGGTGGTGGTGCAGTTAGCTGTGGCGTGGTGACAAAACTTTTCCACATTTCTGCCATGCTAACCCTGCCTTCAGAGGAGCTGGCCGTGACACAGCTGCGTTGGCAACCTCTTGCTCCTCCTCTGCCTTCGCCTTGGGTTTCCACCTGTTCCGCTGTGACATTTGGGAATGCTCTCAGGAGCGCATCTACCAGCGTGCGCTTGTACTCGCATCTTCCTATCAAGCTCCAGTGCAGGAAGTAAGGTGGGCACATTATCTTTGTACCAGGGATCCAGCAGGGTGCCAGTAGTGCGCACACGTTCCAATGAGTGCAACTCTGCTGTCTTTGCGCAGGCACTGCAGCATGTAGTCGCTCATGTGTGCCATGCTGCCCAGAGGTAAGAACAAGCTGTCCTCTGTGGGAGACGTATCGTCAACGTCCCACGTATTCCCCCAGCCACGCACCAGTGATGGACCTGAGCTGTATTGGGTGCCACCCCGCTGTGAACCTGCTTCATCCTCATCCTCCTCCACCTCCTACTCATCCTCCTCGTCCTCCAGTAGTGGTCCCTGGCTGGCCACATTTGTACCTGGCCTCTGCTGTTGCAAAAAACCTCCCTCTGAGCCACTTCTAACAGACTGGCCTGAAAGTGCTAAAAATGACCCCTCATCCTCCTCCTCTTCCTCCTGGGCCACCTCCTCTTCCATCATTGCCCTAAGTGTTTTCTCAAGGAGACATAGAAGTGTTATTGTAATGCTGATAACGGCGTCATCGCCACTGGCCATGTTGGTGGAGTACTCGAAACAGCGCAACAGGGCACACAGGTCTCGCATGGAGGCCCAGTCATTGGTGGTGAAGTGGTGCTGTTCCGCCGAGCGACTCACCCGTGCGTGCTGCAGCTGAAACTCCACTATCGCCTGCTACTGCTCGCACAGTCTGGCCCGCATGTGCAAGGTGGAGTTCCACCTGGTGGGCACGTCGCATATAAGGCGGTGAGCGGGAAGGCCAAAGTCACGCTGTGGCGCAGACAGGTGAGCAGCGGCAGGATGTAAACGCCAGAAGCGCGCACAGACGGCCCGCACTTTATGCAGCAGCTCTGACATGGCGGGGTAGTTGTGAATTAACTTCTGCACCACCAAATTCAGCACATGCGCCAGGCAAGGGATGTGCGTCAAACCGGCTAGTCCCAGAGCTGCGACGAGATTTCGCCCATTATCGCACACCACCAGGCCGGGCTTGAGGCCCACCGGCAGAAACCACTCGTCGTCTGTTGTTCAATACCCCGCCACAACTCCTGCGCGGTGTGGTGCCTGTCCCCCAAACATATGAGTTTCAGTAGGCCTGCTGACGTTTACCCCGGGCTGTGCTGAAGTTAGTGGTGAAGTTGTGTGGCTGACTGGACAGGCAGGTGGAAGCAGAGGAGGAGGAAGCCGAGTAGAAGGAGGAGGCTACAGGAGGCATAGTCATGATGCCCTGCGATCCTTGGCGGCAGAAGGACGTCCGCCAAAGAACTCTCCGTCTGGGGCCAAGCCGCCCATACATTTACCCAGTGTGCAGTCAGGGAGATATAGCGTCCCTGGCCGTGCTTACTGGTCCACGTATCTGTGGTTAGGTGGACCTTGCCACAGATGGCGTTGCGCAGTGCACACTTGATTTTATCGGATACTTGGTTGTGCAGGGAAGGCACGGCGGTCTTGGAGAAGTAGTGGCGGCTGGGAACAACATACTGCGGGACAGCCATGGACATCAGCTGTTTGAATCTGTCTGTGTCCACCAGCCTGAATGACAGCATTTCAAAGGCCAGTAGTTTAGAAATGCTGGCATTCAGGCCCAGGGCTCGAGGGTGGCTAGGTGGGAATTTACGCTTACTCTCCAAGGTTTGTGAGATGGAGAGCTGAACGCTGCCGTGTGACATGGTGGAGATTCTTGGTGACGCAGGTGGTGGTGTCGGTGGCACATCCTCAGGGGGAACCTGAGTGAGTTCCTTGCTTTTAAGGTGTTTACTCCACTGCAGTTCATGCTTTGCATGTAGATGCCTGGTCATGCAGGTTGAGCTAAGGTTCAGAACGTTAATGCCTCGCTTCAGGCTCTGATGGCACAGCGTGCAAACCACTCGGGTCTTGTCGTCAGCACATTGTTTAAAGAAGTGCCATGCCAGGGAACTTCTTGAAGCTGCCTTTGGGGTGCTTGGTCTCTGGTGGCGGTGTCCAGTAGCAGGCGAACTCTCTTGGCGGCGGCTGGTCTGCTTTTGCCCCCTGCTCCGTCTTTTGCTACGCTGTTGGCTCGGTCTCACCACTGCTTCTTCCTCTGAACTATGAAAGTCAGTGGCATGACCTTCATTCCATGTGGGGTCTAGGACCTCAGAGTCCCCTGCATCGTCTTCCACACAGTCTTCCTCCCTGACCTCCTGTTCGGTCTGCACACGCAGCAGTTGGCACCTGTGTTTCGTCATCATCAGAGACGTGCAGACTCCGATGAGTTGGCATTCCCATGTCCTTATCATCAGGAAATATAAGAGGTTGTGCATCAGTGCATTCTATGTCTTCCACCACTGGGGAAGGGCTAGGTGGATTTCCTTGGGAAACCCTGCCAGCAGAGTCTTCAAACAGCATAAGAGACTGCTGCATAACTTGAGGCTCTGACAGTTTCCCTGATATGCATGGGGGTGATGTGACAGACTGATGGGCTTGGTTTTTAGGCGCCATCTGTGCGCTTTCTGCAGAAGACTGGGTGGGAGATAATGTTATGAAAGTACTGGATCCACTGTCGGCCACCCAATTGACTAGCGCCTGTACCTGCTCAGGCCTTACCATCCTTAGAACAGCATTGGGCCCCACCAAATATCGCTGTAAATTCTGGTGGGTACTGGAACCTGAGGTAGTTGGTTTACTAGGACGTGTGGCTGTGGCTGAATGGCCACGTCCTCTCCCAGCACCAGAGGGTCCACTAACACCACCACGACCATGTCTGCTTCCCTTACTAGATGTTTTCCTCATTGTTACCGTTCACCAAGCACCACAATAAGAAAAAAAATATTTGGCCCAATGTATTGATTTCAAATTCAGGCCTTTTTAACAGGCACCTGACACTATCTGCCTAATACCAGAAAAAAATATATTCTTTGCCGGACACTACTAAACTTGTCCAGCCACAGCTGGAACACCAGATTTACTGTATTTCTATTTTTGCAACTGTATTTCACCCCAGAAAATAATATATCCTTTGACTGACACTAGAGAAATTGTCCATTCACAGCTGGAACACCAGTTTCAGGGTATTGCTATTTTGGCAATTAAATTTCACCTCAGAACAAAATCTATACTTTGACGGATACTATTAAACTTGTCCAGTCACAGCTGGAACACCAGATTTACTGTTTTTCTATTTTGGAATCTTAATTTCACCGCAAAAATTTAAAATCCTTTGACGGACACTATTAAACTTGGCCAGCCACTGCTGGGACACCAGATTTACGGTATTGCTATTTTGCCAATTGAATTTCACCCCAGAAAAAAATATATCCTTTGCCGGACACTATTAAACTTGGCTAGCCACAGCTGAAACCACTGATTTATGGTATTGCTATTTTGGCAATTGAATTTCACCCCAGAAAATGATCTATCCTTTGCCGGACACTATTAAACTTGGCCAGCCACTGCTGGGACACCAGATTTAGGGGATTGCTATTTTGGCAATTGAATTTCACCACAGAAATAAATCTATCCTTTGCCAGACAGCAGACAGTATTACACTTGGCTAGCCACAGCTGGAACACCAGATTTAGGGGATTGCTATTTTGGCAATTGAATTTAACCCCTAATAAAATATAGAAATTTCTATCCTGGGTTTCTAGGGGTGACAATATGCACAGCCAAGCCCCTGATGTAGGATATAGCAAAAAAAATACCTAGTGTTGATGGATTGATGGACTTGGTGGCAGCTTGTGCTGGTGCACCACAAGACACAAAATGGCCGCCGATCACCCCAGAAAAAAATGATAGAAAAACGCTCTGTGCAGCCTAAAAACCAGTGAGCAATTAACTAGCAGAAGTTGAATGATTGACGGCTGTAGATCGATCACTTCATTAGGTGTTTTTGCTGACTTTTCCCTGCCTAATCTCATCCTCACAAAAGCTGCGTCCTCTTCCTACACTAATCAGAGCAGTGTGACGTGCGGCGCTACGTGACTCCACTTGGCCAATCACAGCCATGCCATTAGTAGGCATGACTGTGATGGCTTCTTACGGCAAGAAGTAAAACGCTAGTTGATTGGCTGCTGTGCAGCCCTTTAGAAAGCGGGAAGACATCGCCGAGCAATGGATCCGAACCCAAACTTTTTTGAAAATGTTCGGGTCCGGGTCCGTGTCCCGAACTCCCCAAAATTCAGTACAAACCCAGTTCAGGTTCGGTCATCCCTACCCCTGTAGTATAATTCCCCCTTGAAGGGGTAGTATATTTAATACCCCCCCCCCCCTCCGTAGTGTCCCCAATAGTGCTAAAATATATGTATGTTTTATAAAAAATACTCGTTCAGTCCAAATTTTTTTGGAAGAGGAACCCGAAAATTTCGAAGTTTGTTTGTTTTGGACTAATACACTAAAACGGCATGTAGCACCATTTTAGTGCACATTTCGGAAAAAAAACACTAGGAAGGAAGAAGAAGGGTTCTCGCATGATCCTGAGAAAAAGTGGTGGGATGGCTTGCCCGGATTAGCTCCCAGGCTGACAGACAGTCTGGATCAGCCAATCAGTGCTTCAGCAGGCAGGGAGGTGCCCTAGAAGAATAAGCAGAACATCATTCTGTGCTAGGCTGTGAAAGAGGGTGGTTGGGTCTTACAGCGTCTGCCAGGAAAACAATCTTAGAGAATCAAAGAGAGTGGAAAAAAGCAATAGGTCAAGCTTATTGCCAGGGAGAGTTAAGGGAAAGGCTAGGATAGAAGATTCGTGTGTGTTGTTTACAACAGAGAGAAGCAGCGAAGCTGACAGAGAGGGAAAAGACAGGATCTGTGGCTGACTGTGCATGCTATCAGAAGTGCAGGTGCACCTCAAAAGCAGTTACCTGCAAGCAAATACTTTCATTTTAATTTTTTTGTGGGGTTCAATGTTATTAAGATGCATATATATGTAATTACTGCAGCAATACCCATGGTGCGATAGCAATCTACTAGTGTGCATTATGGTGAAATTTATCATCAAGCCTAAATCATCCATTTACGTATATTCAGTTTCCACACAATTGGACTTTAAAATTTACTTGGGATTGTTAAATTTAAATAAACCAGCATATATACAGATGTAGCTATGCTAAAAGTGACTCTGATAATACACCTCACTGTGTTATCTTTTTCTTGCCATTCTTTACTTAATGTGTTTACCATCAAGCTTGGCTGTATCTGTATGTGATTACTACAAGACACAAGGTATAGAAGCAATCTAACTTGAGCGCCAGGCCTCAATCGTGGGGGGTTCAGTTTATTTAAGCTGCATACAGTATATACGTGATTACTGCTGCAATACACAAGGTGTAGCAGCAATCTACCTGTGTGTATTAATGAGAAATCGAGCGTGAGGACTGGCCCTTAATGATCCGTTAATGCTCATTTATTTCTCCACACAGTTGGAATTTATTTTTTGTAATTTTTTTAGGGGGGCTTTATTTAATCAAGCAGCATAACCTAGGTAGTAGCAGCACCAACTATCTTTCCAGAAGTAGTAGTAGTCATAGCAGTAGGCCGCAGTTTTCCCTGCTGGCTTCGGAAATGTGCAACATTATAGTTAATAAGAAAGAGGATGAGATTGTGGATCGGATGGCTCACTCCTCCTCTCAGTCACAGCAGGATGATATGGAGGTGACATCAGAGTCAGACACTGTTATGTGGAAGCAGGGCTCACAGCATTCCTCCTTCTCTTCCTCCTTGCAGCCCCAAAGAAGGCTTTCAGTGGAGGCCTCTTAGCCTTCACTGCCCATTCCTAGAGAGCCAACTTACATTTTCCTAAAAAGTGGCAGAAAACCCAACCACGCCCTATGGCAGATAGTCAAGAGAGACTCCTTGTTGATAACAGCCCTCATCATTTGGGAGGAGGAGGTTGGGGAGGAGGCTGGTGACCCCATACACACCTGTTTTGATAGTGGTGGTAATAGTGGAACCTGTAGCCATGGCATTGGTGGTGGGGGCAGCGACAATCACAGTCGTAAAAAACGTAGAGCAGGGGAGGGGGGCCCAGGACCATAATGATATCTCACAGTCTGATAAAAGCATCAGGGAGGGTGAGGAGAGGACATAGAAGCTGGATTGGGGTGCTGAGGAGGAAGGCAACATCAGTGAAAAAGGCGGTAGCGTCAGCAATAAAGAGCAGAGGCCATGAACCATGTATGCTGCAAAAGCTGTGGGTGGGGTGCCAGAGCTAAACCCAGCTGCCTGCATCTCTGTGCAAGCAACATCCACAAGATGGGCACACAACACCAGAGAAGTGTGCAATATAAGCAGGATTCAAACACAGGCCAATTAAACACAATTATAGGTACCAAAGTTCTATTGCTGGACATGAGGCGGCATCACCAGATCTTTTGAGAAAATACAACTAGCCAGCATTCCCAACCAGAACAAGTATGTCCTTATTTTCCTGGTTCTCTTTGTGGCAGCCAACCTGCATCCCCAAGCAGTCATCAGCATCATCATCATAATCATTAACACCTTCTTCTTCTCCTGCTAAGACTTCTCCTTGTGCTCCATCGTGAGACATCTATAACGGAATGTTTGGCCATGAAAAAGCTTTTTTCCACAAATCATTTAGCGTGTCTACAAGATAAACCCCCACCTGGCCATGCTGCTATAGCCTTCTACTCTCACGTGATGTAGAAAGCGGGCTACTTCTCGTGATTCTTGCTGTGCATCAAGCTGCACTCCATGGTGGATACTTGGAGAAGCTATTACGGACAGGGACAGTACATGTCTTTCACGAGCCCACTGGGTAAATGTTTTTTGCGGCAGTGTAGAAGCAGCATCCCAGCAATATGGGCATTTCCTTATGAACACCTCCCACAATATCATGCGGATTGCTCCCACAGCAGGCACGTATCTGCATCCTCTACCTGCTCCGCCCTGGACACAGTCCCATCCCCAACAGCAGCAGGGCACAGCGTTGCTCACACTACCCATCCTTCCTATCTTGTCAAACGTTGCCTCAGCGTGTTGGAGCTAATCGTCCTCGGAGAGAGTATCCACACTGGGGAGCAATTGCTCAAGTAAATCAAGTAGCAAACATCTCGCTGGCTGTCCCCCTGCCGATTCCAACTCGGCAAGGTGGTCAGCGACAAAGGTTGCAAAATCCTGGAGGCTTTGAACCTTGGGGAAATAACACATGTTCCCTGCATGCTTGCAGAAGGTGCTAGCAATGTCCAGGAGACTATTCCTGTTTTCAGCCTTTCTCACATGGTGAGGAACACTCTCCTGGACTTGCAGCATCAGAATGGTATGCAGCTACACCGCTTAATCTGCAACATTCCAACTTGCTGGAATTTAACACTGCATATGCTTGAGCATCTCTACGACCAGCAGAAAGCCGTGAACGATTTGTTCATGCACCAAATTGCCTCAGCAGCGAGCATGTGTTGTTTCCAGGTTGCTCAGTGGCAGCTGATGCTGTTCATGCTGCAGTTGTCCATAATCCTTCTCATGTGTATTTTTGAAGAGACGTTGACGCTCATGCAATAGGTGGCTCTGTAGCTGTTGGGGATCCACAATGAGAAACTCCCATAGGGAAGGAGGAACAGAAGTTATAATCGGAGGAGAAAGAAGATGATGATGGGGACCTGTAGACTCACTTACTCACATAGCGACAGAGGTATTGTACGTAGTGACAGGCATATTGACATCAAGCAGTCTAATGATTACTAAATAGCCATGCTTCTAGACCCTCACCACTAGGGCAAATTGAGGGAATGTTTTCCTTCTGCAAATAGGAAGGACAAATTACATTACTACCAGTAAACACTGTGTATGTGGCTTGTCTCAGCTTATGGCAAGCAGACGCCTGCCACCACCGAGTCTGAAAGGGAGGTCCCTCTCCATCCCTTACACAGTCACCCCCTTCCCACTGCCATGAGCAGCAGAAGCTGCTGCAGCAGCAGCCATTTCACTTTCCTCAACATGATGTAGCAGTTTTTCTGCGTGCCACGCCAAACAGAGGCCAGTCAGGTAAAAAACTGTAAAAAGTGCACATAACAAAATAACAAAATCAATACAATGCAACATGAACTTAATCATTATATAAGAAATAACCCATATTATATACAATCATTAAAATAACTTATTATTTATGCACACATATGAGTACAGTTGTCTCCTTTTTTTTTACTTCTACACATGCTACACATAATGCAGTCTTGTATGTGAAAGGAACAAAACTATAATTAAAACTTCACTCTGTTTCCTCTTGTGTAACTTCTGCATTAAACCAAATAAAAACTATTAACAATGCAACATTTCAAGTTTTAATCACTTATTTAATTCATCACTACATTTCTTCCTATATCAGCATTCTTTTAGTTTGTCGTCCCCTCCCCAACATTCTTTTTTTTTCTTCTTTGAACATAGAGATGCAACTACGCACACTCTAAATCAAAATGTGTGTGTATTCATACCAAGTGCAGAATCTGGGAGAGGCTGGCTTCTTACCTATATGAACAGTCAAAGCCCCACTGAAAGGGACCCACAGTTATAGGAATCTGTACACTTTTCTCTTAACCTTTATTTTATCTACTATACCAGGGCAATAAAAACTCTTCCTTATTAACTATTGGATGAACTCCAATATCTACAATGGACAGACTTTGAACTGTGTCATATCATAAACAACATTTTTTCCCGCTTCTGACACCAATTGTATTATCGCGAGATCGGAAATTCTGGAAAAAAAAGACTTAACAAGACTTACGGTAAGTGCATAAATAATAGAAAGAGACTAAACTGTGATAAAAGATATATACAAATATATACAAACACAACGATTAAGTAAAATAACAATCACCGAGTCGTGAAACAGTTGGGTGGGCTCCATCAACCACTGATCAACATGGCACTTTGCCGAAGCCCATATGATACAAAGAGGTGTAGATGGTAGCAAGCCATCTTGCCCTGATGATGTCTTCAACTGAACTGAGCTCTCTATATATAAAAGTAAGGGGGTCATTTATCATTCAGAAATACATATAGGCATATTTTAAAACTGTGGGGTTAAATTTCTTTAAGAAGCATAAATGTACCTACTGCATGCTGCAGCCTGCATCATACCGCCAATGCCTCTCAATCATCAGTTTACGTGTATTTAATTTCCGCATGAAATTAAAACTTTTTTGGGGGGAATTAAGTTTCTTTAGCACAGCGATCAGCAACCTTCGGCACTCCAGCTGCCGTGCAACTACAACTCCCAGCATGCACACCTTCTTGGCTGTTCTTGTAACTCCCATAGTGAAATGAGGGTTCTGGGAGTTGTTGTTTCAGAACAGCTGAAGTGCCGAAGTTTGCTAATCCCTGCTTTAGCAGCATGCATACGTCTTTACTCCATCAATACCTACATTTTCTCACTGCTCAGGCTGATTCCGGATGAATAGACCTCATTTTGCTGGTGATGCCACAAAATTGTGGCCCAGTGATATTGTGGGATGGGTGGGAAAACATAACTATAGCAAAGGCAGGTGCACTCTGCGGCAATACTAAACCCTCACACTGATGTTAAAATTGAGAGGTTAGTTCGACATATCCTACTAGGAGGACATGTCTTAAGCTCGGACACCACGTCAAGGTCTCTCAAGTAGCCCGAGGCCCTACCACTCAACCTTGACGTGGTGTCCGAGCTTAAGACATGTCCTCCTAGTAGGATATGTCGAACTAACCTCTCAATTTTAACATCAGTGTGAGGGTTTAGTATTGCCGCAGAGTGCACCTGCCTTTGCTATGGTTATGTTTTTGATTGTTCTCCACATCCACATTATTGTTATCGTATGTAGGATGGTTATTGTGGTACTTGTAGTCCGTTGCTGGCATCTTCCATTGTATGCATTTTTTGCTCTTGATTGCCCCCAGCAACAGACTAAAAGTGCAGGATGTGCTCCCCTATATACATGCACAACTGCATATGGGTTGAGCATATCCTGCTTGTTAAACACCACACCACGTTTTCTAATGATGGGTGGGAAAAGCATGGGAAGTCTACAGAGTGGCCCAATGACATAAAAATGAGGTGGCAGCATCATGAGGAGACCACAGAGTGGCCCAGTGTAAGAGTGGTGAGGTTGCAGCAGCGGGAGGAGACCACAGAGTAGTTATGTAGTTGCAGCATGAGGAGACCACACAGTGGTGAAGTGGCAGCAGCATGAGGAGAACACACAGTGGCCAAGTGACATAGTGTTGAGGTAGCAGCAACATGTGGAGACCACAGAGTAGTGATGTGGCAGCAGTAGCATGATAAGACCACAAAGTGGTCCAGTGACAAGTGGGGAGGTGGCAGCAGCATTAGGAGATCATAGAGTGGTGATGTGGCAGCAGCATAAGGAGACCACAGAGTGAGGAAGTGGCAGCAGAATGAGGAGACCACAAAGTGGCCCAGTGACATAGTGTTTAAGTGGCAGCAGCATCAGGAGACCACACAGTGGTGAAGTTGTAGCAGTATGAGGAGACCACAGAGTGGTGAAGTGGGAGCAGCATGAGGAGACCACAAAGTGGCCCAGTGACATAGTGTTGAGGTGGCAGCAGCATGAAAAGACCACAGTGTGGGGAAGTGGCAGCAGTATGAGGAGACCACAGAGTGGCCCAGTGACATAGTGTTGAGGTGGCATCGGCATGAGGAGACCACAGAGTAGTGAAGTGACAGCAGCATGAAGAGACAAAAAAGTGGCCCAGTGATATAGTGTTGAGGTAGCAGCAGTATGGGGAGACCACAAAGTAGTGATGTGGCAGCAGCATCATGATAAGACACAGAGTGGCCCAGTGACAAGTGGGGAGGTGGCAGCAGCATGAGGAGACCACACAGTAATGATGTGGCAGCACCATGAGGAGTCCACACAGTGATGATGTGGCAGCAGCATGAGGAGTCCACAGAGTAGAGATGTGGCAGCAGCAGGAGGAGAGCACAAAGTGGCCCAGTGACAAGTGGGGAGGTGGCAGCAGCATGAGGAGACCACAGAGTAGTGGTGTAGCAGCAGCATGAGGAGACCACAGAGTGGTGATGTGGCAGCAGCATGAGGAGTCCACAGAGTAGAGATGTGGCAACAGCATGAGGAGACCACAGAGTGTTGAAGTAGCAGCAGCATGAGGAGACCACAAAGTAGTGATATGGCAGCAGCATGATAAAACCACAGAGTGGCCCAGTGACAAGTGGGGAGGTGGCAGAAGCATTAGAAGACCACAGAGTGGGGATGTGGCAGCAGCATGAGGAGTCCACAGAGTAGAGATGTTGCAGAAGCATGAGGAGACCACATAGTGGTAGAGTGGCAGCAGCATGAGGAGCCCACAAAGTGGCCCAATGACATGGTGTTAAAGTGACAGCAGCAAGAGGAGACCACAAAGTGGCCCAGTGACATAGTGTTGAGGTAGCAGCAGCATGAGGAGACCACAGAGTAGTGATATGGCAGCCAAATGAGGAGACCACAGAGAGGTCCTGTGACATAGTGGGGAGGTGGCAGCTGCATGAGGAGACCACAGAGTGGTGATGTGGCAGAAGCACAAGGAGACCACAGAATGGTGATGTGGCAGCAGCATGAAGAGACCACTGAGTTGTGACGTGGCAGCGGCATAAGGAGACCACAGAGTGAGGAAGTGACAGCAGAATGAGGAGAACACAAAGTGGCCCAGTGACATAGTGTTAAAGTGGCAGCAGCATGAGGACACCACAAAGTGGTGCAGTGACATAGTGTTGAGGTAGCAGCAGCATGAGGAGACCACAAAGTGGCCCAGTAACAAAGTGGGGAGGTGGCAGCAGCACAAGGAGACACAAAGTGGTAATGTGTCAGCAGTATGAGGAGACCACAGAGTGGTGATGTGGAAGCAGCATGAGGAGTCCACAGAGTAGAGATGTTACAGAAGCATGAGGATACCACATAGTGGTAAAGTGGCAGCAGCATAAGGAGACCACAAAGTGGCCCAGTGACATAGTGTTGAGGTAGCAGCAGCATTAGGAGACCAAAGAGCAGTGATGTGGCAGCAGCATGAGGAGACCACAGAGAGGCCCTGTGACATAGTGGGGAGGTGGCAGCTGCAAGAGGAGACCACAAAGTGGTGAGGTGGCAGCAGCATGAAGAGAGCACAAAGTGGCCCGGTGACATAGTGTTGAGGTAGCAGCAGCATGAGGAGACCACAGAGTAGTTATTTGACAGCAGCATCATGATAAGACCACAAATTAACCCAGTGACAAGTGGTGATATGGCAGCAGCATGAGGAGACCACAGAGTGGTGATGTGGCAGAAGCATGAGGAGACCACAGAATGGTGATGTAGCAGCAGCATGAGGAGTCCACAGAGTTGTGATGTGGCAGCGGCATAAGGAGACCACAGAGTAATGAAGTGGCAGCAGCATGAGGAGAACGCAAAGTGGCCCAGTGACAGTGTTAAAGTGGCAGCAGCATGAGGACACCACAAAGTTGTGCAGTGACATAGTGTTGAAGTAGCAGCAGCATGAGAAGACCACAGAGTGGCCCAGTGACATAGTGGGGAGGGGGCAGCAGCACAAGGAGACACCAAGTGGTGATGTGGCAGCAGTATGAGGAGACCACAGAGTGGCCCAGTGACATAGTGTTGGGGTAACAGCAGCATGAGGAGACCACAGCTTGATGAGGTGGCAGCAGCATGAGGAGATCACAGAGTGTGCCAGTGACAGAGTGGGGAGGATGGGGGCAATTCGAGTACAAGATGAAGATGGTGGCTTGCAGTAGGAGCACCAGGCAGCAGGTGTGGCATCAGGCGGGTGGCAGCATCAGAATAGTAGCTGAAGCAGGTAGCCAGAAGAAACAGGTCTCTTTTGTCAAAGTGTTGGTGTGGCACCATGGATGATCTTGTCTGATGCATCAGACAATGGTGTTTTGAAAATCCTGGCTGATTCACGCCTGATTCATCTTCACAAAAGGTCAGTTTCTCCACATTTTGGGTGGACAGGAAAGTTCTCCCTGGGGTAACTATAGCCCTGGCCTATAGCTGGAAAGCAAGTATGCCACTACCTGCTGGTTCAGGTTCTGCTCTATGTCTACCTGCATCTGGTGGTAAGTAGTTTCTTCAGTAGGCGGGTGAATAAAATTGCTCATCAGTGACTCTAGACTTAAGTTGCTGCTGATGGAGCTGGTACTGCTCCTGCAACCCCCCCCACCCCCGCAGCCATGGCAGTGAAACGTGAGCCCAGAGGCCCCCCTGGTCAGACCTGCATGAGGATGGGTGATGGCGCACATAGGCAGCGGCCAACTGACTACATAGGATTTCTCAATAGTAGTTCAGTTTTTCCTCCCTCTCAGAGGGTGTTAAAAAAGGCCCCATTTTCGAACAGTAGCGAGGTTCTAACATGGTGGAGAGCCAGAAGTCATCCCTCTGCCGAATGGTGACAATTCAGCTGCCACTACACAAGCAAGTGAGCATGCATCGGGCCATTTGCGCAAGTGACTCAGAGGGACTCCCTGTCTGCATTTCTACTGCATACTGTCACGGTGTGATGCGTAAGTCAGAAGCAACAACGGCATCACTCCCCCCACGGCAGTCAAGACCAAACAAAGCCTCAGCTGGATCCTCCACGATCAATCGCTCAGGTGGTGCTCAATCCAATAAAGTCCTAAATGTACGTCTGTAACTCCAGTAAAGTGAAGAGGAGGCACTCACCAAGTTAGATAATATTCAAGTTTTATTCAGCACGCACCGGTGCACTTCGAAGGTAGGGGCATAGACAGAGTGTCATACAGCAAACAAGCAGCGATAGCTATTTCGCGCAACACGCGCTTCTTCAAACTGCACACCTAGTCGTCAAATGATGACGTCAATTTAAAGCGCTAGCGTCCCGGGTTGCCAGGATACCCTGGACGCCACTCGCTATTACGTTCAGACAATTGCGGGAAATACCCGCTAACAATACAAAAACATATACTACAATAAAGAAAGACTTGCACAGAACGACAACACATCTGGCTGGAGCCTATAAGAAAACTGACATATCGGCACGTTCATTGAGTCCCAAGCGCCCTGTAGCCTGTGTACGGAGGATCCACCTACTCTCACGTTGCAACAGTAGGCGGTGTCTATCACCTCCACACTGTCACGGTGTGTCTGGGTGCTCTGCCTCATCTTCCTCTTTGCCCTGTAGCTCTTCTGCTGGTCCTGCTCCTCCTTTCCTGTCACCTGTGTTGAAAAAGCCCCCATTTCTCTACACATTGCTTGTGTGGCTTGGCAGGAACCACATTTACCCAGTGGGCCGTAAAGTACATACGGTTGTAGCAGGGTTAAGACTCCTGCTTTCTGATATGTGTTTAACATTAAACTATAGTTAACTAAACTGGTTAAGCAATTGCTTCTCAATGGCTTTTGTTTCAAGATAACGCGATAAGATAATTAAATTTGAAGTAAGGATTGGAGTCTTACCCCTGCTACATCTGTATATTGTCTTTGAGCGTAGTTTCAGCTTCTCACGTCGGCACTGCCATGCACTTTGGCAGACACCGACAGGCTCAAGGACTGGCCCACCTTCTGTTCTACATATGTGTGCAGGGTTGGTACTGCCTTTTTGGCAAAGAAATGATGGCTTGGGACTCTCCACCTAGGCTTGTCACAAGCCATCAGTTCTCTGAAAAGTGCAGAGACCACCACTTGGAAAGGGAGGGACTGCAGAACCAGCAACTTGGCCAGGAGCATGTTCAGCTTCTTCAACGTTGGATGAGTGCACGCATACTGTTGTCTCTTGGCAATCGCTTCGGTGATCGATTGCTGACGAAATAACTGACGAGGAGTAGGAGCAGGATCATCAGGACCAGCAGATGATGGGAATGACAGACAGCTCCCTTCGGGTGAGGTGGTAAAGCCTTGACTGCATGAAATTGGGTGCATGCCACTTGGTGATGCAGTGGTTGCTTCAGCAGGCTTTACCACCTCATCGGAGCCATGGTTCTCCCAGGCCACTGTATGTTGCATTGGCACCCTGGCCACGCTTCCCCATTTTTTACCCCAAAATTCGACAAATGGCCGGGTTCACCTCCTCCCACTGTCTAACAAAAAACTGCCACACCGCCGAGTACAGCATTTTTCCCCCAACACTTTTAACCCAGCACATTTGGCTCCCGACCTCCCACTGCTGCCACCCTGATGACTCACTGCCATGCTGCTGGCTCAGCTGCTGCCTCACATGCAAGCTGCCACCTTCTTCTCCTGATGATGATGGCCACTGGCTTCCCCTGGCTCCTAAGTATTCGAGATTATCTCTTTATTGCAAAAAATCTGCAATGTAATAATCGCATAATGCGAATTAGGAACGCGAAATACAGGCGTGGGTCACTTTGGCTACATTTTTCAAGCTGCTAGAAGTTTCCTGAGTTTATACTGAGACTGAATAAAATGGTTGGCATGGCAGAACATTCTATGCAGATAGAGTGCTCCAATATATTAGCAGGTCTGACTACATATTACTGATTGGTGCAACAAGTATTGTTGTGGCCTTCTCATTGGCCCACAAGCAAGAACCAGGGAGGAATTGTGTTCAGATGGAAGAAAGTGACCAATATTCGAAAATACGAAAATAAAGCCCTATATTCTAAATATTTGCGAATTCTCGAAGTTGCGATATTCACGATTAAAATTCGCTATTCGAATAGTCGCACTCAACACTACCTATAAATACACCCCCCCCCCCCCGAAAAAAAATAAAAAATATGTAAAATCAACGCAGAACGGCTAATAGGAACTTAGGAAGTAAGTATCTTTCCTATTAATACACCCCTTAAATGGCTGTAGTATACAATGTATTTTCCCCACCGAACGGCTCTTATGACACATTTTTTTCTTATTTTTTTCTTATTAATACACCCCCCCAAAAAAGTATAACAATGTAAAATCAATGCAGGGCGGCTAAAAAGACGTACGTATCTATACTATTAATAAACCCTGTAAATGGCTGTAGTACAATGAAATTTCACTGCTGAACAGCAATTATAACATATATTTTTCCCTTCTTTTTCCTATTAATACACCCCCCCCCCCAAAAAAAAAAAAAAAAACAACTATGTAAAATCAACGCAGAATGGCTAATGGGACGTAAGAATCTTTCATATTAGTACACCCCGTAAAGGGCTGTAGTACAATGTAACTTCACCACCGAACGGCACTTATGACATACTTTTTCTTTATTTATTTCCTAATTATACACCCCCCAAAAAAACATAAAACAATGTAAAATCAACACAGGACGGTTAATAGGACGTATGTATCTATCTTTTTAATACACCCCGTAAATGGCTGTAGTACAATGTAACTTCACCCCCGAACAGCACTTATGGCATATATATATATATATATATATATATATTTTTTTTTCTATTAATAAATCATTTCTATAATTCTATAATTTCTATTAATAAATAATTTTCTATTAATATAAAATCAAAGCTAGACAGCTAATAGTACATATGTAGCTATCCTACTAATACACCGTGTAAATGGCTGTATATATCTATCCTTTTAATACACCCTGTAAATGGCTGTAGTACAATGTAACTTCACCACTGAACGGCAATTATGACATATATTTTTTCTTTTTATTTCCCTATTAAAAAACCCCTCCAAAAAAATTCAATGTAAAATCAATGCAAAACAGCTAAAAGAATGTACGTATCTTTCCTATTATTACACCCCGTAAATGGCTGGATCACACAGAACTTGCACGCCAATCACAAGCAAGGTTTGCTGGAATTAGTAATGTATCATATAGTTTAAACAACCTAAAAGCACCAGTATAACACCAATTTGGATCCCCAATTAGTGCAGCAAGGTGTAATAGAATCGCTCCTATATCCCAGGCTTTACACTCTCCTATTGCACCCTGTTCTCTTTTAGAGTGTAGATGATGCCTCCCTATCCTTTCCCTACACCTTGACTAATCTTTTCCTGAACTTCTAAATCGTTTTTTCAGCACAATAAAGTAATTCCTAGCACTGTCCCTAGTGCCAGCTGATTTCTTTACCTGCACTAAGCACACGGGCTGGCTGCCTGCTGATTGGCTGCATGCATGGCATTGTGGGTGATCCCTCGTACCTAGAGTTCTTTGCTCCATGTCCTAAAACGTGCAGCAGCCATTTTATGAAAAAATGCGTTTCGTTACCGCAAAGCATGAGGAAATTCGGATCGAATTCCACTTCGTCAACTTCGATTCGCTTTTCTCTAATCCTGACATTATCTCAAAGCTTAGGCTGATTGCTGCCGGTGGCCCATCTTGCCACTGTTGCTGTCTCTCTGTCTAACTATTATCACATTATGCACGTCTGGAAATGCGATGTGACTCATAATGCTATGCAGCCAGCCAATCAGCAGATGGCCATCACCTGTGATGTTGCAGCCCTTTAAAAGCCTCATCCCGCACGGTCTCTGCTATTTCACTGTGATCTAAGCATAGGGAGAGAAGTGACAAGCGTTAAGGACAGTGTTCAAGAAGCCTTTAATTGCGGAATATTAGGTAGGGAGACTGCAGGGACAGTGTAGGGAGATCATAGGGAGAGTTTTTACATACTGTAGTGTTAGCATAGGGAGACTGCAGGGACAGTGCAGGGACAGTACAATCTCTGTCATCTGAAGCTGAAGCGGTCCATAGGAGACAGCTGTCCATAGGAGACAGCCAACTTTGGATCAATCCCTGTGTAGGGCACATAGGTATCTAATTCTATTTGGCCTTGATTCTCAAATTGGGGTGAATACGCTGTGTAATTTAACTGTTATTGGGGTCGCCACCTTGTTTCATGGATACGCAATTCTATTACACCTTGATTCTCAAATTGAGGTAAAAAGGCTAATTTTACAGTTATTGGGGCGTCCACCTTGTTTAATAGATAAGCAATTCTATTAGACCTTGATTCTAAAATTTGGGTGATTGAGCTATTTTTACTGTTATTGGGGTGCCTACTTGTTTCATAGGTAAGCAATCCCATTATGCCTTGATTCTCATATTGGAGTAAAACAGCTGTCTAATTTTACTGTTACTGGGGTGCCCACCGTTTTTTTCATCGATTAGCAATTCTATTATACCTTGATTCTCAGATTGGGGTGAATAAGCTGCCTAACTTAACTGTTATCGGGGTGCCCACCTTATATCATAGATAAGCAATTCTATTACTCCTTGATTCTCAAATTGAGGTAAATAAGCTGTCTATTTTTATTGAGGTGTCCACCTTGTTTAATGGATAAACTAATCTATTAGGCCTTGCTTCTCAAATTGGATTGAACACGCTGTCTATTTGTTTGTTATTAGAGTGTCCACTTTGTTTAACAGATAAGCAATTCTATTATGCCTTAATTCTAAAATTGGGGCAAATAAGCTGTCTAATTTAACTGTTATTTGGGTATCCACCTTGTTATATAAGCAATTCTATTATGACTGGATTCTCAAATTGGGGTGAATAAGCTGTCTAATACTGCTGTTATTGGGGTGTCCACTTTGTTTAAAAGATAAGCAATTCCTTTAGGTCTTGATTCTCAAATTGGGTTAAATAAGCTTTCTCATTTAACTGTTACTGTTATTTAACTGTCCATCTTGGTTAACCCCTTCAGGACCCTGCCATTTCTCATCTTAAGGACCAGGCCATTTTTTGAAAATCGGACATGTGTCACTTTATGTAGTGATAACTTTAAAACGCTTTTAATTATCCAAGCCATTCTGAGATTGTTTTCTCCTCACATATTGAACTTCATGACAGTGGTAAATTTGAGTCAAAATATTTAATTTTATTCATAAAAAAATACCAAATTTACCAAAAATTGTGCAAAATGTTAACATTTCAATGTCTCTGCTTTTAAAACAGATAGTGACACCTCCTAAAATAGTTATTACTTTACATTTCCAATATGTCTACTTCATGTTTGGATCAATTTCTAAATTACATGTTCTTTTTTTGGGACGGTAGAAGGCTTAGAAGTTTAGAAGCAAATCTTTAAATCTTTAAGAAAATTTCTAAAACCCAATTTTTAAGGACCAGTACAGGTCTCAAGTCACTTTGTTGGGTTTTCATATTAGAAACCATCCATAAATGGCCCCATTATAGACACTACACCCCTCAAGGTATTCAAAACTGATTTTACAAACTTTGTTAACCCTTCCACAAGAAATAAAGGAAAATGAAGATGATATTACCGAATTTCATTTTCTTGGCAGATTTTCGATTTTAATCCATTTTTCCAGTAACAAAGCAAGGGTTACCAGCTAAACAAAACTCAATATTTATTGCCCTGATCCTGTAGTTTACAGAAACACCCCATATGTGGTCGTAAACTGCTGTACGGGCACACAGCAGGGCGCAGAAGAAATGGAACACCAAATGGTTTTTGGAGGGCAGAATTCACTGGGATAATTTTAAGTCACCATGTCACATTTGAAGACCCCCTGATTCACCCCTAGAGTAGAAACTCCCAAAAAGTGACCCCATTTTGGAAACAACGGGATAAGGTCTCAGGAATTTTAATAAACAGCAAATTAAGCTGCAAAAACCAGTGTCAGGCAGCTACTGCCAAGGCCAATAAGATAATGGGTTGCATCAAAAGGGGCATAGATGCCCGTGATGAGAACATAGTCCTACCACTTTACAAATCACTAGTCAGACCACACATGGAGTACAGTGTACAGTTCTGGGCTCCTGTGAACAAGACAGACATAGCAGAGCTGGAGAGGGTTCAGAGGAGAGCAACTAAAGTAATAACTGGAATGAGGGATCTACAGTACCCTGAAAGGTTATCAAAATTAGGGTTATTCACTTTAGAAAAAAGACGACTGAGGGGAGATCTAATAACTATGTATAAATATATCAGGGGTCAGTACAGAGATCTCTCCTATCATCTATTTATCCCCAGGACTGTGACTGTGACAAGGGGACATCCTCTGCGTCTGGAGGAGGTGGTGATGGTGAGTACAATAAAGGAATTCAAGAGGGGACTGGATTAATTTCTGGAGTGTAATAATATTACAGGCTACAGCTACTAGAGAGGGGTCGTTGATCCAGGGAGTTATTCTGATTGCCTGATTGTAGTCGGGAAGGAATTTTTTTCCCCTTAAGTGAGGAAAATTTGCTTCTGCCTCACAGGGGTTTTTTGCCTTCCTCTTGATCAACTTGTAGGAAACAGGCCGAACTGGATGGACAAATTTCTTTTTTCGGTCTTATATACTATGTTACCATGTTTTGTTGGTATTATTTTAGGGTACATATGATTTTTGGTTGCTCTATTTTACATTTTTTGTGAGGTAAGGTAACAAAAAATAGCTGTTTTGACACCGTTTTTATTTTTTGTTTTTTACAGTGTTCATCTAACAGGTTAGATCATGTGGTATTTTTATAGAGCAGGTTGTTATGGACGCGAAAATATCGAATATGAATTTTTTTGGTTGTTTGTTTCAGTTTTACATAATAAAGCATTTTTGAAAAAAATTATATTTTTGTGTCTCAATATTCTAAAAGCCAAAGTAATTTTTTATTTTTTGGGTGACTGTCATATGCTTGGGCTGATTTTTTTTCGGTATGAGATGCCGGTTTGATTGGTACTATTTTAGGGTGCATATGACCATTACACTTTTTGTGGTGTAAGGTGACAAAAATGGCTTTTTCTTACACTTTTTTTTTTTTACGGTGTTCACCTGAGGGGTTAAAACATGTGATATTTTTATACAGCAGGTCGTTACAGATATTACAATACCTAATATGTATACTTTATTTATTTAAGTTTTACACAATAAATGAATTTTTAAAACAAAAAAAATCATGCTTTAGTGTCTCCATTTTCTAAGAGCCATAGTTTTTTGGGAGATTGTCTTAGGATAAGATGATGTCTGTCTTGTTTTGGTGGTAAACAAATCTGTCTTTTTTCTTCCAAAACATGTTTTTTTAAACACGCTGTATAAGACCATCAAACATGCATTTACAGACAGTATGTCAGTGTCAATCAGACATCATTTCTAGAGTTGAGCGAACCCAAACTGTATAGTTCGGGTTCGTACCAAACTTTTCAGTTTTCCGCACCCGGACCCGAACATATCCGTAAAAGTTCAGGTTCAGGTTCGTTGTTCGGCGAACTCTTCCCACTTTTTGAAAGGCTGCAGGGCAGCCAATCAACAAGCGTTTCACTATTTTGCCCTAAGAAGCCATAACAGCCATGCCTACTATTGGCATGGCTGTGATTAGCTAAGTGCAGCATATGACCCAGCCTCTATATAAGCTGGAGTCACGTAGCACCGCTGCTGCTCTAAGTGTAGGGACAGGTTGCTGCTGCTGTTGTGAAGGAGAACTATGAACTTGGTGGTGTTAAATCTTCAAACTACAGCTATTATTGAGGGTGCTAATCTACATATTTGTACCCAGCCCTGAGTCCAGTGATACTGCAAAATCATTTTTAATCCATCTGTTACTGAGGTGGGGGTTGGCGGTCATTTTAGCAACTGCAGTGTCCTTGGAACTGCATGTGACCTGCATGTGTGCCAGCCAGCCAAGGACATCAGTCTAATTATTTTTTGGTAGCTCAGTGGAGGAAAAATTCCTTTTTTCCAGCAGGTCAAGTCCCCCTACATCACCTATTTTATAATTTAGGGGTGACATTTCTGTAGTTGGGGTAATAAACCCGTACTGTCGTACCACAGAGCACGTTTGCATACACCGTGGAAAACCTGTTTTATAATTTTGCAGTGACATAGTGCATTTCTGTAGTTGGGGGAATAAACTGTCGTACCACAGAGTACGTTTGCATACAATGCTGAAAAAACAGTTTTTTTGCCAGTTTTGCCGTATACAAACCCCTGCTCTGCATAGGTGACAGGGAGGTAAATTTCAAAAAACCATCTGTTACATTGGTGGGTGACATTTTGCCAGTTTTGCCGTATACAAACCACTGCTCTGCATAAGTGACAGGGAGGTAAATCTCTAAAAATCCTCTGTTACATTGGTGGGTGACATTTTGCCAGTTTTGCCATATACAAACCCCTGCTCTGCATAAGTGACAGGGCGGTAAATTTCAAAAAATCATCTCTTACATTGGTGGGTGACGTTTTGCCGTAGACAAACCCCTGCTTGGCATTGGTGACAGGGAGGCAAATTTCAAAAAATCATCTGTTACATTGGTGGGTGACATTTTGCCAATTTTTGCCATATACAAACCACTGCTCTGCATAGGTGACAGGGAGGTAAATTTCAAAAAATCATCTGTTACATTGGTGGGTGACATTTTGCCAGTTTTGCCGTATACAAACCCCTGCTCTGCATAAGTGACAGGGCAGTAAATTTCAAAAAATCATCTCTTACATTGGTGGGTGACGTTTTGCCGTATACAAACCCCTGCTTGGCATAGGTGACAGGGAGGTAAATTTCAAAAAATCATCTGTTAGATTGGTGGGTGACATTTTGCCAGGTTTGTCGTATACAAACCCCTGCTCTGCATAGGTGACAGGGAGGTAAATTTCAAAAAATCGTATGTTACATTCTTGGGCCATAAAGTACCCCTGCACTACATACCTGACTTGGAAATATATTCAGTAAATTAGGTGGCCTTCAGATTGTTGGGTGATGTGTACCCCTTCTTTCTTTCAAAGTACCCCTACACTGCATACCTGACTGGGAAATATATTAAGTAAATTAGGTGGCCTTCAGATTGTTGGGTGATCTTTACCCCTTCTTTCTTTCAAAGTACCCCTGTACTGCATGCCCGACTAGGAATTATATTCTGTAAATTCAGTGGGGTTTACATTGTTGGGTGCTGTAGTTATATGCTGTAAAATCTCCATTATGTCTCCATGATAAATCTGCAGCGTGGGGGCCTCTTGTGGTTTCTATAGACTTTTAAAATATTTCGCGGGGCAAATAGATGTCTGATGACAGGGACGCTCCATGACCCCTTTTTTCTTTCAAACTACCCCTGCCCTGCGTACCCTGCATACCCCTGCCCTGCATACCTGACTGGGAAATATATGCTGTAAATTAGGTGGCGTTCAGATTGTTGGATGATATGTACCCTGTGTTCCTTCTTTCTTTCAAAGTACCTCTGCACTGCATAACAGACAGGGAACTTAGTTCATTACAATTGGTTACATTGTTGCCTGACATAAAGCCTTTTTTGGCTGTGAAGCCAAAGGTAGTCGCCAACAACAATGTGTTTTGTTTTCTTTTTTTTTTTATAAATTGGGGTAGACCCCAAAACATTGGGAAACATAAAAAAGAAAACAAAGAGTAAGTGCGCTGTAGTATAACAATGGTTGGGTGAGGCCGGTATACAAGTTTATTCTGCATAAGGTACGAACAAGTCCTGTGGGATCCATGCCTGGTTCTTTTTAATGAACGTGAGATTGTCCAAGTTGGCTGTAAACAAGCTTCTGAGCTTGTTTGTGATAACGCTCCCAGCCATGCTAAACACACGTTCAGACAGGGCAGACCAGCACCTCCAAGGCGTGAAGGTGAAGCTGAGGCCATGTCCCCAATTTGGAAACCCAGAAGTTGAATGCGGCAGACCCAGTGGCGTAGCTAGAAATTACTGGGCCCAACAGCAAATTTTTGAATAGGTGGGGCACCCCCCCCCCCCAGTAATTTTTTCGCAACCCCATCCTTTCATGCTGCCCCCATTCCAGTGGCTACTAAAGAGCGCTCTCTCAGACTAGGCAGCTGTTCCATCCGTTTTCAACACTGTCTATACTGCCACTGTATATAATTTCATTGTATAATACTCTTGAGGGAACCCTGACAAAGTCTTTTAGTCCTCCTACTCCTGGATAGGCCCCTTCTTGGTCAGGGCCCCAAAGCAGCCGCTTTTCCTGCTTCCCTGTAGCTACGATCCTGGGCAGTCCCATCAGTCAGTACGTGTAGGCGTGTGCTCAGATACTATTCCACCATTTTGCGGAAATCCTGCCACTTGCTAAGACGTTCCATATCTTCTGGTGGTGCTGGTTGTTGTGGCGTGTGGACAAAGCTTTTCCACATTTCGGCCATGCTAGACCGTGCCTTCTGAGGTGCAGGTGTTGACCCAGCTGCGTTGGCGACTTCTTCCTCCTCCTCCTCTGCTTTAGCCTTGTGCTTCCACTGAGCCCCTGGTGTCAGGTGTGTATGCCATCAGCAGTGCGTCTACCATGGTTGGCTTCTTCCGATCACGCTTCAGTGACGGAATTAAGGACGGCATGTTGTCCTTGTAAATATGGGCAACTTGGCAGTTGTTGCGCAGGCACTGCAGTATGTAGTCGCTCATGTTTGCCAGGCTTCCCAGAGGCAACGACAAGCTGTCCTCTGTGGCAGGTGTATCATCTGTGTTCTCCGTATCCCCCCAGCCACGCTCAAGTGAGGACCGAAAGCTGCTTTGGGTGCCACCCTGCTGTGAACACGGTTTCTTCTCCTCCTCCTCCACCTCCTCCAGAACTGTGCCCTGGCTGGACAATTGTGTACCTGGCCTATGTTGGTGCAGGAACCCACCCTCTGAGCCCCTTGTATAAAACTGGCCTTATAAGGTAAGGGTAAGGCATGTATATAGTTTTGTTTGTTTATTTAGTTTATCTGACTTATAGTTATTTAAATATGTTTATAAGTAAATTTGTAAATAGTTAGTGAATGGGCATTAATGAGTGGTGTCCTTGAGCACCAATAAAAGTGAATTTGTCCCACCAGAATCTAAGAGCTGGATTAACTAAATTGATTTTCAGTGTCAGGTGTTCAGGAATTTCTGCACCACCAAATTCAGCACATGCGCCAGGCAAGGGATCTGTGTCAAACCGACTAGGGCTAGAGCTGCTACGAGATTTCCTCCATTACCGTACACCACCAGGCCGGGCTTGAGGCTCAGTGACACCAACCACTCATCGGTCTGTTGTTCCATGCCCGTCCACAGCTCCTGAGCGGTGTGAGGTTTGTCCCCCAAACAGATGAGTTTCAGAACAGCCTGCTGTCGTTTCCCCCTGGCTGTGCTTATGTTGGTGGTGAAGGTGTTACGCTGAAAGGATGAGGAGGTGGTAGAGGAGGAGGAAGCGGAGGAGGAGGAGTAGGCAACAGGAGGGAAATAGAAATGCCCTGCAATCCTCAGGGGCGGAAGGACATGCGCGACACTGCTATCTGCCTCTAGCCCAGCCACCACTACATTTACCCAGTGTGCTGTTAGGGAGATATAACTTCCCTGCCCGTGCGTACCGGTCCACGTATTGGTGGTGATGTGAACCTTGCCACAGATGGCGTTGCGCAGTGCACACCTGATTTTGTCCGCCACTTGGTTGTGCAGGGAAGGGATGGCTCGCCTGAAAAAGTAGAGGCGGCTGGGAACGTACTGTGGGACAGCCACCGCCATAAGTTTTTTAAAAGTCTCCATCCATCTCCACCAGACAGAATGACAGCATTTCAAAGGACCAGGAATTTTGAAATCCTGGCATTCAGGGCCAGGGATCGCGGGTGGGTAGGAGGGTACTTCCTCTTTCTATTTCTTTTTCTAATTTGGAGATGGACAGCTGAACGCTTCCATGGGATAGTGTGGAGATGCTTGGTGATGGTGAAAGATGTGGTGGCATTGCTGCCACATCCTCTGTTTCCGGGGTGGCAGGTGGCACTGTCACTCACTTGTGCTTAGGTTTAGAATGTTAATTTTTAATTTTTATGTATTTTATGTTATTTTAAGTTATTTCCCTATCTAAATTTGACACTTGTCCTTCTCTTACCCCCATTTTGCTTCAATTTCCAGCCCTCTAGCCATTTCCAGGACCTTTTTAGAGCCATTCTAGTGCCCCAAAGTTCGGGTCTCCATTGACTTCAGTGGGGTTCGGGGTAAAGTTCGGGTCCCGATCTCGAACTTTGCTGTGAAGTTCAGCCGAACTCAGCGACCCCGAACTTCCAGGTGTTCGCTCAACTCTAATCATTTACTATAGCTGTTATTGCGTTCCAGAGCTTGGGAGGGAGGATGCTGGATGGAAAAAAAAATGTATGAGTCCTAGGAGACTACAGGGGGTTATATATCAACTTTCAGGGCAATTGGAGCAACTTCGATTTGGGCCTAATTGATTTGAGTCCGAACTGAACTTTTTCAAATATTCGGCGAAACAGACCCAAAACGAATCTCGATTGGTTCACTTATCTCTACCCTGACATTAAAATCATGTATTTTATACTTTTATATGCTGTGACGCCACTTTGTGAACATCATTCCTTTACAATAACTCTACTGGCATATTACCTCATGTACTGTGATGTCACACATGGTTGGGATCAGGGAAAGGCAGGTAGGTGACTACAGGGACACTATTTTATTGTAAAACAAAAAATGGCATCAGAAAGCTGTAATGTGTGATGATTCCTGCAATACAAATGTAAAGGACCTGCAAAAATATAGTTACATAATCATAATTTTGTAGACTCTTAAGTCAGTGCACAGTAGGACAATGTGAGATGTGCAGTTTAAGATTTACTGGGGTCATTTATTAAAACCAGCTTATTAACCCTGCGCTAGTTCTCGATGGCGCCGGCCTCTACATAATTTAGGCACATCCTAAGTCCTAAATCTACTCCAACACCCTTTCTGCTCTCTGGATTTATTTTAGGCTCACGAAGTTCCTATTTATCTTGGGGGTCTGAAATATCCACCTAATTTGGTGTCTATTTTAGGGACTGTCATTATTTGGTCTTTATTTTTTCTTGAGTTTGATCTGGGGTCTTTATAACTAGTGGTGTGTGATGAAGGATATATGGTATGTACTAGTGCTTGATATGCAGAAGGATAGCAGTGTCTGTATAATTGAATGATATGTGTTAAAAAGCTGATCCCATTTCTTCTTGGAATCTCAACATCTAATACCACCACTTAAGTATGGTATGTTGGGTATGAGTCTATGAGGGTAATTTATGAACACCCAACACCAGAAACTGCCTTTCAAAAGTTGCAAGTTGTGGTTTCCAACTTTATAAACACCATTTACACCACCCTTGCCACTTTAATAAATAGGGTGGGGTGTGGGCAGGGCCATCAGGCCTAAAAGATTTATCATTTTCACAAGTATTATGGCATAAATGAAGACTGAAATCTACACCAGATACGAGCTGGTGCAGATTTTATTCTAGGCACATAAACTGCTGGAGGATGCGCTTAATGTATGATGAGACATGCACGTTGTCATAAATTAAGTGCATCATCTAACAGCACAGGGAATATAAAGACCAATGTAGGAATCACCGGTCTTGATAAATGTCCCCCTATGTGTTTTTCTTATTCGGTATACCTTTTGTTCTTTGCGCATATAAGCCTATCCCAGACTGTAGATATGTGTTAGTTATTGTGCACCTTTTGTTAGCTATCTGTATAGCAAGATCTGTGAACTCTCAGCTAGACTCGTTATTAGAGCATGAGCTGTAGCCTGAGGAGGTGAATAACCCACAGAGCACCAGCTACTTGCCTCAGAAATGTGCCCAGTATTTGTATTCAATTTCATAGACCACCAGGTATGTTTCCATTTGCTTCTTCCCTACTAATTACTCCATTGCTATATAATTGCTATTGTCTTGAATGTATTCTATGTCTGCAGGAGAGGGCTTTTGGGTTGAAATTTGCCTTATCAGCCTAAGACATCAAAATGCCTTGTCCAGGCAAAAAACACAATGTGCACAATTCCTGCACTGTGATATCTGCCTATACATTAACATAAATACAGACCATTATATTTTGAAAATATTGTATATTGAGGCCATTGCAACTTGAGGGACCCCTGTCCCTTATACTTAAAGGGGTTGTCCGGGTTCAGAGCTGAACCTGGGCATATCCCCTTCTTCACCCAGACAGCCCCTCTGATATAAGCATCAAAGCATTTCGTGCTTTGATGCTCTCCTTTGCCTGCGCTGTATCGCGCAGGGCAAGGGCTGTTTGTTTATATTTTTTTATACCATTTTACAAGCTGGGGTAGCCCTAAAGCCCGCCCATTGGTGCCAGTAGACAGAAGCCTTCGCGTAGCAAAGACCCGGTACATCATTGCATCTAATGAAAAAGGCGTTGCCATGCGCAATTCAGTGCAGTGATGCTCACATCAGAGGGGTTGTCCGTGTTGTGCTCTGAACCCAGACAACCCCTGTAATGTATTTAACCATTTCTATAACATAAATCTGGGCATTTCTCTCTGCGCATTACTGCCAAAGGCATTTGCTTGATTTAAAGAGGGTTTTTCAAAAGAGTTGCACACACACAATCAAGATGTCAGTGTCATCATTTCCGGATTAACTTCCTTTGCCAAATTTCTACATGGACTATGTTCTTTTAAATGCAGATTTTTAATAGGGTGGTTTCTGGAAAAAGCACATACAATTCCTTTAACAATTATTAATCATAAAGAGACAATTAACACAAGCTTTAGGCTTGAAATAAACAACTATTTGTCTTTTTCTGTATCTAAAAATGTAACCAGACAATGACTGGCTGAAATACAGTATTTGGTTTGAAATTAATAAAGCATTCTTTTAGAGAGAAAGTATTTTAGTGTAATGTCTGATGTGTATCAAACTGGATAATAATAGGCATTTACTTTCCTTTGTTCTAAGCTGTCATCAAACTATATTGTGTTTTGTATAAATACATGTAAAACGAGTGTGAATTGGTGCCAATATCTTGATTGGTAAGTGTCTAGTTAGTGCTGGATTATATTTGTAGTCTTTATATTTATAGTTGGAGCTCTTCAGATTAAAGCAGATGGAGCTTTGCAATATTTTGAGAATTTTATAGCCTACAACACATTAGAAATAAACCTGTGCAATAAATAATGTATTCTGGTCTTGGTTCTGTGTTGTCTGCTGCACACGAGGGGAATTCATGGGATCTACTTCGAATTTATAGCTTTATACTCTGAAATTTGATTTGAGCCCATGTACGATTTTCTCCTGCAGTCAAGGCAGTTTAAGCTATGACACTAGACTGGGCCAAGCCAAGATCTATAGATGCAAGAGGTGGCACTGCCCTAGGAGCAGAATATTGCCTGAAATAAAGCAATGTGAAAAAGCTGTTTCAGACTACAAGTCTTGTAAGAAAATTAAAAATAATTTGTTTCAATAAATTATACAAATATCTTATAGAGGTTTCAAGTATGGGGTAATAAAACGTTATGCAACTTACAAATATTCTGTGATGCTGGGATTTAGTATTGCCATATAAACGATAAAGCCAGAAGTCTGAGTTGTTATAAATAAAACTACCCTTCCCAAGCCAGCAATTGTCATAAAATAATAAAAGAATGTATGTGGCTTCCTTACTACTGGGCTATACTTGTTTGCAGCAACAACATGCCCATATGCTCCATGTGACTTGCAGCCAATCGCTGGCCTTAATAATATTATGTTAATGGACATAACTATAGCCATAGCACAGCCGGTACAACTGGTAAATACAGAATTACATATGTATAAGCCAACATATACGTCATGGGGAACTCCAGATTGGAAAGATTTGGGATGTCTGGCTACACGCTCGAAATACCATCTAGTTATAGAAAAGGGGATGGACTCCGGGGTGCTTGTGCATGTGTGTGGTATGTGAGTGCAGTCTGGTGGCCGCGTAATATTGTGTGCTGGGATGCTCTGTCAAAGGGACTTTTTCATGTGATCTCGTGGGGGTCGTACTATGATGGCTCATTGCGACACCAGTGTACTTTCTCCTTGTTTGCTGCCTTGTGCGTCTTTCTTCTTTCAGTGTTCCGGTTGGGATGCTATTGTATAATATATTTTAAAATCAATAAGTAAACACTATTCCATAGCAGCCATAGAACTTGCTATGTGGCCCAGAGGTTGGGGGGCCCTACCAGGTGCCAGAACATTGTACTTATTTGTGGGGAATATGGGGAATAATAATATGGTGTTTTTTTTTGGCATAATTTGGTTTTTCTGATATATTGTGCATATATTTATATATATATATATATATATATATATATTATAAATAACACATGGTAGGTAAGAGGCTTTGTCAGTGTCGGACTGCGATACTTAGAGACCACCAATGTTACTGATTCTGGGTGCCCAACTTAGGGCTCCTGCACACTAATTTATTTTTTTTCCATGTCTGTACCGTTTACTTCACTTCAATGGGGCCGCAAAACAAAAAGACTCCGTGTGCATTCCATGTCTCTATGTCCGCATGGCCGTTCTGTAAAATGAAAACTGGTCTATTAGAGGCCAGCTGTTCTGTTCCGCATAATGTGGAATGCACACACCCAGTATCCATATTTTGCGGATCCGCAATGTGCAGACTGCAAAACATCCAACGATCGTGTTCATGAGCACTTGCACATGACCGTATGGCTTTTTCAGTGTTTTGCTGGCCTCTCTTATCGGATCAATTTTTCCGTCTTTTAATTCCTTTGTTTCCATTTCGGTTCCATTTTTCCATTCTGTTTTTCCGTATGGCATATACAGTGTACAGTAATTACATAGAAAAAATTGGGCTGGTCTTAAAATTTTCAATAGATTGTTCAGCAAAAACAGAACGGATACGGAAGACATACAGATGCCTTTCCATATGCTTTCCGTTTTTTTTGCGGACCCATTGACTTGAATAGAACTTAATTTGCGGGCAAGAATAGGACATGTTCTATATATAAACGGAACGGAAAAACGGAAACAGAAGGCATACGGAGACACTTCAGCATTTTTTGTGGTCCCATTGAAGTGAATGGTTCAGTATACTGTCAGTATACTGCACTGAAAAAACGGCCAGTATACAGTCCGCAAAATACTGTAGTGTGCATGAGGCCTTACAGTGATAGAAATATTAAAGATGAAGTATGATGGCAGACATTCACACGGCCTTGAGAAGAGTCAAATCTACCTTAGAAGAGTCCTGGTTATTCATAATCTCCTGCTCTCCCCACCCATCTGCTGATAATTGGCAGTTCTCTCCTAGAGAGAAATGGAGAAAGCCTGTCAATCATCAGCAGGTGGGCAGGGAGAGCAAGAATTCATGAATAACAATGACTCTTCGACTCTTCTCAGGTGGCTGTGACTCTTTTCCAGGCCCAGTCTGCAATAATCGTGATGTTGGTTTTCGACAACCACTTACTTTTAACTTATAAATGACAGACCACTGAAATCAACTCACCAGTCTCTTCTTTATGCTGCCATTAGTATAGTTCCTTTTAATACAAGGCACTTACTAATGTATTGTGATTGTCCATATTGACTCTTTTCCATCACATTATATACAGCACGTATCCATTTTTTTGACCACTGTGCAATCCAGCAGCAGCAGCAGTCGTGCTTGCACACTATAGGTAAAGGTGTTGGCCTATGCACACTTCCAGCCTTTCCATATATTGTGTAAGCACAGCCATCACTGCTGGATTACACAGTGGTTATAACTACGGATGAGTGCTGTGTATAATGTGATGGAAAGGAGGCAATATGGACAATAACAATACATTAGTAAGTGCCTTATATTAACTGCATGATAAATGCTATTTACTGAAGTGAGACAAAGCCTTTAAGCATACATTTCTGGCATAAATTTACCAAATCTTAACCTTCTCATATTGTATATAATGTAAATCATAATTAAAAGGGTTGTCCTACCATAATTACCTATTTCCTATCTACAGGATAGGTGATAAATATCTGATTGTTGGGGTCTGACTGCTGGAACACTCACTGAACATGAAAAAAGGGGTCCTGAGACATTTAATTACATTACCACTAATCTATGTACACAAGGGTCTTAAGACCACGTTCCCTTGATCATGGGGTCCCAACAGTCAGACCCCTATCAATCAGACACTTATCACCTTTCATGTCATAGCTCTTGGACCTTTTCACTTTCCTTATCCTTAAAGGTTTTCTTTGGGTTTAAAAAAAAAAAAAATTAAATTAAAATTAAAAATCTGGCCCAAAATATGTGTCAAACTAAAATAAAAATGCTCGCCTGTTAAAGGACCTGTGTCCACTTTTCTAGTTATCCTCTATCCACAGGATCGGGGATAACTAAGTGATCCATGGGGGTCTCCACTGATCTCCCTTCTAGATTGAGTGGCAGATCGAGCATATGCCCTGCCGCTCCATCCATTCTCTATGGGGTCGCTGGAGATGTCAGAGTACAGTGCTGGCTAATTCCAGTGGTCCCAAAGAGAATAACTGGAGCACAGGACAAATGTGTGGCCTGCCACATCAAAGGTGGGAAACAGGACCCGTTTCTGGGATCAGTGGGGGTCACACAATCAGACCCCACTAGTCATATAGTTATGCCCTACGGTGTGGAGAGGATAATTTGAAAACCTGGACAACCCCTTTAAATCCTCCACCACTCCACCACCAGTATCTCTTTACATGGCAGCAGTGATGCCAGTAAATACGGAATATCATCACTACCGCCAGGTAAATCATACGTGTCAATACTGGAGAATGTGACGCACTGTGCAGAATTTTTCAGTCATAAGTCCAACCCCCTTTGCAGGTCATAAGCCCAAACAAAGGTGCTAGAGGAGCAACATGAGCAAATGGCACAAAAGGAGGGTCATAACTGAAACAGAGGCATTAGGGTCACCTGAGTAATAGTGGGGATCCTGGAGTAGGGGTAACTGGAGAAGAGGCAATATTAGCGGTGCATTTAGAGTGGGGTCTTCTGGAGCTGGGGCATTTATGGAAGTGGACCTAAAGCAGAGGCATTAGTGTTGCCTGAGGCAGGGTAATAGTGGCAATCCTGGAGCAGAGGTATTAGGGGGGAAACTGGAGAAGAGGCAATATTAGGGGTGCATTTAGAGTGGGGTCATTGAGGGCATCTGGATATCTGGCACGAATGGGTGTGGTGTACTATAAAAAAAATCCCCTATTTCCCCCTTACAGTCTCCTACAGCAGACTACTGTCACACACCTGAAAAATCAGCCCAGCACCGCAGAGAAGTCCTTCTATCAGGCAACCACAGTTTTCTGACAGCAGGGAGGGCCGGAGGATGGACAGACATGTTCTCTCCTCCTTCACTGCCAGCAGCCCGGGAAGCTTAGAAGATACTGCGGGGCCTCTTGCACAATTTACACCAGTAGGAGGCTGCATCATTGTGCGATACTGCCACCTAGTGGCTACAATAATTATCTCTCCTGAGAAACAAGAGAATTAATTACTCCTCCGTCTTATCTCTGGGCGCAGGAGACTGGGGGCCTACCGAGGAATCCCCCGCCTTCCCGGGGGGGGCCAGTCCAAGCCTGGGCTTTGTTACAGATCTTCCATTCAGGCCCAGTCGATTCAATTTATGTCCCTAAATGTTATTATATGAAATATCAGCTGATAGCAGGGGCGTAGCTATAGGGGGTGCAGAGGTAGCAGTCGCTTCCGGGCCCAGGAGCCTGAGGGGGCCCAAAGACACTTGTGCCACATAAGAAGACACACAAAGCACTGAGGGAAGGGGGCCCAAGCTGAACTCTTGCACCAGGGCCGATGTGCCTTTAGCTATGCCACTGGCTGGTAGGTTCAGTTTTATACATTTTGCATACAATAATAGTAGTCAATAATAGTTATTTTTAAGTTAGGATTGGTGTAATCTGATTTCAGTCTGCATCTGTGGATACATATTGGGTGTAAAATTAATCATTTTAATATCACTGTCTCAAAAAGTTGCTATTGAAAAGTTTCATACAACCTTAAGCAATACACAGTAAATGTATACTGTAGCTAGTAAAGTCAGAAGGAGAAAGTCACACTGTGTCTCTCCACCATTTTTTGTAACCTGTAAGAATGATACATTTGTTGGCCAGAGTCATCAGTAAAGCAAATTAAGCAAATGAACAGACTGCCATGTGTAATAAATCTGTGACCTTGAGCAAGTTGGAAAGCAGCATTGTGTCAGGCCAGACCTGAGTCTGGACAAGGACAAGGCAAAGCATTCATCACTTTACAAGCAATTCATTGAGACTCTGAACAGACAATTTTTCTTGATGTTATTTTCAGATTGATGTATGAAGAGATATTTCCCTGTGCCAAGCACAGTTCATACATAATTTTATATTGCCTCTCTATAAATTTCCACAGTGATAGAACCTTTCACAGATGATGGGGTATGCAAACAGCAGCGAGAAAGCAGTAAAGAAAATCCTTGGCCCTCTTTCATGTAAGAAGAAAAAAAAAGTGTAAAACGGTTGAAACTTGGAAAAATTGTAAGCTTTATCTTCAATCGTCCTTCTCAAAGGAAAATATGTAAAGAACAACTGTCAGCTTTATTTGAATCTCTGCAAAGAGGCCCGATTAAGATATACTGGTACGTGTTTGCTTTATTCAGATGAGCATGAAAATCTAAATTACCTTGCAAGATCCAAGTTGACATATGCATGGTTCCCTCTATCACGCTCCTTATACAATAGCTGCCGCCTGGCGTCATAACTCGCAGCCACACAAATCTACCAGAGTGAAACAGTCTTTGATGTAAATTCAGCTGGTAAAACTCTAACTCTGGCTGAGTAAATGAAATGACAATTCCAAGGGAGCATCTACTGTAACGATGACCAGCTCAGGCTTAACAAAACCTTGCAAACATGGACACATGTACCTTTTATTCTACTTTTTTATGTACAGGGAGATTTTTTCCATCGATAGAAAATATGTTACTTGGAAGTTTTAAACAGTATCTATCAATCCTTTCAGCAGTTTATATGAGCAAATACAACACAGACTTCTATGAAGTTCATGGAGCCAAACACTACTGCTAGTTTAGCAGGAATGGTAATGTATATGACAATCTGCAGGTGATATGTATTAAATGAGCATTCTTATATATTACTTATATGTTATATAGTGACCGTATAGGTTTTGGACATGCCATCACTTTATGCTTGTGGTAGCTTGAATTCTGGAATGCAGCACTGGTTTAGCTCTACTTTCCCTTTTAAGTTTTCACTATGGCATACCAGGTTACCTGGCTGTGTTAGCCCCATTCACTTGGGGGCATATACTGTATACACCAACGAGATGGGGTATTACTGTGACATGCAAAAAACAGTGAAGAGGATGTATTGCTATGTCAGTGATATGACCCATTTATTCTCAGTATCAGCAAGAGTCCCAGAGATCAGATATGCCGTTGCTTTATAAAATATGAATAATCCTTTAATGTTTATTTAATTTATCTCCAACAGGGTACAGAGAAAGCAGTTCCTTCTAGGTCCTGCCCCTGAAGAGGAACAATGGCTCCTCTGCCAGATTAGTTGATACCAGTAATCTAAATGTCATATGATAGATGTTACAGATTTAACAATTTGTCCTGGGAGGTTAAAGGTTCACACCTTACATCTCACCGTTATAGCTTTAAAGAAGAAAATTTCAGTAGTTGTCCTATGCACAGAAAAGTCCAATGTTTTTTCTGGCAGAAAATCCATATTTAAGCTCACTTTCAAGGAGTGCTTCCTTACCCTTCCTCTTGGCTCCACATATCCCAAGATGTGTGAAGACCAGCTATTTAAAGAAAACTTGATATCCCAACGCTGGGTCACAAGATCTTTATGCTATATGTGTGGCCATCCAGTAATTATGTTGTACATTACAGTCTTTCAAGAGTTTTGTTAGTATGCTACAACATGGTATTAAATTTGTTTCCTGAAAAATTGGAAACTTAAAAAGGTTGACCCATCCCACGCTTTGGTGGCACATTTCTAAGATATGCCACCAAGGTCCTGTAGGTGCGGGTCTCACCTCTGTGACCCACACCTATCTCTAGAACGGGGCCACCACTCCCATAAAAGTGAATAGAGAGTGCACCGCACAAGCAAGGCCACCTCTCCATCCACCTGTATGGCACTTCTGGAAATAACTGTGCTGGTCCACGGCTATTTTTGTCACTCCCATAGAAGTGAATTGAGGGTGGCCACACTTGTGCAGTGCACTCTTATTTATTTTGGAGACACTGTTCTGAAGATCCAGGTCCCAGAGGTGGGTAGATTGTTATAATCCAAGAAATCCTGAGAATGAAGGAACTGTAGCACTGGTTTAGAGATGTGTTTAGAGAGGTATTTCCCCTGACAGTTTTTTCTGCACATTGGTCATCCACTTCTCAGTGACAATTACAGTGAGATCCCCTGCCACATAATCCTTTAAGCAATTAGAGATAGATGATAGATGGATGGATGGAAAGAGAGATAGGAATGAGATAGATAGATAGATAGATAGATAGATAGATAGATAGAAATGAGATATATAGTTGATGTTATTGTTGTTATAATCCATGAGATCCTGGTAATGAAGGGATTGCAGCACTAGTTTAGAGATATGTACCCATTTTTTTTCCTGCACATTGGTGCACAATTACCCACTTTGCAGTGTCAATTGCAGTATGATGCCTCTTAGATGGTCTTATCATATCATATTGAGAAGAGTGAATTTCTATACTATACTATACTATACTAAATCTAATATACATATTACTGCTTTATTCACAGGCACAATATATGATAATAAAGAAACAGTACTATGTATTAGCTTTCTAAGTTTACAAAAAACACTTATCTCTATATGGTAAGGCTATAACCTGGTGGTAAGTTTCAATTAGAGATCCTAGGTTCAAGTCCTATGATTCCTACATTTTTTTCTTCAGTTATTTTTTCTCCCTTATTTATCCCATAATAAAAGGCTATGATAGCCTTACTATTATGAGAATAGTGTTTTTATTCTTAGAAAGCTAAAACATTTTTCTATTTTATTCAGGGGCACAATATATGATTATAAAGAAACCAGTAATATGTATTGTATTATCTTTCTAAGCATAATAAAAAAGACTATTCTCAATATGATAAGGCTATAGCCTTGTATTATGGTTTAAATGAGAGAGAAAAAAAAAATTTCTGAAGAAAAAAAAAATCTAACATTTTCTCCCAAGATTCAAACTTTGGATCTCTACATGCAAGACTGACGACTTACTTCCAGGCTACAGCCTTATCATATTGAGAATAATGTTTTTGTATACTTAGAAAGATAATATATATTACTGGGTCTATATTCATATATCGTCCTGTGAATAAACCATTAATATGTATTAGCTTTATAAGCATAGTTTTATGGGTTTTATTTTCACGGCCTGTTACTTTCATTCTCTGGGTTAGTATGATTACAGTAATACCACATTTGTATAGTTTTTCTTGTGTTTTAATACTGAAAAAATAAACCTTGAAAAATGTTTTTTTCTTTTCATTGCCATATTCTGACTCCTAAAACATTTTTGTAGTTATGTGTACAGAGCTGTGTGATAGCTAATTTTTGTGAGGCTATCTGTGCTTTTTATTGATACTATTTTGGGGTGTGCATGCCTTTTTTATCACGTTTTATAAGAAAAAATTGTGGAAGGTAAAGCAGCCAAAATAAGTTCCAGTTTTGTCGTTTGCCATATGGATGAATATTTTTACATTTTAATAGATTTTGCACATTGCGGCGGGTGGTGATCGGAACAGAGTGCCTGCTGAAATCATTCAGCAGGCACTCTGTGACAATGCCGAGGGGCGTCTTGTGACCCCTCCGGGCAGTGCTGGAGGTGCGGAGTTGCGAGCGGGAGCGCAATCCCCCGTCTGCCCCCTTTCTTATTTCCAGGATGGCTGAGCGGTTTCAGCAGAGTGTCAGCACATTGCTGACACTCTGCTTGGAATGGCTGACATCTGTGCTAGCAAAGATGTCAGCTGTTTAACCCCTTCCATGCCGTGGTGCGTAGGGACCGCTGTATGGAGCGGGTTAACAGGGAGGGAGCTCCCTCCCTCTCCCATCAGGGGCTGCTATGCCATTGCAGCCCCCTATTCTTGACGGGATCACAGAGGGACGGGGCGCCCCTCCCTCCCCATCACCCGCTGCTCTGTTGTGGCAGCGGGTGATGGTTACCATGGCAAGCCGGATGCCTGCGAATGGTAAATCTGATCAGACTTCTGCTAAAGGCAGAAGTCTGATCAGACTAAGTGTAAAGTGAAAATACAGTACAGTACACTATATAGTGTACTGTATTGTATTATACAGACATCAGACCCACTGAATCTTCAAGAACCAAGTGGGTCTGGGTAAAAAAAAAGTAAAAATAAAATAAAAACATTTATCACTGACTAAAAATTAAAAAAATAAAACACACTACACATGTTTGATATGAGGTCCATAATGACCTGATCTATGAAATGGTCATGTTACTTTCCCCACATGGTGAACGCCATAAAAAAAAAAAACTATGATGAAATTGAAATTGCCCACCTTACTTCCCAAAAAAGGTAATAAAAGTGATCAAAAAAGTCGTATGTACGCCAAAATGGTGCCAATCAGATCAGCATCTCATCCCGCAAAAAATGAGCCCCTACATGAGACAATTGCCCAAAAAGTTAAAAAAAAAATGGCTCTCAGACTATGGAGACACTAAAACATATTTTTTCCCCCTAAAAAGCTGTTATGGTGTTAAAGTAAAAGAAATAAAAAAAAGTATACATATTATGTATCGCTGCGTCCGTAAGAACCTGCTCTATAGAAATATCACATGACCTAACCCCTCAGGTTAACACCATAAAAAAAAAATGGTGCAAAAAAAGCCATTTCTTGTCCATATGCCTGCCAAGATAGTACCAATCACACCACCATCTCATCCCGCAAAAATTTAGCCCCTACATAGGACAATCTCCCAAAGAAAATATATATATGGCTCTCAGACTATGGAGACATTAAAAACAAGATTTTTTTTGTTTCAAAAATGATATTATTGTGTAAAACTTAAATAAATAAAAAAGTATACATATTATGTATTGCCGCATCCGTAAAAACCTGATCTATAAAAATAACACATGACCTAACCAATCAGAGGAACACAGCAAAAAAATTATAATATAAATACAATGTCAAAAGCCATATTTGTCACTTTACATCACAAAAAGTGTAATAACAAGCAACCAAAATGTCATATGCACCCCAAGATAGTGCCAATCAAACTGACATCTCACTGACATCTCAGCCAAAAAAATAAAAATATGGCTTTCAGAATGTGGAGACACTAAAAAATATTTTTTTCAAAACTGTTTTATTATGTAAAACTGAAACAAAAAACCCCCAAAAGTAGTCATATTTGGTATCGTCTCTTCCGTAATAACCTGCTCTATAGAAATAGCACACGATTTAACCTGTGAGATCAACTATGTAAATAAAAAATAAAAACGGTCCCAAAACAGCTATTTTTTTTTTGCAAATTTTCATTTTAATCCATTTTTCAAGTAACAAAGCAAGGGTTTCCAGCTAAACAAAACTCAATATTTATTGCCCTGATTCTGTAGTTTGCAGAAACACCCCATATGTGGTCGTAAACTACTGTATGGCAAAACGTCAGGGCACAGAAGGAAGGGAACGCCATATGGTTTTTGGAAGGCAGATTTTGCTGGAATGTTTTTTTGACACCATGTCCCATTTGAAGCCCCCCCTGATGTACCCCTTCAGTAGAAACTCCAAAAAAGGGACTCCATTTAAGAAACTACACCCCTCAAGGTATTCAAAACTGATTTTACAAACTTTGTTAACCCTTTAGGTGTTCTGCAAGAGTTATTGCCAAATGGAGATGAAATTTCAGAATTTACATTTTTTGTTACTTTGCCTCAAAAAAGTGTAATATAGAGCAACCAAAGATCATATTACCTTAAATCAAATGGCGTCACTTTTTTAGAGTTTCTACTGTAGGGGGCTTCAAATTGGACATGGTGACTAAAAACTAGTCCAGCAAAATCTGCCTGTTAACCCTTGCTTTGTTACTGGAAAAAAAAAATTGCCCAAAAATTTATATTCTGAAATTTTATTTCCATTTGAATACCTTGAGGGGTGTAGTTTCTAGAATGGGGTAATTTTTGGGTGGTTTCTATTAGGTAAGCCTCACAAAGTGACTTCAGACCTGAACTAGTCCTTAACCCTAGGTTCACACCTAAGCGTTTTACAGCGCGTTCAAACACGCTGTAAAACGCTCAACACATGAAAACCAATGCATCCCTATGGGAGTGGTTCACACTTGAGCGTTTTACAGCGCGTAAAAATGCGCTGTAAAACGCCCGACGCATAAGCTTGTTCAGGAGCGTTTTTTGGGCGTTTGTCGCGCTTTTCCTCCCATAGACTTCAATGGGAACGCGCGTAAAACGCGCGTTAAGGTGTAGATATGCCTTTTTCTATTGGTCTCCAGAATCACGAACGCGCGTATGACACGCGTTTCCTGTTTGCAAAAACGCGCTAAAATACGCCAAAAACGCTCAGGTCTGAACCCAGTGTAAAAAGTGGGTTTTGGAAACGTTCTGAAAAATTTCAAGATTTGCTTCTAAACTTCTAAGCCTTGTAACGTCCCCAAAAAAATAAAATGGCATTCCCAAAATGATCCAAACATGAAGTAGACATATGGGTAATGTAAAGTAATAACTATTTTGGAGGTATTACTATGTATTATAGATGTAGAGAAATGGAAACTTGGAAATTTTGCAATTTTTACCAAATGTTTGGTAAATTTGGTTATTTTTTTTACAAAAAAAATGAATTTTTTTACTTCATTTTACCAGTGTCATGAAGTACAATATGTGACGGAAAAAAAATCTCTGAATGGCCTGGATAAGTAAAAGCGTTTTAAAGTTATTCACACATAAAGTGACACTGGTCAGATTTGTAAAGAATGGCCTGGTCCTTAAGATGAAAATGAGCCCGGTCCTTAAGGGGTTAAAACAGCAGGCACCTGGTGGCTATGGCACCAGCTGCGCTTGCACCCGGACGCCATCTTGAAAGACATGCCTTGCGCCATACATGTACAGCGCTGGACGAGAAATGGTTAAACCATTAAACTATTAAAGTTCTTTAAACTGTCCAAGAATGAACGGCCAACAGAAAGTTCTACTGTCCCTTTATTTGCTGCGATTCTACCTGCTACTGTGTATACTATGATGCCTCACTGAGATCATGAATAAAATAACTTCAGAGCAGATCGACGTTCCTCTACTCATCAGCCTCTGTATTGATTTATAAGTGATCTTTCCAAGGCTATTTAATGTCTCTCCTTTATAACATTTAGTAAATAGTTTACACAGCAGAACGTGAAGGTGTAGCAAGGTATTCATGGAAATGACTTTGTAGCAGTTTGAATGTCATTCCTCATTTTTGCTTAATGGAAATCACTTTGGTACAGTATCTATCTGTGACCCAGACATCCGTATTACATTATAAGTTCCCCTAGACAGGGTTTGACTGCTGTTTTCCATTTATGCTTACACAATATGGTTATTGAACCATTGCATTTAGAGCTGAGGCATGGGGGCTGTAATTCCATAAATCTCCCGCTGCAGGAAAGGAAAATCATAGAACACATTATTGTGATTATATATGAGTAAACATATTTTCCAAGGTGTGAGAACATATTTTCATCATTATATATTATATGCTAATACTTTTAGCATATTTCCCAGGTAACTGTCCAAAAGCACAATACTTTATGTACTCCAAAGTTACCGGTTTTCTATTGTTTTGGATGCACACAAGCTGTACCATCTTATCAATTGTCTGCTCCAAATTGCAAGTTGTTGGTGAGTCGTGCACGACGGAGTAAACCACAGTGATACCTCTCAAGGATCAAAGCCGAATTCTTGTTTATTACTAGAAGTTAAGCAGTTTTTATATCATCAGAGAGGGCATTCCTCTACTGAGGCTCATGCCATTGTATCATTAGCTAAAATACAAAAACAAGAAAAGCGATTACACTTGGCATCTGCGCAATTAGCATAGCTAAGGAATGTAAGCTCTAGATAAGGGGGGAGTGGTCCTGGATGCCAGCGCCATCTTGTAATAGCTTCAGATCTTTCAGTCTCATATCCACAACACTATGTAGAATTTCCAAATTAAAACCTCAAAGGTCTCTGTATTTGCAGGAGCATCATTCTTTTTTAGCAGACATTGGATTGTCACTATAACATGGAATTCTATACAGACGTTAGAATCAGTAATCTAGACAAGGGTACAGGCTCATACAAACATAGGAATTATGGATTATTATGATGATCGCGAACAAAAGTCTTCTACATATTGTATGCCATATTATGGAGGTAATATCCCCTAGATTCCTCTATGATGACCCATATGGCAAGCGCTGGGGTCCTGGGTTTGAACCCAACCAGGTACAAAATCTGCATGGAGTTTGTATGTTCTCACTGTGTTTGCATGGATTTCCTATGGGTATACCGGGTTTCCTCCCATCCTCCTCCATCCATCAAGCTCCGCCCTGCCGCTGCTGACGTCCGTTTGTGTCCTTCATTGAGCCTGCCGACCGACCCAAGCAGTAACGGGGGAGGGGGGGGCTAAGTAGACAGATCGCCGATGGGGGGGTTGTTGGGGGTGCTAGAATTTAAACAGCAAAAAAGGTCTTGTGAGGATCAGAGATTACATGTGGGAATGTATCAGGAAAGCACATGAGGGGTGTAATGAGGGGACAGGTTGTGGATGATCTTATATGTAGCTGTTTGCATTTTTAACTGAATTCGCTGGGCATTGGGGAGCCATGTATACTACTTGTCTGCAACTTGTTGGAAAACTACATGTTTCAGCATGCCATGAAAGATCCAGAATGCCATGCTATGACTAAATGGTTTTTCAATGGTTAAAAAGGCACAAATTTCAGACAGGGTAAACCTTAAGAGTGTGCAGCCTGTGAAGTCACACAAGGCACAGACTGAAAGGGAGATCAATAGTCCTGGTGGTCTGGATGTCTACTATTATTCATTTGGTGCCTTAATGTATTCAAAGTTTTTTAGTTCATTAATTGGGCAGTAGAGATGATTGAATTGCTCAAGGTCTAATTATAGGTCAAGATTTCCTGTTCTGTACAGGTAACTTTGCAGCGGCTATTATCATTATCACCACAGGCGGAATTACAATGACAAGTAGCATCTCTATATAGATAACAAAGAATCTAACACTCACAATAGGTGATATCATAGTTTATCAGAATCTTGACCTCTGCGCAGTCACAGAGCATGCCTAGAAAAGTCAAGGACGTCTCATCCTGTCCATTGTGTCTATGGCCCATGTAGCTGCTCTCAAAAGACAGGAAGTCTTAAGATATTTAGGCCTAGTGATAAGTGTAAAAATTGCAGGATTATATACATTTTAAAAAACTCATCAAAAATTCTTAAAAGACATGTTTAACATACAAATGTGATTTAAACAATAAGTCATTTTCTGATGATACATTCCCTTTAAGATTATGAATGCTATCATGGAGTTAGGTTTGACATTCACAAGTGAGTCAATGTCGAAATGGGGTGCCAAGGGCCCACTCATAGAAGTGACTCTAGGGGCTCTACATGCATGAACATCCTTTAAAGTAATTTTTCATAAAGGTCGCTGTAGTGTAAATGACCACTGCACTAATCATTGGACTTGGTGCTATACACAATTGAGGCCGGTGACTGGTTACAGCAGTCATGTACACTATACAGGCAAGTCAACACAGCAGCCAAAACATTATGTCCCGACTGCAGCCTGGCAGAGAGGACAGAGCATCGGTGCAGGATCAAATAGAGATCAGGATATTTTTATACATTTTTTTAGTTTTTATTTTAACAACCTCTCTGCAGTTTTTCCTAAAAAAATTTGAACTTGGGCACCCTTCAAAGCTCAATATATAGACACCATAAAAGAATCAAGCTCAGTGGAAAACATGGAAAACTCACTAATGCTAACAAATGGCAAAGTCACTGAGCTCTGTACTTAAATAAGACAATAGAAAAAAGATGATCACATAGATACAGTAACAGAACCAAGCTGAATCCATAGATACAGTAAAAGAACCAAGCTACGTGTGTAGATACAGTAACAGAACCAAGCTGTATGTATACATACAGCAACAAAACCAATCTACAAGCACAGATACAGTAACAGAACCAAGTTGAGTATATAGATACAGTAACAGAACCAAGCTGCATGTATAGGTTCAGTAACTGAAATAAGCATCATGTATAGATACAGTAACAGAACCAAGCTGTGTGTATATATTCATTAACAGAACCAAACTGTATGTATAGATACAGTAACAGAACCAAGCTGTATCTACAGATACAGTAACAGAACCAAACTGTATGTATAGATACAGTAACAGAACCAAGCTGTATGTACAGATACAGTAACAGAACCAAGCTACATGCATAGATATAGTAACAGAATCAAGCTACATGTATAGATACAGTAACAGAACCAAGCTGCGTGCATAGATACAGTAACAGAACCAAGCTGGTGGATAGATACAGTAAAAGAACCAAGCTGCATGTATAGATACGGTAACAGAATCAAGCTGCATGTATAGATTCAGTAACTGAACCAAGCTGCATGTATAGATACATTAACAGAACCAACCTGTATGTATACAGTAACAGAACCAATCTGTGTGTATAGATTAAGTAACAGAACCAAGCTGCATGTATAGATTCAGTAACTGAACCAAGCTGTGTGTATACATACTGTAACAGAACAAATCTGTATGTAAAGATACAGTAAATATCAAAAAGACTGGCACACCACCTATATTTCGGTGCTCTGTGTCTGGGACAAGCCCAAAACAATATGCAGTAAGCAAAAAACACGGCACTCATATATCAAAAATATGCTCAAAAAATCACGTTTATTGAAATAGCCACCATTATAGACAATTCATTCGAAAAGGCCAACGTTTCGGTCCTAGAGGACCTTCATCAGGGCCTAAAAGTAACACATACAAAAATATCCATTAGTAAATACAAATACAGTGGACTATAGTTAATACATATAAAACATAAGACAAGAAAAACAACGGGAGTCAGCTAGAGACATAATACAAATACACATCTCATATTGATATTATTATGGAGATTATAGTCCAGAGCAACATCCAGATGTCCATTCCCAACCGGGATTATGTATCCATTATCAACATATTGTTAATAAAATATCGTATTTGTCATGAGACAGGTCATATAGCGGACGTAATAAGTAGGACTAAGACAAGGTATAATAAGAAGACAAAACAACCATATAGACAACAAAATCCAAGTAACAGAACATACCTGTAGTAAGGTAATAGCGTGGGAGCGGGTGGCTTGTGCGCCATTCAGCTCCGACGCTTTAAATAGGATGCAGCAAAAGTAGCTTCCGGTCCTCGGCTCCAACCGGAAGTGCGTCACATGGGCATGCGCGCTCCACCGGCTGAAGCCGGGACCAGTATTGGCAATATAGCGATGTTGCCCTAATATCTTACCTCACTTCAAAAAGCACATTCAGCAAAACAAATGTAGCGAATATATATATATATATATATATAGATATATATATATATATCACCATGAAAATATTAGTGAACATTGTCAATCAAAAAATATTAGAAACATCAGAAAATGGTAATTAGTAGTGTTAATAGGGGATTAGTATATGTCAATGTCATGTACATGGAGATGTTCTCTCCTACCTGTCGTATCATAATCGTTGAAGATATAGGGAATCCCAGCAGACGTTGCTCTTAAGGTAAATTTATTCCATAGTAGTAAAGATTTGTCCTCAATCCAGGACGCGTTTCGTCATGCAAGCCTTTATCAACAGGTAATCCACAAATAAATGACAAACAATATATACCCCATAGGTACCGCCCACAGGGACGTCATCACCCAAAAAGGGGTGGAGCTAGTGAATCTACTAACAAGATATATGTGACATCAATAGACAGTGGAAAAGATAGTCAAGATCCTATCTACCTTATAACAGAAGTTCTGTCTATCTCAAAAGGAGTCTTCATCAGATGGTTGAAGTCTAAGAAGGATACAAAAAAGGGGGGATACAAAGAAGTATAGATATAATTAATTATAAATGTAAAATTTCATAGTCCCTATTAAGGCCTCTAGGAGACAAAGTGTCGAGGGTGTGTATCCAGAATGCCTCTCAACGCAGGAGAAGCCTTTTGATATCACCCCCTCTTCTTGGTCTCTTTATCTGTTCCAATACCTGAAATCGTAGTTGTGCTACGGTATGCTTATATTTGTCAAAATGACTGGGAATGGGTAACAGCAAATTTTTTTTTGTTCTAATGTCTGACTTGTGCTTGCTGATACGATCTTTTACCGCCTGCATTGTCTCACCCACATACAAAAGGCCGCACGGGCATTTAATGAGATATATAACATTCATTGTATCGCAGGTGAAAAAACCTTTGATATCAAAACTCTTGCCAGTGTGAGGATGGTGAAACGTGGGACCCTTTATAATGTGGGAGCATTGTAGGCAATGCAGGCAGGGGTATGTACCCATACGTAATGTAGAAAGTCGTTGTTGTTTTAAAACAAATTTAGTACTGCCTAGATCGGCACAGACCAACTTGTCACGATTAGTCTGATTTCTTTTATTACAGATCAGGGGCGGACTTTTAAACTCATCCACTTGTGAGTATGCCTTACCTAACAAATGCCAGTGTTTCCTAATGATGTTATCAATACCTGCATTAAACGGATGAAATTTATGAATGAGGGCTATTCTGGACACATCATTTCTCCGTTTCTCACTCTGGACTGAATTTATCTCAGTCGCATCGCGTGCTCTATCTAAAACAGGTTGGGGGTAACCTCTCTCCTTGAATCTCTCCGTCATTTCTTTCATTCTCATATTATACATAGTGGGATCAGAGACAATACGCCTCACCCTTTGATATTGGGACTTCGGAATGGCTTTCTTCAAAGAGGGAGGATGAGCGCTTGCATAGTGGAGGATGCTATTCCTATCGGTCTCCTTCCGATAGAGATCTGTGGAAAGATATCCACTCAGATCTTTTCTCACCATAGTGTCCAGAAAGCTCACATTATCATTGTCACATGTCATAGTGAACTGCAGGGTAGGGAATACGGCATTAAGTTGTTCCATAAATTCCAATAGGGTCTCACGTGGCCCCGCCCAAATGCAGAAAATGTCATCTATAAATCTCTTCCACAAGATGACATTTTTTTCATAGAGTTCAGTACCGTATACGTAGTTTTCTTCAAATGATGACATAAATATATTTGCATAGGGCGGGGCCACGTTCGACCCCATTGCGGTACCCCGCTTCTGCAAATAGAAAGTATCAATGAATAAAAAATAATTTTCATATAACACAAGATGTAATAGTTGTAAAAAGAACTCTCTTTCTACTTCAGAATAGTTAGTTCCACTTAGTAGTGTGGAAACGGCCTGTATACCCTCCTTATAAACTTACAACATCGATGGTTACCAGGAAGCTGTTAGGGGGAACAGGACCCTGTTCGTTAATCACCTTCAAGAAATGTTGCGTGTCCAGTAAAAAGGACTTCATCATTTTAACTAGCGGGGTTAAAACCTTCTCCAAGAAAATGGCTGGGGGAGATAGAATAGACCCCACTGAGGACACTATGGGGCGTCCCGGGGGTCTATCAGGGTTTTGTGAACCTTTGGTAGCACGTACAGGACAGGTGTTCTAGGTGATAGATTTACCAAAAACTTTGACATTTGTAAGTCAATTACACCGAGTGTTGTAAAATGTTCAACAATACTTTTGATCTTACTTTTGATTTCAAACACTGGATCTCTGTTCAATATTTGGTAAGTATCTTGGTCACAAACCTGGAGTCTGTTCAGGTGGCACGGTAGGCAAACACCCCAGATGGGACCCCAGATATATATTTTCGCTACATTTGTTTTGCTGAATGTGCTTTTTGAAGTGAGGTAAGATATTAGAGCAACATCGCTACATTGCCAATACTGGTCCCGGCTTCAGCCGGTGGAGCGCGCATGCCCATGTGACGCACTTCCGGTTGGAGCCGAGGACCGGAAGCTACTTTTGCTGCATCCTATTTTAAGCGTCGGAGCTGAATGGCGCACACGCCACCCGCTCCCACGCTATTACCTTACTACAGGTATGTTCTGTTACTTGGATTTTGTTGTCTATATGGTTGTTTTGTCTTCTTATTATACCTTGTCTTAGTCCTACTTATTACGTCCGCTATATGACCTGTCTCATGACAAATACGATATTTTATTAACAATGTGTTCTACTGAGAACTTAAAGTTCTGTAAGGACAGGAACCACCTGGTGACCCGAGCATTCCTCTCCTTGGCCTGGCTCATCCACTTGAGAGGGGAATGGTCGGTCACCAGACGGAACTTCCTCCCTAACAAGTAATAGCGGAGAGACTCGAGTGCCCACTTGATAGCCAGGAACTCCCTCTCCACTATGCTATACCTGGTCTCGGCTGGGTTGAGCTTACGGCTCAGGAAGACAATGGGATGTTCTTCGCCGTTGACTTCCTGAGACAGTACAGCACCGAGGCCTACCTCCGAGGCATCCGTCTGTACTATGAACTCCCTGTTGAAGTCGGGTGTCACCAAAACCGGGGACCCACACAGTGCCAACTTCAATGAAGAGAAAGCCTCTTCTGCCTTCTCACTCCAGTGAACCTTTCCGGACTTCCGTCCCTTCAACAGGTCTGTCAATGGTGCTGCTATCGTGGCAAAGTGGGGCACAAACCTCATGTAGTTCCCTACAATCCCCAGGAACGATTTTACCTGCCTGGTGGTGACCGGTCGGGGCCAATTACGTATTGCCTCTATCTTATTTACCTGAGGTTTGACGAGTCCCCGCCCAATGACATACCCCAGATACTTGGTCTCTTCTAACCCAATTGCACACTTTTTTGGATTAGCAGTTAGTCCAGCTTTCCTAAGGGCATCCACTACCGCCTGCACTTTGGGCAAATGGCTTTCCCAGTCGGTGCTGTGGATGACTACATCATCTAAGTAGGCTGAGGCGTACCGACGATGAGGTCGCAGCACAATGTCCATTAACCTTTGGAAGGTGGCGGGGGCGCCATGCAGGCCAAAGGGTAATACCTTATAATGATACAGGCCCTGCGGGGTAACAAAAGCAGTTTCCTTGGCCGACTCCGTTAAGGGTACCTGCCAGTACCCTTTAGTGAGGTCTAGCACAGAAAAATAACGGGCTTGCCCTAAATTCTCAACAAGCTCGTCTACCCGGGGCATGGGATACGCATCAAACTTGGACACTTCATTTAACTTGCGAAAATCAGTCCCATCTGGCTTGGGTATTAGGACTATGGGACTCGCCCATTCACTTTTCGACTCCTGAATGACATCGAGCTTCAACATTAATTGCACTTCCTCCGCGATGGCCCGTCGCCGAGCCTCGGGTACCCGGTATGGTTTTAACCGGATCTTGGCCTGAGGCTCCGTGACGATATCATGTTGGATGAGGGAAGTGCGGCCAGGGAGGTCCGAGAACACATCCGTGTTCCGACTGATGAACTCCCTGACTTCCTGAACTTGTTTGGAAGACAGGCTGTCTGCAATTTTTACCGTGGTTACTGCTTCACAGGCCTCAAACTGTGGGGCTGGACCCTTTTCACCTAGAAGCCCTGGACGGGGGCTGTTGTCTTTCCACGGCTTTAGTAAATTCACATGGTACACCTGCTCCGGCTTGCGCCGCCCTGGCTGGTGTACTTTGTAATTTACTTCCCCTACCTTCTCGATCACCTCATAGGGCCCCTGCCACCTAGCTAGGAACTTGCTGTCAAGGGTAGCTACCAGAACCAAAACCCGATCTCCCGGATTGAAATCCCGTACCCGAGCCTGACGATTATACACCCTACTCTGAGCTTGTTGCGCTGCCTCCATATGCTCCCGGACCAGCGGCAACACCCTTTCCATCCGTTCCTTCATCTGGGTGATATACTCAATGACACTTTTGTGGGGGACGGGTTGTTGTTCCCACGCTTCCTTGGCGATGTCTAACAGGCCCCGAGGGTGTCAGCCATAAAGCAGTTCGAAGGGCGAGAACCCAGTAGAGGCCTGGGGCACCTCTCGCACTGCGAACATGAGATAGGGCAGAAGCAGGTCCCAGTCCCTCCCATCTCTAGACACCACCCTTTTTAACATATTTTTTAATGTTTGGTTAAACCTTTCGACGAGACCATCAGTTTGCGGATGGTAAACGGACGTCCGCAACTGTTTAATACGCAGCAATTTACACAGTTCCCTCATAACCTTAGACATAAAAGGGGTCCCTTGGTCTGTCAGCACCTCCTTAGGCAGGCCCACCCGGGAAAACATTTCCATTAACTCCTTAGCTATGAGCTTAGCTGATGTATGTCGCAGGGGCACCGCCTCCGGATGCCGAGTGGCGTAATCGAGAACGACCAGAATGTGTTGGTGGCCCCTAGCGGACTTCGGTATGGGCCCTATTAGATCCATAGCGATTCGCTCAAACGGTACCTCTATGATTGGTAGAGGTACCAGGGGACTACGGAAATGTGGCTGGGGGCTATTTACCTGACAGGTTGGACAGGACTTACAATAATTTTCTACCTCCTTAAACACACTGGGCCAATAAAATCGCTGTAGTACGCGGTCCTGGGTTTTCTGCCACCCCAGGTGTCCCCCAAGAACATGTTGGTGGGCAAGCTCCATAACGAGCTTGCGATACGCCGTGGGCACCACCAACTGTTCAATATTCTCACCCCGGATTTGGTTCACCCGATACAACATTTCCTGGTGAACAACAAAACGGGGAAGCATTAACTCAGCCCCAGGTTTTTGGGGTTTACCATCAATTACCACAACGTTCTCCCAGGCCCTGGCTAGGGTTTGGTCCCGGTGTTGTGCGGTCCCAAAATTTTCTCCGGAGACGTTGAGGTCTGCCAATTCCGGTCCCGGTGGCAAGCCCTCCACGTCTCCCACCATTACACTTAGTGGGGTTGTCTCCCCCTCTATCACGGAAGTAGTGGTCACCCCTACCGCTGGTGTCTCTGCTTCGGGGTCCTCAGGTTCGGGACCTGGACATTTTTCTTCCCCACAAGTAGGCAACCCGTTCCTCCACAAAGACCAGAACAGGGGAAAGTCCCTCCCCAATATTGCGGCATAAGGGAGCCGTCTCCCCACTCCCACGACATGTGGCACCTCTTTCCCACCCACCGTCAGGGTAACCTTAGTAGTGGGATACTCCCGGCGATCCTCATGTATACAGACAATGGTAAGGGTTCGCCCTTCTGGGAGTTTTTCCGTTACCAACGACTCATGGACCAGTGTTACCAGGCTCCCAGAGTCCAGCAGGGCCTGCACGGAGTGTCCATTAACCATGATGTCACACATCGGAGGGGTGTCCGCGGCCAGCAGGGGGTCAGCTATATACACTGGTTGGGCAAAAAGAGAGGACCGGCGAGCGAGCCCGCAGTCCATGGGTTCAGATGCCCTAGGGCAGTTGGCGGCCACATGTCCCCAGTCCTGACAATGCCAACACCTGACCCCCGCAGCCTCCCTCCTCCCCAGGGTATTCCTCCCACGGACTGGAGATCCACTCCCCTCCTTATGAGGTAGGATCCCTTTTCCAGGATCCCGGGTCGGCAACTGGGGCTGACGTGACTTCGGTAGTACCGCAGAGTCCTTCAACAAATCCTGAGTGGCCATATACCTCTTCACCAGGCTAACCAGTTGTTCCAGGTTGCCTGGATCGCCTTGTCCCACCCAGCGCTGTATGGCTCTCGGGAGGGTACGCACAAACCTGTCGACCACGACCCTTTCAACCATCTGAGAAGGGCTCAACAGTTCAGGCTGGAGCCATTTTTTTACTAGGTGAAGTAAGTCATAGGCTTGTGACCGGACGGGTCGGGACTCGGAAAACACCCACTGACACACTCTGTGCGCTCGCACATAGGTGTTTACTCCCAACCTGGCCAACACCTCACCTTTTAGCCTCTCATAGTCCTTTGCCTCCTCGCAGCTGAGGTCAAAATAGGCCTTTTGTGCGTCCCCACCAGAAAAGGCGCCACCACCTCAGCCCATTGCTCCAATGGCAGCCTCTCTTGCTCGGCGGTTCTTTCAAACACCGTCAGGAATGCCTCTATATCGTCTTCTGGACCCATTTTCCTCAGGGCGGATCGGACTTTGTCCCTGGCGGTAGACACAGTCGGGGCTGTCGTGGTTGCAACTCCTTGCTGGGACGTTCGCACCGACTCCTGCAAGGCTATCAGCTGCTGCACTAGGAGATTGTTCGTCTGCTGCTGTGCACACATAGCCTCCTCATGTCTTTTTGCTGTAGCTCATTAGCCTGTTGCTGCTGTAAAGTAGCTGATTGGTCTCCTCTGCTGCACGTTAGCCTCCATGAGAGCTTTCACAGCAGCCTCCATGTTGCCAGAAACCACAAAAGTTGCAGGCCTGATATATGACATGCAGTCCAACACAGCAAAAACAAAAACTTTCGGCGTTCAGGCCAGCCTCACTGCGCATGCCCGCATCCGACACCAAATGTGGGGAATTGCTCTGGTAGACAGGCTTGCGGATGCAGTATAGAGGCAAGGTACACAGTTCTCTGGGTAAAGCAGAAGTGTTTTATTCACACTCAGCAACACAAAAACAGTCTTAGGGCTTGTTCACACGAGGCAAAACAGAAACAGTCTTAGTGCTTGTTCACATGAGGCAAAACACAAGGCAAAAATATCAGTCCCACAGCAAGGTTACCTGAGTGGTCGGTGTTAGTTCACACCTGGCAGTTAGCTCGGCGACGCAAAGTTTCCACCAGAGGCTTCCAGGTAGACTGCACGCCTGTTTGCAGACTCTTGCTCTCAGCCCTGAGAGCTCCACAGTAACATCAGCAGCTTCCAGGATAATCACCTCTCCACCTGCTGAGGTGGCTGCCTTTTAAAGGCCCGGAAAAAGTCCGGCCTGGACCATGGGGAATAGTCTCCCACCAAGCACTTGACTATTCCCAATAAGAGCCGGCCCGGATCGGCTTTGTAGCCATACTAAATATCAATGTGTCAAGCAGCACTAGCTGCTGCTGACACACAAAAAATCCGGCTCTTATCTCACCGAGGCCAGGAACCTCGGTGACACGTACATTCCGTCGACGACGGAACCTTGCACCCTCTTACAACAGTAACAGAACCAAGCTGTGTGTATAGATTCAGTAACAGAACTAAGCTGTGTGTATAGATTCAGTAACAGAACCAAGCTGCATGTATAGATTCAGTTACTGAACCAAGCTGTGTGTATAGATACTGTAACAGAACCAATCTTCATGTAAATATACAGTAACAGAATCAAGCTGTGTACATAGATATAGTAACAGAACCAAGTGTGTATAGATTCAGTAACTGAACCAAGCTGTGTGTATATATACAGTAACAGAATCAAGCTGTGTACATAGATATAGTAACAGAACCAAGTGTGTATAGATTCAGTAACTGAACCAGGCTGTGTGTATAGATACAGTAACAGAACCAAGCTTCATGTGCAACGTGCCGCCCCCCAGGGCCGATCGTGTCCCAGGTCTATAGGAATGCTGAATGGTGTGGTGCAGACCTTAATAGTCTATGTGTGTGTCACGCTGCTCCTACCTAAATACTGTCGCTCCCCAAGGTTAGGCTCCGAAGCAATAAAAGGGATCAGTAATGGTGGAGAATAAGTCGAGTCATAACAATAATAGAAATGCACAGAGTAAATGACCTGGAATGAAAAACACAGAGGACATTATGGGTAGAAATTAAAGACAGTAGCAGGGTGAAGAAATGGTAATTCCACTCTGGGGTATTAAACGTGCATTGATACGGTAACAGAACCAGGCTGTATGTATAGATACAGTAACAGAACCAAGCTGTGTGTATAGATCTTTTACACACATACTTCTACACGTGATGGCGCTCTTATACACACATAATTCAACACATGACAACGCTCTTATACATGCATACTTCTATACATGCCGGCTCTCTTTCACATGCATACTTCTAAATATGCTGGTGCTCTATTACATGCATATTTGTGCACATGGCGGCACTATGTCTATTTTTACTGGTCCATAGAAAGGAATGCGTCTGTGTGCAATGTTTAAAGAATGCAGATAGTGCACGAATGGACTTACATTCTACACATGCTCACAGGAAATGAAGGGCAAAAGCAAGCATTAAAAGGATTATCAGATTTTTTTTCATGTCCTCCCCTCCCCACCCCCTTGATTAGGAAACAGGACTAGCGAGAGATTCATTCTCATGCATGCGCTGTGGGTTGTAACCAGGACGATCACATCTACAATATATGGCACATGATTCTGGCATTTGAAGAAGTATCACATGCAGGGCATGCATGGGCGTTTCTAGGGTCTCAAAAGATTCGGGGCCCAAGCCCAATGAAAATGACCCAGTTCTCTAAGTCCCCCCCTCCCCCCACATTGCTGTACTTGCTATACATCAGCACATACCTGTCACATCCAGAGCCTTCAGGTGGTGTCTCCTCTGATGTAGATCTTCTCTGTCATGATCTTCTCCATTTGGTCCGGACAACTTCTTTCAGCCTCGTCTCTGCAGAGTTTGACACACAGACATCTTAGCTTCCTCACTTTTCTATCATCCCCAACCTGGAGTCCCCACAGTGTTATCCTGCTGCTCGCTGTGCTCCCCAATACCCCCAAAAACTATCCTAAAGAAATATGAGTGCCCCCATAGTAATACTGCTTCTCATAGTCCTAGCAATAGTAATTCCCTTCTAGAATGCTCTCATTAGTGATACTTCCCCCGACAGTGCCCCCAACAGTGATAGTGCTCCCCAAGAATGCCCTCATTAGTAATACTGTCCCCAATAGTGATAATGTTCTCCAAGAATACCCCCATTAGTAGAAGATCCCTCCAGTGTTAATAATACCCTCACAGAGCCCCCAGTACAAATAATTCCCCCTATTGTTCCCCCAGTGGTAATAAAGACAGTTACAGACCCCTCAGTAGTAATATGCCCCCCATAGTGCTCTTAGTAGAAATAAGGCAGATTTATGTCCCCTGGATATGTCCCCTATATATGCCTATAATGTCCCCTGGATTTGCAGTGCAGTATTTATATTCCTCCCTCCAACAGGCAATCCCATGTAAATAACATCACACCATCTCTCCTGCCCCCTCCAAAATACAGTCATATGTAAATAACATCACTCTCCTACCTTCAGCCCCTCCAACATATAGTTCCATGTAAATAACACTTTTTTCCTCCCTCCGCCATAGAGTCCCATATAAATAACATCACACCATCTCTCCAGCCCCCTCCAATATACAGATCCATGTAAACAATTTCCCTCTATATCTACAGCACCCTCCAAAATACAGTGCAATCTAAATAACATCACCTCCTCCCCAGCCGCCTCCAACATGCAATCCCATGTAAACATCACCCTCTCAACATTTAGTCCCTTGTAAATAACATCACTACCTCCTACAACCGCCATCAACATACAGCCCCATGTAAATAACATAATTCGCTCCCACAGCTGCCTTCAACATACAGTCCTATGTAAATAACATCACCCTGCCCCAGTTCCCTCCAACATTCAGTCCCATGTAAGTAACATTACTCCCTCCCACAGCAGCCGTCAACATACAGTCCCATGTAAATAACATCAGTCGCCCCCCCATCCCCCTCCAACATACAGTCCCATGTAAATAACATCACTCCCTCCTACAGCCACCATCAACATACAGTCCCATGTAAATACCATGACCCCTTCCCCAGCCACCTTCAACACACAGTTCCATGTAAATAACATACCTCCCTTCAGCCCTAAGGCTACTTTCACACTAGAGTTTTTGCTTGTTCTGGCAGGATTCAGCAAAAACTCTTCTGTTACTGATAATACAACCATCTGCATCCGTTCCGAACCAATCCGGTTGTATTATCTTTAACAAAGTCAAAACGGATCCATCATGAACTCTATTGAAAGTCAATTGGGGATGGATCCATTTTCGATTGTGTCCCCATTGACTTGCATTGTGGGTCATGACGGATCCATTTTGCTCTGCATCCCAGGACGGAAAGCAAACTACAACATGTTGCGGTTTGCTCTCCGGTATGAGAACGGAATAGAATGCATTTTGGAGCATTCCGTTCTGTTCAGTTATGTGTTGTCCGAAATGACAATGAATGGGGACAAAACGGAAGTGTTTTTTACGGTATTGAGACCTTATGACGGATCTCAATACCCGAAAATAGAAACGCTAGTGTGAAAGTAGCCTAACATACAGTCCCAGTTAAATTACCACAACTCAGCATTGCTCTGCCTCTCCCTTCACATACCTCTCCTCATGTAGCAGACATGACCACAGCTTCTTCTCCTCTTCACTGCAGTCCTCTCCTGCACTGGTCACATGATGGTGACATCATCGCAGGTTCTTCTCAACCACTGCCTGTTTTGCAGGTCACATGACCTGTGATGTCATCACAGGTCTTTCAGCTCTTCCAGTGCATTAGATTTAAGTGTATTGCCGACCTGAGGACAGCAATAGAGTTGTATCTAGCTGGCAGGCAGGACATTGGGGGCCTGGGACAAAACATCTGGGGCAACACTCCTGCCGGCATGTAGAAGCATGTCTGTAAAAGAGCACCAGCATGTGTAGAAGTATGCGTGTAAAAGAGCACCAGCATGTGTAGAAGTATGCGTGTAAAAAAGCAACAGCATGTCTAGAAGAATGCATGTAAAAGAGTGCTAGCATGTGTAGAAGCATGCATGTAAATGAGCGCCAGCATGTGTAGTAGTATGCGTGTAAAAAAACATTGGCATGTGTAGAAATATATGTGTAAAAGAGCGCCGGTATGTGTAGAAGTATGCGTGTAAAAAAGCACCAGCATGTGTAGAAGAATGTATGTAAAAGAGTGCTAGCATGTGTAGAGGTATGCGTGTAAAAGAACACCACCATGTGTAGAAGTATACATGTAAAAGAGTGCTAGCATGTGTAGAAGTATGCATGTAAATGAGCGCTGGCATTTGTAGTAGTATGCGTGTAAAAAAGCACCGGCATGTGTAGAAACATACGTGTAAAAGAGCATTAGCATGTGTAGAAGAATATGTGTAAAAGAACAACGGCATGTGTAGAAGTATGTGTGTAAACGAGTGCTGGCATGTGTCGAAGTATGTACTCTATGTAGAGTAGCAGATATTAAACAAATGTTGATTGCGGAAAACAAATATTCTTCCTGGCCACAGCATACTGCTCTGCCTGCATAATACAGCCGGTCTAATGTAAAGTAAATGAGCGGTGCACTAGACAAATAGCATACTTGTGCTGCAATATGATTGTGGTGTACAACAGAGGTTAATTTGATGTCTGCTACAAAAGTATCCATGTAAAAAAATGCGGGCCTGCATGGGTAAAATTATGAGTATTAGGGTACCTACACACGTTACAGAATACGCACAGTTTTTCCATGCAGATCCCTGTGCAGAAAAAAAAACGCAGCATAGTACATACATAAAGTCTATGAGATTACACATATCTCATGCACACTTTGCAGATTTTTTTCTGCACAGAAATTGACTTGTTGTGCGGATTCTAAATCAGAATGTCAATTATGTTTGCAGTTTTAACTGGAGATTTCTCAAATTTCAAAAGAAGGGTGCAGTGGCATGCTGAGGTAGGGGGCGGTCCGCACTGGGTGCCCACTGTCAGGGGGGTGCCAGAGCCCATAAGCAATATTCTGTCACTCATCTCACCACGCTCCATCTCTTCTTCCCTCACACAGTGAATGGTGAAGCAAAAAACCTTCTTCTCCCTGCTCCACCATTCATCCTGAAGACACAGATCACGCTGCTGAGAGGAGCCTGTAGCCCAGGAATCTGCCTGTGCTCCTCCCACATAGTGCTGCAGAGCGATCAGTGTCTGCAGAGGGAGAGCTGGATGTGAGCATCAGGAATGTTTAAGTAGTTTCTGGGTTTTTGTTTTGTTTTGTTTTTTTAACATAGAGGTGGGAACAGAGGGTTTCACTACTAAAAAGGGGGCACAGAGGGCATTACTACTAAAAAGGGGCAAAGACGGCATTACTACTATGAAGGGGACACAATGGGTATTACTACTATGAATGGGAAACAATGGGCATTGTTACTATGAAAGGGGCACAATGGGCATTATTACTATGAAGGGGCACAAGGAGCATTACTACTATGAAGGGGGCACAATGGGCATTACTATTATGAATGGGGCACCTGGCCCATCAGGTGAGCACCATAAAGAAAAGAAAAGAAAAACAGTGCCAAAACAGCCATTTTCTAGTCACCTTGCCTCTTAAAAAGTGTAATACCAAGTGATCCAAAAGACGTATGTACCAAATAGTACCAATCAAACCGCCATCTCATCCCACAAAAAATGAGACCCTACCTAGGACAAATCGCCAGAAAAATATGGCTCTCTGAACCTGGCAACACAAAAACAAGATTTTATGCTATTCAAAAATGCATTCACTATGTAAAACTTAACAAAAATAAAAATAAGAGACACATTGTGTATAGCCGCATCTGTAACAACCTGCTCTAAAAAAATATAATATTATATGCCCCCTCAGGTGAATGCTGTAAAAAATGTTTTAAAAAAAACTATGCCAAAACAGACATTTTTTGTCACCTTGCCTCACAAAAAGTGTAATACCAAGCAATTGAAAAGTCATATATGTACCCCAAAATAGTACAAATCAAAGCATCATCTCATCCCACAAAAAAAAAATCTACCTAAGACAATCACCAGAAAAATATAAAAAAAATATGGCTCTCAGAACATGGCAACACAAAAACCAGATTTTATGCTATTCAAAAATGTTTTTACTGTGTAAGACGTAACAAAACTAAAAAGATAGACATATTATGTATCGCTGCATCCGTAGCAACCTGAAAAATTTGGGGCTAAAACAACATTTTCTTGGAAGAAATTAAACTTTTCATTTTCACGGCCAAGTGTTTCCAAATTCCGTAAAACGCTTATTGGGCCAAAATGCTCAGTACACCGCTTAACATATTCTTTGAGGGGTATAGTTTCCAAAATGGGGTCACTTTTTGAGCGTTTCCACTGTGGGGGTATGTCAAGGTCTCTTCAAATACAAAATGGTGCCAAAAAGCATTCTAGCAAAATCTGCTAAAAATTCTAAAAACCATATCCTTTTGAACACTGCCACGTGCCCATAGGACAGTTTACTACCACATATGGGGTATTTCTGTAAACTTTAGAAGTAGAGTAATGCATATTGAGGTTTATTTTGCTGTTAACCCTTGCTGTATTGCAAGAAAAAATTGATTAACATAAAAAATCTATAAACCAAATGAAATTTTGAAATGTCAACTCCGTTTTCCTTTAATTCTTTTCTTTAACACCTCGATTTTCTTTTTTTTATAATTTTAGGGGTGTAGCTTCTAAAATGGGGTCTCTTATGGGTAGTTCCCATTATGTAAGCCCCTCAAAATTACTTTATAACTGATTTGGTGCTTAAAAAGATGGTTTTGGAAATTTTGATGAAAATTTGAAAAATTGCTTCATAAATTCTAAGCCTTCAAACGCTTCTAACGTCCTAAAAAAATAAAATGACATTTACAAAATTATGCCAACATAAAGCAGACATATGGGGAATGTTAACTGATAACTATTTTATGAGGTGTTACCATGTGTCTTAAAAGTAGAGAAATTCTAATTTTTTTGTAAATTTTGGTAAATTTGGGATTATTTTATAAAAAAAAAGGTGAAATATATTGACTCAAATTTACCACTGTAATGAAGTACAATGTGTCACGAGAAAATAATCTCAGAATGGAGTAAAAGTAAAAGTGTTCCAAAATTATTAGCACATAAAGTGACGAATGTCAGATTTGCAAAAATCTGCCTGGGATTTAAGGTGAAAAGTGGCTCGGTACTGAAAGGTTGTTGGATGTTGATGCAAACAGGAAAACCCCTTTGAGTGTGAATATTTGTATGAAAACATAGGTGTCACTTCTACTGATAAGCCCTTAGCACCCCAGTCCGACACTGATTAGTATTAATATTATTATTATATTAATATTATTAGTATTAGTATCTCCTCCAGCAATATCAAGTGACCATGGGCACAATGCTTGTCATCTGCATTTATTTTACTACTTTTGATAGGAAATATTTGTAATTTTTGCCACCATGATATTATTTGTATGTTGTAGTTTTGTGGGGGTGGTTGTGTATCTTCTTTGAATATATTATCATGCGTGTCTACATATAAATATGTACATGTCTAATTACTTGGGTGCATTTACTTTTGGAGTACAGATATAATTTAGGCTGTAAATGAAGCCAAGAAGCTGGAAGGAGCAAAACCTTTGCATTAGGCATGCTTTGCTGTTCTTCTCTGCTGGAATCTGCTCCTTTTTTAAATTGAAAAGTAAAAGATTATTTATTTAGGATGTACTGTATAATATTGTAGTTTTATTACTTATGTCTCAGTTTGTTTACCGTATTACGACCAACTTTCACCGTTGGCAGCTCGTTGCTCAGTAAATAAGTCACATGTCATAAGCTGGCTTGGTGAGTATATAGGGTGTGAAGTAGGCAGTCTGAACACATATCCCTCATTGCTGTCATGGGTAAAACAGTGATTTATCAGAGTTGCAAAAAGTGATGATCATTGGCTTTCGCACCAAGGGTGGCAGTTAGGGATGAGCGAATCGACTTCGGATGAAACATACATTACATACATACAGTATTAGAATGTATTGGCTGCTATGAGCCGAAGTTATTACTTCACGAAGTCTTGCAGGACTTTGAGTAATAATTACAGAAATGAATTTCTACTGTAAAAACCCTTTTACCAAACTCTGGTTCGGTTCCAAGGTACCATTTGGAAGTTCGGGAAATGGCTTTTTACAGTAGAAATTGATTTATGAAGTTATTATGCGAAGTCTCGCATGACTTTGTAAAGTAATAACTTCGGCTCATCGGAGCCAATGAATTCTAATACTGTATGGAGCACTTGCTCCGTACAGTATTCAAATGAAGTATTATGCGAATCGACTTCGGATGTTGCAGTATAGTGGCAGTATTTCTGAAACTGCACAGTTTATGAACTGTTTAAATGCTGCTGTGGTGAAAGTGTATTGCGAGTGAACAAATGGCACAATTGCAAATAAGTGACATGGAGACTGTGGAGTTCCACGTTCTAGTGATGTGAGAGGATCAGCTCTGAAGGTGCGTGAGGGTGGACTGACATGCTACAGTGGAGTGGAGCAGCTCAGCTTAAAAATGAGCCAGGGGGCTACCGGATGTGTGTCTAAAATAACAGTTCAGTGTACCCTACTGTGTACCGAGCTTCGAAGCAGATGAATGGTCACTGCACTTTTGCTAATGAAGCTTCAAAGACTTCAATTTTCATGGCAGCATCATAATTTGACCTCTGCTGATTGGCAAAAGGTGGCCTTCTCTGATGAATCATGTTTTCTGCTTCATTGAAAGTATGGTGTCTTGTGTCAGGCAAAAAACATCAGAGAACAAACAACCTACAACCATTTCTGGAAGAATGCAAGCTGGTGGTAGCAGCGTTATGGTCTGGGGAATGTTTTCATGGCATATTGTGGGCCTACTCATCCATGTGGAAGGTACGCGGTGCTGGAAGTATGAAGTTCCTCTCACTGGCCCCTGCATCCCTCCTACACACAGCAGCAGGGTGGTAAGTTACTGTAGGGGGCAAGTTAAGTCAGTCCTGAAGGTAGTGCCTATCACCTGTGTTCAAGTGTAATTCTGTGCCCCCCTGACCTCACAGAGCCCCTGCAACCGTAGTGTCCCCCTGTTGCCCTTGCCCCATAACAGATCCCTGCCCACCAACCATCTCACCTTCTGACATCTCCCCCTGCCCTCTGGAGATTATATCAGTGCTGGAGCATTATAAGAGGAGCGGCAGATATCAGTCACATATGATGTAATGTCTCTGGAGGTTATATCAGTGCTGGAGTGTTATAAGAGGAGCGTCTGATATCAGTCACATATGATGTAATGTCTCTGGAGGTTATATCAGTAATGGAACGTTATAAGAGGAGCGGCTGATAGAAGTCACATATGATGTAAATGTCTCTGGAAGTTATATCAGTGCTAGAGCATTATAAGAGGAGCGTCTGATATCAGTGACATATGAGGTAATGTGTCTGGAGGTTATATCAGTGCTGGAGCATTAAAAGAGGAGAGGCTGATATCAGTCACATACTGTATGATGTAAATGTCTCTGGATGTTATATCGGTGCTGGAGCATTATAAGAGAAGCAGCTGATATCAGTCACGTATGATTTAATGTCTCTGGAGTATAATGGTAAGGAGGCTGCTGATTTGTCAATTTAGGTGGGCTGCTGAGCCATTTGCTGCACCACTCTGAGACCACTGTTTATCTTCTCCAATACTGATAGTGGAGTGGCAGCCTGGTGTGGTAAGCAGCCACTTGTATGAGGTGCTGTGGGCAATGAGGGAACTAGTAAATCTATAAGACCTTGGGTATTAAAATAGACAAATCGCCGGGACCAGATGGCATACACCCCTGTATCCTAAGACATTAAGTAATGTCATAACCAGACCCTTATTTTTGATATTTAAGGACTTTATAATGACAGGGCGTGTTTCACAGGATTGGCACATAGCAAATATGGTGCCAATATTCAAAAAAGTCCAAAACCAGAGCCCAGAAACTATAGGCCGGTAAGTTTTTCATCTGTCATGGGTAAACTGTTTGAAGGTTTTCTAAGAGATGCTATCTTGGAGTACCTCAATGAAAATAAGCAAATAACGCTATATCAGCATAGTTTCATGAGGGATCGGCCATGTCAAACTAATTTTCAGTTTCTATGAGGAGATAAATTCTAGACTTGACCACGGTAAATCAATGGATGTCCTATATCGGGACTTCTCCAAAGCATTTGACACTGTACCACATAAAAGGTTAGTATATAAAATGAGAATGCTTAGAATGGGGGAAAATGTCTGTATGTGGGTAACTGGCTCAGTGATAGAAAACAGAGGGTGGTTATTAACGGTACACACTCAGATTGGGTCACTGTCACCAGTAGGGTACCACAGGGGTCAGTATTGGGCCCTATTATCGTCAATATATTTATTAATGATCTTGTAGAAGGCTTGCACCGTAAAATATCATTTTTTTTTGCAGATGACACTAAACCGTGTAAAGTAATTAACACGGAAGAGGACAGTAAACGGCTGCAGATGGGTCTGGATAGATTGGAGGCTTGGGCAGAGAAGTGGCAGATGAGGTTTAACACTGACAAATGTAAGGTTATGCACATGGGAAGGAATAATGCAAGTCACCTGTACATACTAAAGGGTAAAACACTGGGTAACACTGACATGGAAAAGGACCTTGGAATTTTAGTAAACCGCAAACTAAGATGTAGAAACCACTGTCAGGCAGCTGCTGCCAAGGCCAATAAGATAATGGGTTGCATCAAAAAGGGCATAGATGCCTGTGATGAGAACATGGACCTGCCACTTTACAAATCACTAGTCAGACCGCACGTGGAGTACGGTGTACAGTTCTGGGCTCCTGTGAATAGGGCAGACATAGAGCTGGAGAGGGTTCAGAGGAGGGCAACTAAAGTAATAACTGGAATGGTTGGACGACAGTACCCTGAAAGATTATCAAAATTACGGTTATTCACTTTAGAAAAAGACAACTGAGGGGAGATCTAATAACTATGTATAAATATATTAGGGGTCAGTACAGAGATCTCTCCCATTATTTAGTTATCGCCAGGACTTTGACTGTGACAAGGGGATATCCTCTGCGTCTAGAGGAAAGAAGGTTTGTACACAAACATAGAAGAGGATTCTTTACGGTAAGAGCAGTGAGACTATGGAACTCTCTGCCTGAGGAGGTGGTGATGGTGAGTTTACTAAAAGAGTTCAAGAGGGGCCTGGATGTATTTCTGGAGTGTATTACAAGCTATAGCTAATAGAGAATGGTTGTTGATCTGGGGAGTTATTCTGATTGCCTGATTGGAGTCGAGAAGGAATTTTTTCCCCTGAAGTGAGGAAAATTTGTTTCTAGCTCACAGGAGTTGTTTGCCTTCCACTGGATCAACTTGCAGGAAAACAGGCCGAACTGGATGGACAGATGTCTTTTTTAAGCCTTATAAACTATGTTAATATGTAAGGTGACTGGGTGGTAAATACACAGCAGGTACTGGGCAGTTTTAGTCAAATAATTACAGAATAATCTTGGGAGCGCTGTTCATAGCTCTAGTATGGGGGCACTAGATAGGGAATTACGACTGACTGTATAGTGGGGCAACTGCATATGGAAGCACTGTGTATGGCAATGTTATGTGTATGGCAGTATCCTGTTGGCCTTGTGTATGGCTCTGTCATAGTGGAGAGAGAGAGGCATTACTGATGTTGAAAACCAATCGAGAGGTGACAATCAAGAAAGCTGATAAGGGGGGGAGCTACCGTAGTGATGGATACTGCAAGGTATAGGGAAGATGTCCTAAGACAGGTACAGGACCAGGATGTTTATAGCCCAGTGAACAGAGACCCTAAGTGGGATGTAATGCGTAGATTAAAATAACTGATAGATGATGCATTTGCCAGTGATTTAATTGATGAGAAGTTGTACACATATTTGATACCGAAAGATCCTGTTACCCATATCATGAATACGCTCCTGAAAATACACAAAAACTTTAGGGACCCCCCGGGGCACCCAATTGTATATGACATAGATTCTGTATTTTCAAAGGTGGCCATTTTCTTGGATAAGGTCTTAAGGGGTTTTGCGATAAAGACAGCATCATATGTACGAGACACAACAGATTTTTTATCTAAATTGACTGACATTGACTTTGAGGAGGGGGACTGGTTGGTCTCATTTGATGTCACCAGTTTCTACACAAGCATTGACCATGAGTAAGGTCTGGAGGTGGTCAAGTGGGCCTTAGAACAATCAGACTATGGGGAAGAGATTAAAGAATTTGTGTTATCTCTGTTAGAAGTTGTACTAACATGTAATTATTTTATGTTTGAGGATAGTTTTTTTGTACAGTGTCGTGGCACCGCAATGGGGTCCAATGTGACCCTGACTTATGCGAATATCAATATGTCCGGTTTGGAGGAACGGTGTATATACCCATCCACCCTCTTCAGATTTATGAGGGGGTGGATGAGGTATAGTGATGATATTTTTCTGATTTGGAAGGGGTCAGAGGAGGATTTGGATACCTTCCATAATGCTATCAATCAAATACATGTGCAGTTGAAATTCATTAAAGTATACTCGAGAGTAGAATTACGGTTCTTGGACACCAGAGTATAAGTGAGGAGGGGTAGATTGGAAACTGATCTTTTTGAGAAAACAACGGACCGTAATAATCTGCTTCTCTTTAATAGTGTACACCCAAGGCGGATGGTAGAGTCGCTCCCTTACAGTCAGTTACTAAGGACTAAGAGAATTGTCTCTGATGAGGAACTACTGGATAATAGATTACAACAGATGGGGCAGAAGTTTAGTAGGAGAGGTTATCCGAATGAATTGATTGACAGACATCAATTGAGAGTTAAAAAAATGGATAGACATGATTTGCTGAATGTGGTAGATAAGTTGGAGAAGAAAGATGAGAATAGAGTACCATTTGTGTCCACTTATTCTAGGGTGAGTGGAAACATTTCTGGCATTTTAAGACAAAACTGGCATATACTGACACAAACATTTCCTAATATCAAAAGAGTTTCAATCCCCACCACTGATGTCTTACAGGTGATCTAGAAACTTAGGGAATGACTTGACTAGAGTGGACACAGTTAAGAAAGTTCAGGATGTAGGAAGAAAAGGGTGTTATTCCTGCCTGGGTTGCTGCACTTGCAGCAACCTAATTAAGGGTGATTCGTTCAGTCACCCTAGGATAGGAAAGTAATATGAGATACGTGAATTCTACACGTGTGCTTCAGAATATGTGATCTATGTCCTGCAGTGTCCGTGTGGTCTCTTATATGTTAGGGAGACCACACAGCCCTGTAAAAATAGGATCAATCAAAATCGCTATACAATCCGTAAATTAATGGCTAATAGCCAAGGACAAGAAAGAAAGGAAGAAACACAATTGACGGTGCCTGAGCGCTTTGTAAAAAACAGACATAACATCTCACAGTTGAGGTTTAGGATCATAGATAGTGTTCCTGTACTAAGGAGAGGTGGAAGTAGGGAAAAACTACTAAAGAGGAAGGAACTAAGGTGGATTTATGAATCAGATAACTTGGAACCTAAAGGAATGAATAGGGAGTTCAAGGTGGGCTCCCTCTTCTAACCTGAAAGTTATCTGTGTGTATATATGACATAAGGTTCAGGGACCCAGCTGTAAGCTGAGATTATTTTTAACGTATTTTTTAACATATTTCTGTTTCTCTCTTGTTTTTTTACATAGATTGGTCTACTGGCTGTGGGTACTTTTCACTGACTCACAGATGAGTAGTGTTGCTCTATGATCAGCTGGCAGGCGCCCGTAGTGATGATAGTAGGGTTGGCTGGTTGGCCTTCTCGAAGTGACACAGGGGACACACCTCTTTAGTTAATATTTAATTTGACTGTTTATTAATGGAAACAAGGGTAATGGTTGCATGAATATGGGCATGTTACAACTTTGGGGGTGTTCTTAGGGGAGTAGGCAACTGAGTTCTGTATCCCCCTGAAAAGGAGGGAGAGGGACTCAAATAGCCGAATCCCATTCATAAGTTGGTTTGAATTGATGTCACATTGTCCTAAGAGGGGTCCGATTGAGACAGGGTGCGAGGTTCTTGCTATTTTGAATCACCCCACTGTAAATAAGAACATGCCGAGTGTATATGATTGAGTTGAATCTTCCACCTCACCTTTGGATTCCAGCCCTCCGGTTGTGAAATGGTAAAGACATTTAATAATTATATAGTTCTGGTCAATAGAAGTCCAATTCTAGCGTTGTGTGTCCGTTGCCTATTGACCGGAGCGGTACTAGTCGGAGACCGGGCTATGGCCCCCACTTGTTTATTTAGTATGTTATAAGACGCAGAATCATGAGGATTGTATGATAAGAATATAGAGTTTAAGCGTCATACATATTGTGTACAAAGAGTGATCACCTGACTAGATCATGTGGAAGGTCACGTGTGAATTAGCCCCGGAAGTTTAAACGGGGACTATGAATGAACGCAATGGTCACCGGAGCATATGACTGATCATGCGTTGACGTAATTGCAGCAGGAGCACTAATCAGCCCGGGACACCAAACCGAGGCGCGAATTAGTTTGAAGATGTGAAGTCCGTGGTGGTTACCAACAGTCAGTATTGTAGGTAAGAATGTATTTTATGCATTTATTCTAGAGAGAGAATTCAATTGTTATGGTAATTTAGGGAAGATTTTGATGTGATGGACTGAGGCATGGACCAATTAGCTTTTGTCTTGTCCCATCCAATCAATGGTATTTAAGGGGTATATATGTTCACTATGTATGGTGTAACATTTGAGCTTGATAAAGACCAACTGGGTCGAAACGTCACTTTTTCTGGGTGCTAATAAAGATTTGAAGAACTATTGACATTGGAGTGCCGCTGTATCTATTCCTATCATCTCTGTTATAGTGACAGTGATTTTATGTCTAGTACATGATGTTGGATACATTTAAAATTGTCTACATTATAGAGGAGACTAGTAATGGTTTCCCTGCAGAAATAGCAACACCATAACATTATGTAGGTTAATGTATAATGTATATTCATACTCCTCCTCAGTTAAAAATACTCCTCAAAATTGCTAAGAGGTGTCTTTTTACTCTTCTGGAAAAAATGTAGTGCGACCTCTGGTCATAATAATGCAACTTGTATGTATTTTTAAGCAATGCAGGCACCACATAGAGTAAAATTTCATAATTATTTACATATACACAATTTTTTATTTACATAATTTGACATTTGAATGCTCAACCGACCATAATTTTTTTTATGTGTATAGCTTTTAACATTATAGAGCATGGATGCAGAAAAAAAACCTCAGCGTTGTACAGATAATCATTTTTGAAGCTCACTATGGTACTGAAAAGGTTACTTTGAAGAAAAACTTTGTTGGAAATTAATGCATTTATAAATATATAAGCAGATGTAAAGCAAATCAAAAACTCATGATAACATGTTTGGCTTCCTACTGTTCAAATTACAGGCTTTGTCTGGATACATCTTGTGGTTTCTGCAGAATATTTATGCATTGTTTGTGCAAATCGGATCACATGACCTCAGTTCTGGCGCCTTGGTCCCAGAGTAGCAGCAGGTGGTTCCCAATTGTCTTACACAGCAGGACAAATGTATTTTCAGCATCTATTTGCACTGGAAAGCAAAGTCAGGACAGTGCCGTATGACACTCCTAGTCACTTCTACCAAGTCTCTCTACGATTATCCACTATAGGCCTCCGGGGGCATGATGAATTCATAGATCATCACTGAAGGTATCTATCTTCTGCAACAATCAGGGAAATAGACCTCTTTATAGAATTGCCTTGGGACAAATGGGAAATGTGTACAGAAAATTACGCCAGGTAGACAATCTTGTAAAAACACCAATATTACAAACTAAAAACAAGCTCTAGATCTATTTGTTTAAGGGTATTACTGTTTTAGATAGGGTATTAAAACCAGCTTTTTTACTGACAAAAGGTAGCAGTGCTCTATTTCCATTTGATGTGACTAAATGCAATCAATCCTTTCATTTTATTACAGTCAAGGAGATTTTGGCACTGATAGAACTAAAGTAACTCTGATTGAAATACACCAATGTCCCTATTAAAAGTTATGTCAGAAATGAATAAGGAATCTTAACAGTTTTACATTGATGTATGAAGACATAAAAACTTTGAATAGTCAAAAATCTTTCAATCATTCTCCTTGATTCATTTTTCATCTAAGTTTTTTTAGCTCCTTCTATACCTTTCATCGAGCCAGCGGAAAAAAAAAATGAATGTATTTTACTTGATGTTCAAGACATATAGGTCACATTATCACATCACAATTTTTTCTCAATGTTAAAGCTGGAAAACAGTTTTACCTTTTTGGGCTTATCTCGGATGTCCATGTGATTTTCAAGTGACAGGCAGCAGCTATAGATATCCTCATATATAGAAAACACATGTGACCCAATAACTGAGTCTGCTTTTTGATGGAGACATTTATAATTAAGGCCTCATGTACACGATTGTTTGTAATTTAAGGTCCGCCAAACACGTATTTGCAAAATGAGGATGACGTCCCTATGTCTGTGTCTATGCAAAAGATAGAACTTGGTTGCAAGACATGGATGGATTGAAGTCAAAGAGTCCACAAAAAATGGATGCAAAATGGAAATCATGTGGACATAATCCTTGTTTTATGGATCCATATTTAGCAAATTTCTATTAACCCCTTAGTGACCACCCATACATGTGTTTACAGCGGTCACTAAGAGGCCTTAGGCTGGGCCACCGCGTTTTTATGGCGGCCCAGTCTAAGCGGGTGACCCGTGCAGCGGGGAACGCGGACCCGGCTCTCACATGAGAGCCGGGGCCCTGCTCTAACAGCAATGGTGCCCGCCGCATGTAAAGCGGTAACAGAGGGAGCAAATGCGATCACGGGGTGCTGATGTGTTGTGAAGCCTTACCTGGCTTCCGATCCCTAGGCCCCGTCCTTCCTGCAGTAGATCCAGCAGGATGTGCCTCTCTGGCGTAGCCTGCTGGTCAATGCTAGAATAGCATTGCTATTAAAATACAGTGCATTATAGAGATAATGCATTGTATTTTAAAAGCAATCAAAATACTGTTTGTTATAGTCCCCTTTTGGGACTATTAAGTGGTAAAGAAAAGGAAAAAAAACATATTTAATAAATGAAAAAATTCCATAAAATTAAAAATAAGCTTTTTTTACATTGAAGATATGCTTTTCAATGAAAAAAATTGCAAAAAAAAAAAACATTTCCCCCATATGTTTGGTATTGCAGCGTCTGTATTGTCCCAGCCTATATAAATATCACATAAATTATCCCCTACGGTGAAGGCCCCCCAAAGAAATTTAAAATAAAAGACAGAATTGGTTTATTCTTAGTTGCCACCAAAAAAAACTTAATAACAAGCGATCAAAAAGCGGCATTTACTCCAAAATGATACCAATGAAGTCGTCCCACAAAAATCAAGCCCTCACACAACTCCATAGAATAAAAAATAAAATAGATATGGGTCTTGGGAAGTGGCAATGCAAAATCATTTTTTTGTTTTAAAGAAAGGGGTTTTATTGCAAAAAAAGTTGTAAAACGTGAAAACAACTATATGTATTTGGTATCGCTGTAATCGTACTGACCCATAGAATAAAGATATTATGTTATTTATACCGAAAAATGAACGACATAAAATTCATAACATAAAAACTCTGTGGCAATATTGCTTTTTTCCCCATCTCCCTCCCAGAAAGAGTTAATAAAAGTTAATCAGAAGGTTAGGTGTACCCCATAATTGCGCTATTAACTACTACAACTTGTCACGCAAAAAATAAGCCCTCATAAAGCTATATAAACGGAAAAATAACAAATAACAATACTCCTTGACCGATCTTTGACATCAAGCTCACACTGCTTCCTTTCTTATGTATCGATCTGTACAGATTGAAAGGAACCACACATAGTGAAGTATTGCCAGTTAAAACCTGCAGACACTCTGGAATTGCACTCACCGTGCTCTAGTTGTAACACTAGCGTATCTAGATGTTTAAACACAGGTAACCGGCTTGCTTTCCTTCATCCTATGTGGAAATAACTTCTTCCATAGTGAAGACCGTAACACAGCATATAAAATTCCAATTTTAATCTACTTACAAACTGGTGAATAAAATCACAGCGTATAATAAAAACAATTGCGTCTGCCCGACCCGGGTTTCACTCCAAATGGCTTCGTCAGGGGCGTTGCTTCCTCTCACCTTCACCTCGCCCTAAAATATCCACTGACTTCCCTTGATTAGTTAGTAATCACCTGGTATCAAAGTTGCTGCCCGCATCGCTATGCAGTCATTCACACCAATGCCGACCATCTCCCGTGCGGCACCGTGTCCAGAGCAACAGATCCACCCCTACATAACCCAGAACTGCATCCTCGCAACCACATCCACAATTGCAGTGTGGTGCGAGCGCAGCGTCGGCTCTGCTACATCGCAGGATGCACTAAGTCAGCGCTGCTAAGCCAGAATTGCAAACAGCTCAGCACTAGCAAATCTGAACTGCGCTCCGGCACTGCTACATCAGGGGGTCCCCACAGACACCTATGGGAATACCTAATCAGAACACATAGGGGAAAAAAGGTTCAAATTAAACTGGGTTTTAAATCCAGATCCACATTTAACCCCTTGGGTTGTAAACTTCCCATGTTATATATCCATTCTACTTCAGTTTGGTCTATCTTGTTCTCATAACTTCCTCCTCGCCAATGTTTTTGACATGAGCGACTCCTGTAAATTTTAACCCCTTCGGGTCCATCTTATGTACATGTTTAAAATGTAGGGGTACCCCATGGGTTTCCATTCCTTTTTATATTATTTATGTGCTCTTGTACACGTACTTTTAGCTTCCTCATGGTGCGGCCGACGTACTGGAGGCCACACGGACACTCCAGCACGTAGATCACACCCGAGGTCTCACAAGTGATCTCCCCTTTAATTTTCAGATCTTTCTTTTTTGGATTGGAATGGACTTTCTCAGCTTGTCGTTCTTTTTCATTTCTTTTGTACGGTTCCTACATGGCAAGCAGAAGTCGCACCAGGTAAATCGATTTTTCTTCCTTTTTATCTACCGGAGGAATTGCACTTTTCACTAAAATGGAATGTAAATTTGGTGCTTTTTAAAAATTATACAAGGTTTTTTGGGAGTTCATCCCCTATTACGGGGTCATTTTTAATGTACTCCAATTTTTTGGATCGCATTTTTATGAGTTGTCCTTGGGCACTAAATTGGGTCAAAAAGGCAAACTGAAATTTATTCTCCTTATTGCAAATGTCTAAAGTGTGTTTTTCTTTTTAACCATAACATTTGTTTCTACCTCTTTACATTGTTTTCCAATTCGCCTTTATTGTAGCCCTTCTCAATGAACCTGTCTAATATAATATTGCTTTGTGTTCTATACACCTCCACATCTGTACAGTTGCGGAAAATGCGTTTGAACTGTCCCTTGGGTATATTAGATAGCCACGGTTTATAGTGGCAACTATCCAAATTGATATACCCATTGACATCAGTCTTTTTAAAAAACGTTTTTGTGTTCAACTTGTTATTCTCCACAAAAATGGTAAGATCCAGAAAATGAATGGCAATATTGCTAATCTCACTGGTCAATTTTATATTCCAGTTATTCCTATTTAGTTCATCAATCAGGCCCACCTTTTCACCTTCCCAAACAATAAGGCAATCGTCTATAAATCTATACCACTTTAATAGCTTGCCCCCCGTTGTCGGAACCCCTAAAATCGGCCTAATTCGTTCATCTTCCCAAGCTGCCATGAAGATATTCGCAAAACTCGGTGCGAATTTCGCCCCAATCGCGGTACCGAGGCGCTGCAGGAAGAATTCATCCCGAAACCAAAAATAATTATGTGAGAGACAAAATTCTGTACATCTCAGGATGAACTCCCCCTGCAGCGAACTCATGTCGGAATCCTTCTCTAGGCTTTTTTTCACTGCCTGCAGTCCCAATTCATTTGGTAGGGTCTGCATTTTTTACATTGTCCTGACGAAGGGGGAAGCAAACCCCCGAAACGCGTTGACATAATAAAAGCAGTATTTTTCAGTACTACCCAAGTCTTTTGTCTCCAGCCAAGCAGCGCCTGAAAATCTTTTTCCTTTTTTATTTACCTTTTTACCTACTCATTTGGTATGATGGTATAGAGAGATGTAACGTCGGCAGTCGCTAACCACATCTTATCATTGTAGGAATCTATACATTTCAGCTTTTCAATCACTGATTGAAAAGCTGAAATGTATAGATTCCTACAATGATAAGATGTGGTTAGCGACTGCCGACGTTACATCTCTCTATACCATCATACCAAATGAGTAGGTAAAAAGGTAAATAAAAAAGGAAAAAGATTTTCAGGCGCTGCTTGGCTGGAGACAAAAGACTTGGGTAGTACTGAAAAATACTGCTTTTATTATGTCAACGCGTTTCGGGGGTTTGCTTCCCCCTTCGTCAGGACAATGTAAAAAATGCAGACCCTACCAAATGAATTGGGACTGCAGGCAGTGAAAAAGCCTAGAGAAGGATTCCGACATGAGTTCGCTGCAGGGGAGTTCATCCTGAGATGTACAGAATTTTGTCTCTCACATAATTATTTTTGGTTTCGGGATGAATTCTTCCTGCAGCGCCTCGGTATCAGCGATGGAGCGAAATTCGCACCGAGTTTTGCGAATATCTTCATGGCAGCTTGGGAAGATGAACGAATTAGGCCGATTTTAGGGGTTCCGACAACGGGGGCAAGCTATTAAAGTGGTATAGATTTATAGACGATTGCCTTATTGTTTGGGAAGGTGAAAAGGTGGGCCTGATTGATGAACTAAATAGGAATAACTGGAATATAAAATTGACCAGTGAGATTAGCAATATTGCCATTCATTTTCTGGATCTTACCATTTTTGTGGAGAATAACAAGTTGAAAACAAAAACGTTTTTAAAAAGACTGATGTCAATGGGTATATCAATTTGGATAGTTGCCACTATAAACCGTGGCTATCTAATATACCCAAGGGACAGTTCAAACGCATTTTCCGCAACTGTGCAGATGTGGAGGTGTATAGAACACAAAGCAATATTATATTAGACAGGTTCATTGAGAAGGGCTACAATAAAGGCGAATTGGAAAAACAATGTAAAGAGGTAGAAACAAATGTTATGGTTAAAAAGAAAAACACACTTTAGACATTTGCAATAAGGAGAATAAATTTCAGTTTGCCTTTTGACCCAATTTAGTGCCCAAGGACAACTCATAAAAATGCGATCCAAAAAATTGGAGTACATTAAAAATGACCCCGTAATAGGGGATGAACTCCCAAAAAACCTTGTATAATTTTTAAAAAGCACCAAATTTACATTCCATTTTAGTGAAAAGTGCAATTCCTACGGTAGATAAAAAGGAAGAAAAATCGATTTACCTGGTGCGACTTCTGCTTGCCATGTAGGAACCGTACAAAAGAAATGAAAAAGAACGACAAGCTGAGAAAGTCCATTCCAATCCAAAAAAGAAAGATCTGAAAATTAAAGGGGAGATCACTTGTGAGACCTCGGGTGTGATCTACGTGCTGGAGTGTCCGTGTGGCCTCCAGTACGTCGGCCGCACCATGAGGAAGCTAAAAGTACGTGTACAAGAGCACATAAATAATATAAAAAGGAATGGAAACCCATGGGGTACCCCTACATTTTAAACATGTACATAAGATGGACCCGAAGGGGTTAAAATTTACAGGAGTCGCTCATGTCAAAAAACATTGGCGAGGAGGAAGTTATGAGAACAAGATAGACCAAACTGAAGTAGAATGGATATATAACATGGGAAGTTTACAACCCAAGGGGTTAAATGTGGATCTGGATTTAAAACCCAGTTTAATTTGAACCTTTTTCCCCTATGTGTTCTGATTAGGTATTCCCATAGGTGTCTGTGGGGACCCCCTGATGTAGCAGTGCCGGAGCGCAGTTCAGATTTGCTAGTGCTGAGCTGTTTGCAATTCTGGCTTAGCAGCGCTGACTTAGTGCATCCTGCGATGTAGCAGAGCCGACGCTGCGCTCGCACCACACTGCAATTGTGGATGTGGTTGCGAGGATGCAGTTCTGGGTTATGTAGGGGTGGATCTGTTGCTCTGGACACGGTGCCGCACGGGAGATGGTCGGCATTGGTGTGAATGACTGCATAGCGATGCGGGCAGCAACTTTGATACCAGGTGATTACTAACTAATCAAGGGAAGTCAGTGGATATTTTAGGGCGAGGTGAAGGTGAGAGGAAGCAACGCCCCTGACGAAGCCATTTGGAGTGAAACCCGGGTCGGGCAGACGCAATTGTTTTTATTATACGCTGTGATTTTATTCACCAGTTTGTAAGTAGATTAAAATTGGAATTTTATATGCTGTGTTACGGTCTTCACTATGGAAGAAGTTATTTCCACATAGGATGAAGGAAAGCAAGCCGGTTACCTGTGTTTAAACATCTAGATACGCTAGTGTTACAACTAGAGCACGGTGAGTGCAATTCCAGAGTGTCTGCAGGTTTTAACTGGCAATACTTCACTATGTGTGGTTCCTTTCAATCTGTACAGATCGATACATAAGAAAGGAAGCAGTGTGAGCTTGATGTCAAAGATCGGTCAAGGAGTATTCCCTTTGGTGTGAGAAAAGAAGTACTTTCTGCGCGGTCCATTTAATATTTAAACTTGTTGACTAGAGACCTACCCACCTCTTATAAGGACTGCAGCATTTTGGAAGATACGTATATTGGAATTTTTTTTCTTTCATTGGAAAAATAACAAAGTTATAGCTCTTGGAATGCGCCAATGAAAAAAGTAAGAAAAACGCTTGGTCATAAAGGTCCAAACACGCTTGGTCACTATGGGGTTAAGTGGGTCGCTGAGCATTCCAAAATCTTTTGATATGCAATTGCAACATATCAAAGGTTTTGATCTGTGTGGGTTCCAGTGCTGAGACCCCAAGACCTCTAGAAAGGGAAAAGTACTCAAATAGCATGCTCCCTCTCTTCGCTGAAGGATAGAGAATCAATATGAGCCATTGTCTTTTTATTGAACCCTCACCTGCAGCGAAGAGAGAGAAAGTGACTAGAGTTGAGCAGACACCTGGATGTTCAGTTCGGCAGGTTACGCCGAACTTGAAAAAAAAAGTTCGGGTTCGGGACCCGAACTTTTCCACGAACTTGAACCCGAACCCCATTGAAGTCAATGGGGACCTGAAATTTTGGCCACTAAAAGACCTTAAAAAAATAAATATTAGGAATGATGTAGGAGAAAGAGGTTGAGTAAGTTGTTAATGGGTGGATGTGGCAGTGTAGGCTCACTTGGTGGTCTAGGTGGAAGCAGCGGCGATGGAGGAATAGGTAGCCAACACAAATGTGTGTTATTTTGCATTTTTACATAGGGGTATCCCCCAAAATATTGGGACATATAAAAGGAATAAGTGCACTTGAGTACAAGGATGGATGGTTGAGGCTGTTAGAACTGTCTATTCTGCACAAGGTACGGACAAGTCTTGTGGGATCCAGGCCTAGTTCATTTTAATGAACGTGAGCTTGTCCACATTGGCTGTGGACAGGTGGCTGCGTCTGTCTGTAATGACGCCTCCTGTTGTGCTAAATACACGTTCAGAGAGTACACTGGCTGCAGGGCAGGCCAGCACCTCCAAGGAATACAGGGCAAGCTCTGGCCATGTAGACAATTTGGAGACCCAGAAGTTGAATGGGGCAGAATCATCAGTCAGTCGTGTGTATTTTTGGTATTTTTGTCAGTCTGTAAAAGTGGCGTACAACTCAGACAACATGTTTCCCAGCAGCGACCTGGGAGTCCAAGATGCATACAGACATCGTCCCCATGCTGTTCCCGATCCATTTCGGTAGCGTTTCTGTCACTTTCTGACCTTTTCCAATGGACCAGGCACCCTCCCCTCTTCAGAGCAGTGGGTGCCTGGTTGTCTCCCATTGATTTCCATTATACTCGGGTGCTCGGCCGAGCACACGAATATAGCAATGTGTTCGGGCCGAACACCCGAATACTTTGGTGCTCGCTCATCACTATACCCTATCTCTATGTAACACCCTATCAACCATAAACATATTCGTTTTCTCAAATCCCACTTCTGAGACTAAGTGTAATGTAACGTGAATTCAAGAGATTTGAAAATGAATACATTTACGCAGGCTTAGTGAAAGAATATATTTATTAAGTGTTTTTAAATATAAAACAATAAAACACAAACAATCACATACAGAATAATAAATACCATGGAAGATACCCCAAGGTTTACAAGAAATAGGGTAAATCAATACTCACAACCTATCTAGAATAAGGTCTACAATGGAATGTCCTGATTGAATGTGTCTTACAGATTTTAAACTTTTAGCCCCTCCTCCAGTGTTCAGCACACATGTCTCTGAGATCACTCAGGAATATGTTCTTATCAGCACAATGGGGAATGGGTACTATCTCTAACCCACTACATTACACGGAAAACCTGTAAACTATAACATAAAATATTAAACAGAATTAAAGGGGACAGAACCAATCAGTACTTGAAAATACCCTTACAATACAGTCTATACTAAAATAATTACAGTATATTAATGTTTAAAGTAAAATCCACACAGAGGATCATTTATGCTGCAGATTGTGCTATTAATTTACTGTAGATTTCATAACTGCTACATTTAAAAGTAGAGAAACCTGTGGTGTAAATCTGTAAAATAAGCATGCTGTGGATTTAAAAATGTCAATAACATATGGATATGATTTGCAAGATCTTGTATACATATCTCGTACTGCAATTAGTGTTGAGCGAGCATGCTCGGCCGAGTATCGGTTCGGCTCGAGCATCGCTATGCTTGGCAGATCCGAGCACTCGGCCGAGTACCACATGTGCTCAAGTGCCATGCTCGAGTCTCCTCCCTGTACGTTTGGGGCTTGCTAAGCAGCCAATACAACGTGCAGGTAAGTATTGCCATCACTGTAATGCCATTAGACATGTTTTCTACTGGCATTACAGTGATTGGCTGGCCAGAACGCGTCATTGGGTGCTATATGGCACCCGGTCACGTGAGTTTGGCTCATTGCGAGTCAGGGAGAGCTGCTGTTAGGAAGGGACAGTCAGTGTAGGGCGAATTTCATCTAAAAATTATCATTGAGAAGACGTTTCAAAGAACTAACAGTCCTTTTAAGGACTATTGATAGAGGTGGCGGCAGACAAAATTGTTTTAGGGGGATTTTTTTTTTTTTTGTCAGGCATTTTCTGTATTCCACAAACTCTGCTTGCTGTGAGCAGTGAGATGCCAATCTACACTTATATCTAGACTGTGTGCGGCCTATATTTAATTCAAAAATACCAGTGACAGACAGTCATTTTCTGTATTCCACAAACTCTGCTTACTGTGAACAGTGAGATGCAAATCTACACTTATATCTAGACTGTGTGCGGCCTATACTTAATTCAAAAATACCAGTGACAGACTGTCATTTTCTGTATTTCACAAACTTTGCTGGCTGTGAGCAGTGAGACGCAAATCTACACTTATTTCTAGACCGTGTCAGCGTCCTCAGTGATCCCTCAGTGCCTTACAACTGCTGGGTGTCCAAGCTGGACACGTGGGACAAACTGGCGCTCTACGCCTTGGAGGTACCGACCTGCCCTGCCACCAGCGTTTTGTCTGAGCGGATATTTATTGCTGCTGGTTGCATTATAGCAGATAAGTGTATACGGCTGTCAACTGAAAATGCTGACAGGTTGACTCAGATAAAAATGAACAAGGCCTGGATTGCCCCTGACTTCTCCACTCCACCAGAGGAAAGCCACGACTGAACATCAAGACACTTTAAATGTGTTGTTTAGAATGTACTGAATACTCTGTATTCCCATGCACCCCTTCTGCCACAAAAAAGGGTATATGGTTGAATCTTCCTTTTCTCATCTCTTCGTCCATCTTATCTACATGCTTAATTGTCGCATATAATGCCATCGCTTATATGCCTTCTCATATAATTTTTCGGATGGTCAGCTCACCCCCAGGCCCTCGCATAAATAATGTTTTCAATGGTCAGCTCACCCGCAGGCCCTCTCATAAATAATGTTTTCGATGGTCAGCTCATCCACAGGCCCTCACAAATAATTTTTCAGATGGCAGCTCACCCGCAAGCCCTCACCCATAATGTTTTAGATGGTCAGCTCATTTAGCTCATTTAGCAATTTAATGCTGATGGCAGTAAAATATTTTCATGCAAGAATTATAATGTATAAATTTGTTTGCATGTGATCATTTACTCACTTAATCGAGTATTATTCACTGTATTTAGACAGCAACAATTTACATAAAACAGGTCTGTTTTTACATTGTTCACATCTCTGAAAGATAACACAATCTACATTTACATCACCATGCTGTAATCCGCAGGTACCTGTTCACACACTAGACAGACAAACAAAACGACAAGGGGAAGTCGTGCCAGAAACAGTCAAATCAGGAGATCAATACCAAACACAATCACTAAGCAGAAGAAGGTAGCAATAACAAGCCAAGGGTCAATGCCAGACAGGAAGCAAGTACAGAATCGCTGGGCAGAGGGAGAGGTCAAGGAATAGCCAAGGTCAAGTCCAAAAGCAACAGTCCAATACACACAAAGGCAGCAGAGCACAGCAAGGAAAACCTATAACTGGCAATGGATGGTTTCCAGTAGCTGCCTTAAATAGGGAGCTAATCACTTGAGCGCTGACATCACCGGGGATGTGACTCAGGTGGGAAAGGGGAGTGTGACCGTCGAGAGGGGCATGGCCTATGTGGTGACGAGATGGCGTAAGCACAGAGTCACCAAGGGGCATGGCCTGACAGCGTGTCTGGCACTTCGCTGCAGTGTCTGAACCCCATACTGCAGCGCTGGAGCTCGGACAGGCAGGTTGGTGACATTGCCATCCCGTCCCCCCTCTTATGAGGGGCCACCGGAACCTCAATATGGGTCGCAGGCTTAGATGGAAATTTAGAATGAGATTTCTTAATGAGACAAGGAGCATGGACATCCCGAGCAGATATCCATTTCCTCTCCTCAGGTCCATACCCTTTCCAACGTACCAGATATTGAAGAGAACCTTGAACCATCCGGGAATGAAGGATTCTCTCCACCTCATACTCAAGTTCATCGAGGATAATAATAGGGGCAGGAGGCCTAGGAGGAGGAATAGCCTGTGGAACAAATTTTTTTAGCAAAGAAATGTGAACGACATCATGAATTCTGAAAGATTCAGACGAAATGACACTGTATTGAAATGATCCAATAAATTTAGGCACCAGTTTACCTGAAGGCACCTTGAGATGTAGATTTTTGGTAGACAACCACACTAGTTCACCCAACACAAAATTTGGCCCCTTGTACCGTCTTCTATTGGCCTGTCTAAACTGGATGCTTTCGGCTTTTTCCAGGCTCTTGCGAGCCTGGGCCCAAACTGTGCACAGATCTTCTACGATAACATCCACAGCAGGAACTACAGAACTAGAGCCACCCACTGATGAAAACCGGGGATTAAAACCATAGTTACAATAGAACGGCGACATGCCGCTAGAGGAACTCCCATGATAATAGAGAACTCTGCAAAAGATAAAAACTTTCTCCAATCATTTTGTTGATCCGACACAAAGCATCTCAAGAATTGCTCCAGTACCTGGTTGACCCTCTTCGTTTGCCCAGCAATCTCAGGGTGAAAGGCGGATGAGAAGGAAAGCCTAATTCCCAGTTTTGTGCTGAAACTTCTCCAGAAATTTGAAACAAATTAGCACCCCTATCCGAGACGATGGAGTCCGGAATGCCATGCAACTTAAGGATGTTATCAATAAACGAGGTAGACAACTCTTTAGCATGGGGCCTTTTTTTAATGGGATAAGATGACACATCTTTGAAAAGCTGTCTATTACAACCCAGATGACCGACCTACCGTGGGAGTCCATAGAGATGTGGGTCCAGGGCCACTGAGGAATGGGCAAGGGGCAAAGCAAACGCGCAGGACATCTCCTGGGTACTTTGACCCTAGCACAGATGTCATAGGCAGAGACAAAAGCAACCAAATCACATGACCAGGTAGGCCACCAGTATACCCGAGATATCAGATGCTTAGTCCCCGCAATACTTGGATGGCCTGCCAACACGGAACAATGAAATTCCTCCAGTACTTTAAGGCGTAAATTTGGAGGAAGAAAAATTTTGCCAGCAGGAAGACCATTGGGAGCTGAATCCTGACAGACACCTATTTTAGTGGCCAAATCAGAATTAATAACGGCAAGCACGACACCAGGAGGTAGAATATTTCCAAGCTCCGTAACAACAATCTGCTCCTCATCAAAACTCCGTTACATTAGCAATCCCGGGACGATAGGTCACAACTAGAGTTGAGCGGACACCTGGATGTTCAGGTTCGAGAAGTTCGGCCGAACTTCACGGAAATGTTCGGGTTCGTGACCCGAACTTGGATATTAATTGGCAAGTCGGAGGAGGAGGTGGAACAGGAGGTTGGGGAGGTGTCGGGTGGAAATGCCATCAGCAGTGCATCTACCAGCATGCATTTTGTAGTCAGTAGTCACGCATCTTTTGATCAGTAACATACGTTTCAACAAAATTTGGTTTCCTGGCAGCAAAGCACAGCTGTGGCTTATCACTGGCAAAAATGGGTTCATGTCACCCACCAATGGAACAGGTGATATTCAGAAATGGTAGGCCCCTGGCACCCAGACAGAGGTGAGGTCAATGCTCGGCAAAACAGGCTTCATGTCACCCACCAATAAAGCAGGCGATTATCAGAAATGGAGGCCCCTGGCACCCAGACAGAGGAGAGGTCATTGGACGGCAAAAAGAGATTAATGTCACCCAACAAAGCAACAGGCGATTATCTGAAATATAGGCCCTGGCACCCAGACAGAGGAGAGGGCGATGCACGGCAAAAGAGGCGTCATGTCATCCAGCGATGGAACAGGCCGTTTTCAGTAATTTGGCCCCTGGCACCCAGACAGAGGTCACGTAACAGCAAAACAGGCATCATATCACCCAGCAATACAGTAGTCAATTATCATAAATGTAGGCCCCTGTCATCCAGACAGAGGATAGGTCATTGGACGGCAAAAAGAGGTTAATGTCACCCACCAAAGCAACAGACAATTATCATAAATGTAGGACGCAGCCACCCAGACAGAGGAGAGAGGTCAATGCACGGCAAAACAAGATTTATGTCACCCACCAAAGCAACAGGTCTTTTTCAATAATTTAAGCCGCAGGCACCCAGACAGAGGAGAGGCTCATTCAAATCGGGGTAGCCCCGAAATAATGGTACAAATAAAAAAAAGGATTCAATGAATAAGTGCACTGGAATACAAGAATGTATGGTTGAGGCGGTTATAAATGTCTATTCTGCACAAAGTACGGACAAGTCCTGTGGGATCCATGCCTGGTTTATTTTAATGAATGTGAGCTTGTCCACATTGGTTGTGGACAGGCGGCTGCGTTTGTCTGTAATGACGCCCCCTGCCATGCTAAATACATGTTCAGACAAAACGCTGGCCACAGGGCAGGCCAGCACCTCCAAGGCATAAAGGGCAAGCTCAGGCCATGTGGACAATTTGGAGACCCAGAAGTTGAATGGGGCAGAACCATCAGTCAGTACGTCGAGGCGTGTGCACACGTACTGTTCCACCATGTTGTTCAAATGCTGCCTCCTACTAAGATGTTCCATATCAGCTGGTGGTGCAGTTTGCTGTGGCGCGGTGACAAAACTTTTCCACATCTCGGCCATGCTAAACCTGCTGTCTGAGGAGCTGGCAGTGACACAGCTGTGTTGGCGACCTCTTGCTCCTCCTCTGCCTTGTGCTTCCACTTGTCCCCCCGTGTTAGTTGGGAATGCCCTCGGTAGCGCATCTACCAGCATGCAATTGTGCTCGCGCATCTTCCTATCACGCTCCAGTGCAAGAATTAAGGTAGGTACGTTGTCTTCGTACCGGGGATCCAGCCTGGTGGCAACCCAGTAGTCAGCACAAGTTACAATGTGGGCAACTGTCGTTGTGCAGGCACTACAGCATCTAGTTGCTCATGTGTCCCAGAGGTAAGGATAAGCTGTCCTCTGTAGGTGGTGTATCGTCTTTGTCCTCCGTATCCCCCCAGCCGCACTCCAGTGATGGGCCCGAGCAGCGTTGGGTGCCACCCTGCAAAGAACCCAGTTCCTCCTCCTCCTCTACCTCATCCTCCTCCTCGTCTGCCAGAACCGTGCCCTGGCTGGCCACATGTGTACCTGGCCTCTACAGGTGCAGGAACCCACCCTCAAAGCCACTTCGTAATGACCGGCCTGAAACCCTGTGAAACCCCCTCTTCCTCCTGCTCTGCCACATCCTCTTCCATCATCAACGTAATTGATTTTTCAAAGAGACATAGAAGTGGTATAGTCATGCTAACACTGGCGTCATCAGCACTGGCCATGTTGGTTGAGTACTCAAAAGACCGCAACAAGGTGCACAGGTCTCGCATGCAGGCCCAGTCATTGGTGGTGAAGTGGTGCTGATCTGCAGAGCGACTGACCCGTGCATGCTGCAGCTGAAACTCCACTATCGCCCGCTGCTGCTTACACAGTCTCTCCAGTATATGCAAGGTAGAGTTCCACCTGGTTGGCACGTGTCGCATATGAGGCGTGAGCGGGAAGGCCGAAGTTCCGTTGCAGCGCAGACAGGCGAGCAGCAGCATGATGAGAACGCGGAAACGCGTACAGACAGACCGCACTTTCAGCAGCAGCTCTGACATGTCTGGGTAGTTTTTAAGAAACTTCTGCACCACCAGATTCAGCACATGCGCCAGGCAAGGGATGTGTGTCCAACCTGCTAATCCCAGAGCTGCAGTGAGATTTCGCCCATTAACGCACGCAACCAGGCCGGGCTTGAGGCTCACTGGCAGCAACCACTCATCGGTCTGCTGTTCTATGCCCCTCCAAAGCTCCTGTGCAGTGTGGGGTTTGTCCCCCAAACACATGAGTTTTAAAATCGCCTGCTGACGTTTACCCTGGGCTGTGCTTAAGTTGGGGGTGAGGTTTTTTCGATGACTGGATGTGAGGGTGGTAGAAAAGGAGGAGGAGGATGCGGAGTAGGAGGAGCCATCATCTGTTTGAAACAGTCCGTCTCCGCCAGATGAAATTATAGCATTTCAAAGGCCAGTAATTTTGAAATGCTGGCATTCAGGGCCAGGGCTTAAGGGTGGGTAGGTGGGTATTTCCTCTTTCTCTCCAATGTTTGTGAGATGGGCAGCTGAATGCTGCCATGTGACATGGTGATGATGCTTGGTGATGGTGACGTATGTGGTGGTGTTGGTGGGACATCCTCTGTTTCTGGTCGCCAGGTGCCACGGTGACACCAGAGGCCGAGCCAGCAGCAGAAGAGGAAGCAGGAGGAGCCTGAGACCGTTCCTGGTTTTTAAGGTGTTTACTCCACTGCAGTTCATGCTTTGCATGTAGATGCCTGGTCATGCAGGTTGTACTCAGGTTAAGAACGTTTATGCCTCGCTTCAGGCTCTGATGGCACAACGTGCAAACCACTCGTGTCTTGTTGTCAGGACATTGTGAAGAACTGCCACGCCAATGAACTCCTTGGAGCAGGTCTTGGTGTGCTCAGTGCCTGGGTGCGGTGGGCAGTAGCAGGCGTACTGTCTCTGGAACGGCCACTGCGCTTTTGCACCCTGCTCCCTCTTTTGCTGTGCTGTTGCCTCTGTGCACACGTCACTAGCACAACCTTCAGTCCAGTCTGGGTCTAGGACTTCATCATCCTCCACATCATCTTCCACCCATTCATGACCCCTGTCCTCCTCGTCAGTCTGCACATTGCAGAAAGCCACAGCAGTTGGCACCTGTGTTTCATCATCAGAGACGTGCTGCAGCGGTCTTCCCATGTCCTCATCCTGCAACATAAGTGGTTGGGCATCAGTGAATTCAATGTCTTCCACTTCTGGGGCAGGGCTAGGTGGATGGGCCGGGGAAACCCTGCCAACAGAGTCATCAAAAAGCATGAGAGTTTGCTGCATGACTTTGAGCTCTGACTGCTTGGCTGATTTGAAAGGGGGTGAAGTGAAAGAATGATGGGCATGGGTTGCAGGTGCCAACCCTGAGCTTTCTGCAGAGGACTGGGTGGGAGACACTGTAAAGGAACTGGAGGCACTGTCAGCCACTCAATCTACTATCACCTGTACATGTTCTGGCCTCACCATCCGTAGAGAGGCATTCGGGCCTACCAAATAACACTGCAGATTCTGTTGCCTACTCGCACCAGAGGAAGGTGTTTCACTTGGACCTGTAGTTGGCGCTGAATGGCCATGTCCTCTCCCGGCCACAGGAGCTCCACCAAAACCACCATGATCATGCCCACATCCCTTATTTGATGCTCAACTCATTATTTGCGTTCACCCACAAAGCTGAAAGATTGGTTTCTCTCCAGTGTCAATTTAACTGCCAATAATCAACAATTAAGTTCACTATGGCAGTGCCCGTGTCATAAAAATGCTTTTTCCCACAAAAAAATAAAAGATTCACTATTTCACTGCAGAAATGTCAAATGTGTATTTGGGTGGAGTATTTCAAACTGCTTTGGGGACCAGGATCATAGTTTTTTATCACAAAAATACTGCAGAAATTGAATATATGGTTTAGTGCATTGTATACACAAGTGATCTGTGGCACCACAGGTCTCAGACTAGACAAATGGACTATGCCACCCCTTAATTATACCAAAGGTAATGTAGGGGACTTGAGCAGCCAGAAGAAAATAATTTTCTCCTTCACTGAGCTACCAAAAAGGATTAAGCTGATGTCCCTGCCAGGCTGGCAAACATGCAGTACATTGTAGTGGCTAAAATGGCTGCCGACCCCCACCTCTGTAACAGATGCATTTTTAAAAAAAATTTCCTTGGCAGTGGCTGGGTAAAGAAATATAGGATTGCTGAAGTTCCCTCCCTATCTATTTGCTGTATCTTGTGGATTAATGTACAACAGGTTCTGCAGATTTCTTCCCTAATCTGTCCCTCACAGAAATGGCAGAATCCTATCCCTACACTGATAAGAGCAGAGTAACGTGTGGCTGTACTCAGCCAAATAGACGGGTCACATGCTGCTACAATCAGAGCCATGCATTAGTCAGGCATGCTGCGACTCTTAAGAATGCACTCTTGCTGACTGCTGCAGCCCTTCAGAAAACAGGAAGAATCGCCGAACAACGGACCCGAACCCTAACTTTTATGAAAATGTTCGGGTTCAGGTCCGGGTCCCGAACACCCCAAAATTTGGTATGAACCCAACTATACAGTTTAGGTTCACTCAACCCTAGTAACAACAAAGTTAAAACTCATAAAGAATAGAGCCCACCTTGCCTGCCAGGGATTCAAACTCTTGGCAGTATCCAGAGAGGTAAGGTTTTTATGATCAGTCAGCACAACGATCTTGTGCTGAGCTCCTTCTAGGAAATGCTGCCGCTCCTCAAAAGCCCATTTGATAGCCAACAACTCACGGTTACCGATATCATAGTTTCTTGCTGTGGGAGCCGATTTCCAGGAAAAGAAAGCACATGGTTTCAGATTAGTTAGCGAGGATGGCCCCTGAGATAGAACAGCCCCAAAACCCTTCTCAGAGGCGTCCACCTCCACCACAAAGGGTTGTGTAACATCAGGCTGTACCAGCACAGGTGCCTGAGTAAAACTCATCTTAAGAGTTTCAAAGGCAGACAAAGCCTCAGAACCCAAGTGGAGAACATCAGCCCCCTTTCTGGTCAAATCCGTCAACGGTTTGGCAATGACCGAGAAATTCTTAATAAATTTCGGATAATAATTTCCGAAGCCTAGGAACCACAATGGCACACACCTTACCCGGATCCATGCAAAATTTTTGTGGGGAAATATAATGTAGCCTAGGAAAGAGATTTCTCTAACTCCAAACTCACATTTACTCAACTTAGTGAACAAATTATAGTCCCTCAGCTTCTGAAGAACCTTCCTGACATAAAGTACACGAGACAACCAATCAGGGGAGAACACGAGTATGTCATCTAAATACACCATAATGGCCGAGAATCTCCCGAAAAATGTCGTTGACAAGGTTTTGGAAAACGGCTGGGGCATTGCACAGTCCGAAGGGCATTACTAGGTAACTAAGGAGTGTTAAATGCTGTCTTCAATTCATCACCTGTGACACTGGAGAGTGAGGGAAACTCCCCATTGTACAATGAAGGGAAGACAGAAATGCCACTTGGCCAAAATGCCAGGAAAAGGGACCAAGTTACAAACCCGTGATGATCTGGACATAAAGCTGGCAGACAAGGGAGGTAATGTGGTCCTAATGACCAAAGAGTACTGTGTGACAGAGGCTTACCGACAGCTCCATAATAAAGAAGTATATGAAATATTACAGGCAGATCCTACACATCACATGCAGGGCCTGTTACGGAGATTACTCCATAGATACTCGGAGCTCAACCTACTGTCGCATAAAACTGCAGAAAAACTGTTTCCATTATTCCCCTTGAAACCATCTTGGTATTTCCTACCTAAAATACACAAGTCACTGTCCCAGCCCCCTGGCAGACCTATTGTGTCCGGGGTTGGATCAGTGACTGAACTCTTATCCCGATATGTCGACTGGTTGCTCAGACCTATGGTCAGGTTTGCTCCCTGATACCTGAAAGATACATCGGACCTTTTGGTGGCACTAGATGCCATACAGTGGCAGGAGAGCTTTCAGCTAGTGTCTTTAGATGTTGAAAGTTTATACACACGCATCCCCCAAGACAAAGGCATCAAAGTTGTGACAGACATTTTGGCTAATACAGGTAAAAGTGCAGTTTTTTCCAACTTCATCCATGATGCACTGCAATTTAGCCTCAAAAACAATGCCTTTATTTTCGGAGATGCGTGGTACAGGCAGAAGTTTGGCACAGCAATAGGCACACCAGTCGCATGTACTTTTGCCAATTTGTATTTGGCACATTTTGAGGACAAATACATTTATGCACTTTCAAACCCCTTTTTACCCTTCATACATATGTACCTAAGAAATATCGATGATGTATTCTTAGTATGGGCAGGCACAGAAGTTGATTTCACTCGCTTTGCACAGTATCTCAATACATCGAATGACATGAATATGTTATTCACGTACCAATTCGGAGGTCTACACCTCAAATTTTTGGATGTGGCCATTTGAGTGAGGCAGGGAGAATTGTTGACTGAGGGTTATCGCAAGCCCACGGCCACCAACTCCCTGCTCCACTACTCTAGCTATCATGCTCCCAGTGTCAAAAAAGCTGTACCTTATGGACAATTTGTCAGACTTAAACGCATCAATAAGTTAGAGGAGGATTATAATAAACAGGCTTTAGACCTAAAGAATAGGCTCCTGATAAGAGGCTACCCCACTAAATTACTGAATGATGCTATGAAAAAAGCCGCATACCCAAGACAACCAAAGTCCCCTAGAGTGACTCCTGTTGACAAAGGTAAATCCAGCCCAGACCCCTTTGTGTTCTCCTTTAAATATGGACCTATGGCCCAACAGATTAAAAAAGTTATCAAAGAAAATTGGGACATACTAGAGAGAGATGAATCTTTGAAAGGAATAAAAATATTTCCCCTATTGTTGCATTCAGAAAGTGTCACACACTAAAGGATAGATTGGTCTGCAGTAGATTCCAGGAAAAGAAACCTGAGACATGGCTTCAAAGTTGGGGCCCTAAGGGTAATCGCAGATGCGGCCATTGCTCCTGCTGTAAATTTAATCCTTAGTGGGACACTCTAAATTTTGGAGGAATCCAACACAAGGTTAATACCCTTAAAACCTGCAAGAGCAAATACGTTGTCTATTTGTTGAAGTCACAGTGTACATGCGGTAGGTTCTACATAGGGAAAACAATCAGATGTCTCGAAGAAAGGATCAGGGAACATATCAACTCACTTGCCGCAGGAAAGGGTTGCCCACGCCTCATTGAACATTTAAGACAGGTACATGGAGGACGCGACCAAGCATTAAGTTTTGCTGGCATTGAAGTAATACACTGTCCACCACAAGGGGGGGATAGACACAAAGAACTACTAAGGAGAGAGAGTAAGTGGATTCTGCTCGCAGGCGCAATAGGTCCGTTGGGTCTTAATGAAAAGATTGATATGGGCGTCTTTTTGTAAATGTTCACCACCTATGACTTGATTGTTGCTGATTAATTAGTATTTTATGTTATATGTCTTTCATGTAGTGTCGCAGCTTCCTTCAGTGACGTGCAGGTAGGCGCCAGGTGAGCGCAATGCCTGGGCAGCGCAGAAGGAAGCGCGTCATAGCAGACCTTCAAAAGCAGGTGTATGCACACCGCTTTATCACAGGCCCTACGAAGCACTCAGGTGCGAAACGGCCGTCGCCTCGTTCTGCTGATACACAGATGTATGTAGTCTGCTCCCTACCTTTTACCACATTGGAATAAAGCCATCTCTGCAAGTACCGGTGAGTGCCGCTCTGGTATTCTATTTTACAAAATGAGCAAGTCACCTTCTGATGCATCCCTCACACCATCCCTGACATCCTGACAGTATGAGTCAACCCTAATGGTGGGAGGGCTCATACACTCGGACCTAGGACTCTACAAATGCCTTAAGAATCCCTGATAGTAATGTCAGGAGTAAGAGACAACTGGTTCAACCAAATCACTGGTGAACTGGAGTCTCCCACAGGCCAAGCAACAGGGAAAGATGAGACAGCGAGCAAACAAACATAATGGCAGGCAAGAGCCCAGTGCAAACAACACACACTGGCACAACCAGCACTTACCTGCCAAAACGAAGGAACAACAACCGCTAGCTGTCTTTTGACCAGATTGTAGGCCCCAATCAGGTCAATTTTGGAGAACCATTCAGCTCCCACAATCTGATTAAACAGATCCGGAATCAGAGGAAGAGGGTACTGATTCTGGACGGAAATTTTGTTGAGCTCTCTGTAGTCAATACAAGAGCGAAGACTACCGTCCTTTTTCCCAACAAAAAATAATCCAGCCCTTACAGGAGAAACAGATGGACAAATATGCCCCTTCCTAAGGCTATTTTGAATGTCCTCTCTCATGGCCAATCTCTCAGGCCCAGAGAGATTAAACATCCGACCCTTAGGAAGTTTAGCTCCAGAGAGTAAATCGATGGCGTAGTCATATTCTTTATGTGGCGGCAAGGCCTCAGAAGTAGAGATGAGCGAACACCTGGATGTTCGGGTTCGAGAAGTTCGGCCGAACTTCCCGAAAGTGTTCAGGATCCGAACTCGACCCGAACTTTATCCCGAACCTGAACCCCATTGAAGTCAATGGGGACCCGAACTTTTAGGCACTAAAAAGGCTGTAAAATAGTCCAGGAACGGGCTAGAGGGCTGCCAAAGGCAGCAACATGTAGGTAAATCTCCTGCAAACAAATGTGGATAGGGAAATGAATTAAAATAAAATAAATAAAATTTAACCAATATCAATTGGAGACAGGTCCCACAGCAAGGAATCATGCGTCATATCAACCACCACCGGAGAAGGCCACTCTCAGTTATTTCGGCCAAGCACGCAGACAGAGGAGAGAGGTCCCAAAGCAAGGAATCATGCGTCAAATCAACCACCACCGGAGAAGGCCACTGTCAGTTATTTCGGCCCAGCACGCAGACAGAGGAGAGAGGTCCCACAGCAAGGAATCATGCGTCAAATCTACCACCACCGGAGAATGCCACTCTCAGTTATTTCGGCCAGCAACCAGACCGAGGAGAGAGGTCCCACAGCAAGAAATAATGCGTCATTTCACCCACCACCGGAGAAGGCCACTCTCAGTTATTTCAGCCCAGCACCCAGACAGAGGAGAGAGGTCCCACAGCAAGGAATCATGCGTCATATCAACCACCACCGGAGAAGGCCACTCTCAGTTATTTCGGCCCAGCACCCAGACAGAGGAGAGAGGTCCCACAGCAAGGAATCATGCGTCATATCAACCACCACCGAAGAAGGCCACTCTCAGTTATTTCGGCCCCACCACCCAGACAGAGGAGAGGTTCATTCAACTTTGGGTTGCACCGCAAGATCATGGTAAAGTTAAAAAAATGAGGATTCAATAAAGAAGTGCCCCGAGTACAAGAATACATGGTTGAGGGGAGGCAGTTATAAATGTCTATTCTGCACAAGGGAGGGACAGGTCCTGTGGGATCCATGCCTGGTTCATTTTTATGAACGTCAGCTTGTCCACGTTGGCTGTGGACAGGCGGCTGCGTTTGTCAGTAATGACGCCCCCTGCCGTGCTGAATACACGTTCAGACAAAACGCTGGCCGCCGGGCAGGCCAGCACCTCCAAGGCATAAAATGCTAAATCTGGCCACGTGGCCAATTTGGAGACCCAGAAGTTCAATGGGGCCGAACCATCAGTCAGTACGTGGAGGGGTGTGCAGACGTACTGTTCAACCATGTTAGTGAAATGCTGCCTCCTGCTAACACGTTCCGTATCAGGTGGTGGTGCAGTTAGCTGTGGCGTGGAGACAAAACTTTTCCACATTTCTGCCATGCTAACCCTGCACTTAGAGGAGCTGGCCGTGACACAGCTGCGTTGGTGACCTCTTGCTCCTCCTCTGCCTTCGCCTTGGGCTTCCACCTGTTCCCCAGTGACATTTGGGAATGCTCTCAGGAGCGCCTCTAGTAAGCTGGGCACATTGTCTTTGTACCGGGGATCCAGCAGGGTGGCAACCCAGTAGTCCGCACACGTTAAAATGTGGGCAACTCTGCAGTCATTGCGCAGGCACTGCAGCATGTAGTCGCTCATGTGTGCCAGGCTCCCCAAAGGTAAGGACAAGCTGTCCTCTGTGGGAGGCGTATCGTCATCGTCCTCTGTATCCCCTCAGCCACGCACCAGTGATGGGCCTGAGCTGTGTCGGGTGCCACCCCGCTGTGAACCTGCTTCATCCTCATCCTCCTCAACCTCCTCCTCATCCTCCTCGTCCTCCAGTAGTGGGCCCTGGCTGGCCACATTTGTACCTGGCCTCTGCTGTTGCAAAAAACCTCCCTCTGAGCCACTTCTAACAGACTGGCCTGAAAGTGCTAAAAATGACCCCTCATCCTCCTCCTTTTCCTCCTGGGCCACCTCCTCTTCCATCATCGCCTCAAGCGATTTCTCAAGGAGATATAGAAGTGGTATTGTAATGCTGATAACGGTGTCATCGCCACTGGCCATGTTGGTGGAGCACTCGAAACAGCGCAACAGGGCACACAGGTCTCGCATGGAGGCCCAATCATTGGTGGTGAAGTGGTGCTGTTCTGCAGTGCGACTGACGCGTGCGTGCTACAGCTGAAACTCTTCTATGGCCTGCTGCTGCTCGCACAGTCTCTCCAGCATGTGCAAGGTGGAGTTCCACCTGGTGGGCACGTCGCATATGAGGCGGTGAGCGAGAAGGCCGAAGTTCCGCTGTAGCGCAGACAGGCGAGCAGCGGCAGGATGTGAATGCCGGAAGCGCGCACAGACGGCCCGCACTTATGCAGCAGCTCTGACATGTTGGGGTAGTTGTGAATGAACTTCTGCACCACAAAATTAAGCACATGTGCCAGGCAAGGGATTTGTGTCAAACCGGCTAGTCCCAGAGCTGCGACGAGATTTCGCCCATTATCGCACACCACTAGGCCGGGCTTGAGGCCCACCGGCAGAAACCACTCGTCAGTCTGTTGTTCAATACCCCGCCACAACTCCTACGCGGTGTGGGGCCTTTCCCCCAAACATCTGAATTTCAGAATGGCCTGCTGAGGTTTACCCCGGGCTGTGCTGAAGTTGGTGGTGAAGGTGTGTGGCTGACTGGATGAGCTGGTGGAAGCAGAGGAGGAGGAAGCCGAGTAGGAGGAGGAGGCTACAGGAGGCAAAGAATGATGCCCTGCGATCCTTGGCGGCAGTAGGACGTGCGCCAAGGAACTCTCCACCTGCGGCCCAGCCGCCACTACATTTACCCAGTGTGCAGTTAGGGAGATATAGCGTCCCTGGCCGTGCTTACTGGTCCACGTATCTGTGGTTAGGTGGACCTTGCCACAGATGGCGTTGCGCAGTGCACACTTGATTTTATCGGATACTTGGTTGTGCAGGGAAGCCACGGCTGTCTTGGAGAAGTAGTGGCTGGGAACAACATACTGTGGGACAGCCATGGACATCAGCTGTTTGAAGCTGTCTGTGTCCACCAGCCTGAATGACAGCATTTCAAAGGCCAGTAGTTTAGAAATGCTGGCATTCAGGCCCAGGGCTCGAGGGTGGCTAGATCGGAATTTACGCTTTCTCTCCAAGGTTTGTGAGATGGAGAGCTGAACGCTGCCGTGTGACATGGTGAAGATGCTTGGTGATGCAGGTGGTGTTGTCGGTGGCACATCCTCTGTTTGGTGGGCGGCAGGTGCCAACATTCCTCCCGAGGCGGAGGAAGAGGCCGAGGCAGCAGCAGAAGAGGGAGCAGGGGGAGCCAAAGTGAGTTCCTTGCTTTTAAGGTGTTTACTCCACTGCAGTTTATGCTTTGCATGTAGATGCTTGGTCATGCAGGTTGTGCTAAGGTTCAGAACGTTAATTCCTCGCTTCAGTATCTGATGGCACAGCGTGCAAACCACTCGAGTCTTGTCGTCAGCACATTGTTTAAAGAAGTGCCATGCCCGGGAACTTCTTGGAGCTGCCTTTGGGGTGCTCGGTCCCTGGTGGCGGTGGCCAGTAGCAGGCGAACTCTCTTGGCGGCGGCTGGTCTGCTTTTGCCCCCTGCTCCCTCTTTTGCTACGCTGTTGGCTCGGTCTCACCACTGCCTCTTCCTCTGAACTATGAAAGTCAGTGGCACGACCTTCATTCCATGTGGGGTCTAGGACCTCATCGTCCCCTGCATCGTCTTCCACACAGTCTTCCTTCTGACCTCCTGTTCGGTCTGCACACTGCAGAAAGACGCAGCAGTTGGCACCTGTGTTTCGTCATCATCAGAGACGTGCGGACTCCGATGAGGTGGTATTCCCATGTCCTCATCATCAGGAAACATCAGTGGTTGTGCATCAGTGCATTCTATGTCTTCCACCACTGGGGAAGGGCTACGTGGATTTCCTTGGGAAACCCTGCCAGCAGAGTCTTCAAAGAGCATAAGGGACTGCTGCATAACTTGAGGCTCTGACAGTTTCCCTGATATGCATGGGGGTGATGTGACAGACTGATGGGCTTGGTTTTCAGGTGCCACCTGTGCGCTTTCTGCAGAAGACTGGGTGGGAGATAATGTTGTGAACATGCTGGATCCACTGTCGGCCACCCAATTGACTAGCGCCTGTACCTGCTCAGGCCTTACCATCCTTAGAATGGCATTGGGCCCCACCAAATATCGCTGTAAATTCTGGCGGCTACTGGAACCTGAGGTAGTTGGTTCACTAGGACGTGTGGCTGTGGCAGAATGGCCACGTCCTCTCCCAGCACCAGAAAGTACACTAACACCACCACGACCGCGTCCGCGTCCCTTACTAGATGTTTTCCTCATTGTTACCGTTCACCAAGCACCACAATAAGGAAAAAAATATTTGGCCCAATGTATTGATTTCAAATTTAGGCCTTTTTTTACAGGCACCTAACACTATCTGCCTATTACACTAATCCAGGCACAGCAGTAACCACTGATTTAGGGGAATATCTCATTTTTTAGTATTTAGGCCCTGGATGAAAGGTATCCTTTTATGGACAGATTTACACTTGGCCTGCAACAGCTGGGACAAAAGATTTAGGGTATTGCTATTTTGGCAATTGAATGTCACCCCAGAACAAAATATATGTTTTTGCGGACACTATAAATTCTGGCCTGCAACAGCTGGGACACCAGATTCAGGCTATTGCTATTTTGGCAATTGAATTTCACCCCAGAACAAAATATATGTTTTAGCAGACACTATGAAATCTGGCCTGCAACTGCTGGGACACCAGATTCAGGGTATTGCTATTTTGCCAGATTAATTTCACCCCAGAACAAAATATATGTTTTAGCAGACACTATGAAATCTGGCCTGCAACTGCTGGGACACCAGATTCAGGGTATTGCTATTTTGCCAGATTAATTTCACCCCAGAACAAAATATATGTTTTAGCGGACACTATGAAATCTGGCCTGCAACTGCTGGGACACCAGATTCAGGGTATTGCTATTTTAGCCAGATTAATTTCACCCCAGAACAAAATATATGTTTTAGCGGACACTATGAAATCTGGCCTGCAACTGCTGGGACACCAGATTCAGGGTATTGCTATTTTGGCAAATTGAATTTCACCCCAGAACAAAATATATGTTTTGGCGGACACTATGAAATCTGGCCTGCAACTGCTGGGACACCAGATTCAGGGTATTGCTATTTTGGCAAATTAATTTCACCCCAGAACAAAATATATGTTTTGGCAGACACTATGAAATCGTGGCCTGCAACTGCTGGGACACCAGATTCAGGGTATTGCTATTTTGCCAGATTAATTTCACCCCAGAACAAAATATATGTTTTAGCAGACACTATGAAATCTGGCCTGCAACTGCTGGGACACCAGATTCAGGGTATTGCTATTTTGCCAGATTAATTTCACCCCAGAACAAAATATATGTTTTAGCGGACACTATGAAATCTGGCCTGCAACTGCTGGGACACCAGAATCAGGGTATTGCTATTTTGCCAGATTAATTTCACCCCAGAACAAAATATATGTTTTGGCGGACACTATTCTATTTTGCCAGCCACAGCTGAAACCACTGATTTATGGTATTGCTATTTTAGGAATTGAATTTCACCCCAGAACAAAATATATGTTTTAGCGGACACTATGAAATCTGGCCTGCAACTGCTGGGACACCAGATTCAGGGTATTGCTATTTTGCAAAATTAATTTCACCCCAGAACAAAATATGTGTTTTGGCAGACACTATGAAATCTGGTCCTGCAACTGCTGGGACACCAGAATCAGGGTATTGCTATTTTGCCAGATTAATTTCACCCCAGAACAAAATATATGTTTTGGCAGACACTATGAAATCTGGCCTGCAACTGCTGGGACACCAGAATCAGGGTATTGCTATTTTGACAGATTAATTTCACCCCAGAACAAAATATATGTTTTAGCAGACACTATGAAATCTGGCCTGCAACTGCTGGGACACCAGAATCAGGGTATTGCTATTTTGCCAGATTAATTTCACCCCAGAACAAAATATATGTTTTAGCGGACACTATGAAATCTGGCCTGCAACTGCTGGGACACCAGAATCAGGGTATTGCTATTTTGCCAGATTAATTTCACCCCAGAACAAAATATGTGTTTTGGCAGACACTATGAAATCTGGCCTGCAACTGCTGGGACACCAGATTCAGGGTATTGCTATTTTGCCAGATTAATTTCACCCCAGAACAAAATATATGTTTTGGCAGACACTATGAAATCTGGCCTGCAACTGCTGGGACACCAGAATCAGGGTATTGCTATTTTGCCAGATTAATTTCACCCCAGAACAAAATATGTGTTTTGGCAGACACTATGAAATCTGGCCTGCAACAGCTGGGACACCATGATTCAGGGTATTGCTATTTTGGCAGATTGAATTTCACCCCAGAACAAAATATATGTTTTAGCAGACACTATGAAATCTGGCCTGCAACTGCTGGGACACCAGATTCAGGGTATTGCTATTTTGCCAGATTAATTTCACCCCAGAACAAAATATATGTTTTGGCAGACACTATGAAATCTGGCCTGCAACTGCTGGGACACCAGATTCAGGGTATTGCTATTTTGCCAGATTAATTTCACCCCAGAACAAAATATATGTTTTGGCAGACACTATGAAATCTGGCCTGCAACTGCTGGGACACCAGAATCAGGGTATTGCTATTTTGCCAGATTAATTTCACCCCAGAACAAAATATATGTTTTGGCGGACACTATTCTATTTTGCCAGCCACAGCTGAAACCACTAGATTTATGGTATTGCTATTTTAGCGAATTGAATTTCACCCCAGAACAAAATATATGTTTTAGCGGACACTATGAAATCTGGCCTGCAACTGCTGGGACACCAGAATCAGGGTATTGCTATTTTGCCAGATTAATTTCACCCCAGAACAAAATATATGTTTTGGCAGACACTATGAAATCTGGCCTGCAACTGCTGGGACACCAGAATCAGGGTATTGCTATTTTGCCAGATTAATTTCACCCCAGAACAAAATATATGTTTTAGCGGACACTATTCTATTTTGCCAGCCACAGCTGGAAACCACTGATTTATGGTATTGCTATTTTAGAGATTGAATTTCACCCCAGAACAAAATATATGTTTTAGCGGACACTATGAAATCTGGCCTGCAACTGCTGGGACACCAGAATCAGGGTATTGCTATTTTGCCAGATTAATTTCACCCCAGAACAAAATATATGTTTTGGCAGACACTATGAAATCTGGCCTGCAACTGCTGGGACACCAGATTCAGGGTATTGCTATTTTGCCAGATTAATTTCACCCCAGAACAAAATATATGTTTTAGCAGACACTATGAAATCTGGCCTGCAACTGCTGGGACACCAGAATCAGGGTATTGCTATTTTGCCAGATTAATTTCACCCCAGAACAAAATATATGTTTTGGCGGACACTATTCTATTTTGCCAGCCACAGCTGAAACCACTGATTTATGGTATTGCTATTTTAGGAATTGAATTTCACCCCAGAACAAAATATATGTTTTAGCGGACACTATGAAATCTGGCCTGCAACTGCTGGGACACCAGAATCAGGGTATTGCTATTTTGCCAGATTAATTTCACCCCAGAACAAAATATGTGTTTTGGAAGACACTATGAAATCTGGCCTGCAACTGCTGGGACACCAGATTCAGGGTATTGCTATTTTGCCAGATTAATTTCACCCCAGAACAAAATATATGTTTTAGCGGACACTATGAAATCTGGCCTGCAACTGCTGGGACACCAGAATCATGGTATTGCTATTTTGCCAGATTAATTTCCCCCCAGAACAAAATATGTGTTTTGGCGGACACTATTCTATTTTGCCAGCCACAGCTGAAACCACTGATTTATGGTATTGCTATTTTAGGAATTGAATTTCACCCCAGAACAAAATATATGTTTTAGCGGACAATATGAAATCTGGCCTGCAACTGCTGGGACACCAGATTCAGGGTATTGCTATTTTGGCAATTGAATTTCACCCCAAAACAAAATATATGTTTTTGCGGACACTATGAATCCTGGCCTGCTACAGCTGGGACACCAGATTCAGGGTATTGCTATTTTGGCAATTGAATTTCACCCCAGAACAAAATATATGTTTTGGCAGACACTATGAAATCTGGCCTGCAACTGCTGGGACACCAGAATCAGGGTATTGCTATTTTGCCAGATTAATTTCACCCCAGAACAAAATATATGTTTTAGCAGACACTATGAAATCTGGCCTGCAACTGCTGGGACACCAGATTCAGGGTATTGCTATTTTGCCAGATTAATTTCACCCCAGAACAAAATATATGTTTTAGCGGACACTATGAAATCTGGCCTGCAACTGCTGGGACACCAGAATCAGGGTATTGCTATTTTGCCAGATTAATTTCACCCCAGAACAAAATATATGTTTTGGCGGACACTATTCTATTTTGCCAGCCACAGCTGAAACCACTGATTTATGGTATTGCTATTTTAGGAATTGAATTTCACCCCAGAACAAAATATATGTTTTAGCGGACACTATGAAATCTGGCCTGCAACTGCTGGGACACCAGAATCAGGGTATTGCTATTTTGCCAGATTAATTTCACCCCAGAACAAAATATGTGTTTTGGCAGACACTATGAAATCTGGCCTGCAACTGCTGGGACACCAGATTCAGGGTATTGCTATTTTGCCAGATTAATTTCACCCCAGAACAAAATATATGTTTTAGCAGACACTATGAAATCTGGCCTGCAACTGCTGGGACACCAGATTCAGGGTATTGCTATTTTGCAAGATTAATTTCACCCCAGAACAAAATATATGTTTTAGCAGACACTATGAAATCTGGCCTGCAACTGCTGGGACACCAGAATCAGGGTATTGCTATTTTGCCAGATTAATTTCACCCCAGAACAAAATATATGTTTTAGCGGACACTATGAAATCTGGCCTGCAACTGCTGGGACACCAGAATCAGGGTATTGCTATTTTGCCAGATTAATTTCACCCCAGAACAAAATATGTGTTTTGGCAGACACTATGAAATCTGGCCTGCAACTGCTGGGACACCAGATTCAGGGTATTGCTATTTTGCCAGATTAATTTCACCCCAGAACAAAATATATGTTTTAGCGGACACTATGAAATCTGGCCTGCAACTGCTGGGACACCAGAATCAGGGTATTGCTATTTTGCCAGATTAATTTCCCCCAGAACAAAATATATGTTTTGGCGGACACTATTCTATTTTGCCAGCCACAGCTGAAACCACTGATTTATGGTATTGCTATTTTAGGAATTGAATTTCACCCCAGAACAAAATATATGTTTTAGCGGACACTATGAAATCTGGCCTGCAACTGCTGGGACACCAGAATCAGGGTATTGCTATTTTGCCAGATTAATTTCACCCCAGAACAAAATATATGTTTTGGCAGACACTATGAAATCTGGCCTGCAACTGCTGGGACACCAGAATCAGGGTATTGCTATTTTGCCAGATTAATTTCACCCCAGAACAAAATATATGTTTTGGCAGACACTATGAAATCTGGCCTGCAACTGCTGGGACACCAGAATCAGGGTATTGCTATTTTGCCAGATTAATTTCACCCCAGAACAAAATATATGTTTTGGCGGACACTATTCTATTTTTGCCAGCCACAGCTGAAACCACTGATTTATGGTATTGCTATTTTAGGAATTGAATTTCACCCCAGAACAAAATATATGTTTTAGCGGACACTATGAAATCTGGCCTGCAACTGCTGGGACACCAGAATCAGGGTATTGCTATTTTGCCAGATTAATTTCACCCCAGAACAAAATATATGTTTTGGCAGACACTATGAAATCTGGCCTGCAACTGCTGGGACACCAGAATCAGGGTATTGCTATTTTGCCAGATTAATTTCACCCCAGAACAAAATATATGTTTTGGCGGACACTATTCTATTTTGCCAGCCACAGCTGAAACCACTGATTTATGGTATTGCTATTTTAGGAATTGAATTTCACCCCAGAACAAAATATATGTTTTAGCGGACACTATGAAATCTGGCCTGCAACTGCTGGGACACCAGAATCAGGGTATTGCTATTTTGCCAGATTAATTTCACCCCAGAACAAAATATATGTTTTGGCAGACACTATGAAATCTGGCCTGCAACTGCTGGGACACCAGATTCAGGGTATTGCTATTTTGCCAGATTAATTTCACCCCAGAACAAAATATATGTTTTAGCGGACACTATGAAATCTGGCCTGCAACTGCTGGGACACCAGAATCAGGGTATTGCTATTTTGCCAGATTAATTTCACCCCAGAACAAAATATATGTTTTGGCGGACACTATTCTATTTTGCCAGCCACAGCTGAAACCACTGATTTATGGTATTGCTATTTTAGGAATTGAAATTCACCCCAGAACAAAATATATGTTTTAGCGGACAATATGAAATCTGGCCTGCAACTGCTGGGACACCAGAATCAGGGTATTGCTATTTTGCCAGATTAATTTCACCCCAGAACAAAATATATGCTTTGGCAGACACTATGAAATCTGGCATGCAACTGCTGGGACACCAGATTCAGGGTATTGCTATTTTGCCAGATTAATTTCACCCCAGAACAAAATATATGTTTTAGCGGACACTATAAAATCTGGCCTGCAACTGCTGGGACACCAGAATCAGGGTATTGCTATTTTGCCAGATTAATTTCCCCCCAGAACAAAATATATGTTTTGGCGGACACTATTCTATTTTGCCAGCCACAGCTGAAACCACTGATTTATGGTATTGCTATTTTAGGAATTGAATTTCACCCCAGAACAAAATATATGTTTTAGCGGACAATATGAAATCTGGCCTGCAACTGCTGGGACACCAGAATCAGGGTATTGCTATTTTGCAAAATTAATTTCACCCCAGAAAAAAATATATGTTTTGGCAGACACTACGAAATCTAGCCTGCAACTGCTGGAACACCAGAATCATGGTATTGCTATTTTGCCAGATTAATTTCACCCCAGAACAAAATATATGCTTTGGCAGACACTATGAAATCTGGCATGCAACTGCTGGGACACCAAATTCAGGGTATTGCTATTTTGCCAGATTAATTTCACCCCAGAACAAAATATATGTTTTAGCGGACACTATGAAATCTGGCCTGCAACTGCTGGGACACCAGATTCAGGGTATTACTATTTTGCAAAATTTATTTCACCCCAGAACAAAATATGTGTTTTGGCAGACACTATGAAATCTGGCCTGCAACTGCTGGGACACCAGATTCAGGGTATTGCTATTTTGCCAGATTAATTTCACCCCAGAACAAAATATATGTTTTGGCAGACACTATGAAATCTGGCCTGCAACTGCTGGGACACCAGAATCAGGGTATTGCTATTTTGCCAGATTAATTTCACCCCAGAACAAAATATATGTTTTAGCGGACACTATGAAATCTGGCCTGAAACTGCTGGGACACCAGATTCAGGGTATTGCTATTTTGCAAAATTAATTTCACCCCAGAACAAAATATGTGTTTTGGCAGACAATATGAAATCTGGCATGCAACTGCTGGGACACCAGATTCAGGGTATTGCTATTTTGCAAAATTAATTTCACCCCAGAACAAAATATATGTTTTGGCGGACACTATTCTATTTTGCCAGCCACAGCTGAAACCACTGATTTATGGTATTGCTATTTTGGCAATTGAATTTAACCCCAGAAAATAATCTATCCTTTGCCAGACAGCAGACAGTATTATACTTGTCTAGCCAAAGCTGGAACACCAGATTTAGGGGATTGGTATTTGGGCAATTGTATTTATCCCCTTAATAAAATATAGAAATTGCTATCCTGAGTTTCTAGTGGTGACAATTAGCACAGCCAAGCCCCTGATGTAGGATATAGCAAAAAAAAACTAGTATTGATGGATTGATGGACTTGGTGGCAGCTTCTTCTGGTGCACCACAAGTCACAAAATGGCCGCCGATCAACCCAGAAAATAAGTGACAGAAAAACGCTCTGTGCAGCCTAAAAACCAGCGAGCAAGTAACTAGCAGAAGTTCAATGATTCTCAGCTGTAGATCGATCCGTTCATTAGGTGCTGTTGCTGAGTTTAACCTGCCTAATCTCGCCCTGACAGAAGCTGCGTCCTCTCCCTACACTAATCAGAGCAGTGTGACTTGCGGCGCTACGTGACTCCAGCTTAAATAGAGGCTGGGTCACATGCTGCACTTGGCCAATCACAGCCATGCCATTAGTAGGCATGGCTGTGATGGGCTCTTAGGGCAAGAAGTAAAACGCTAGCTGATTGGCTGCTGTGCAGCCCTTCAGAAAGCGGGAAGAAATCGACGAACAACGGACCCGAACCCGAACTTTTTTGAAAACGATGCTCGAACGATGCTCGAACTGTTCGCTCAACACTACTCGGAAGCCTCCGTAGAGAAAACATCCTGATAGTCTTTAATAAACCCTGGAACAAGCTGAATAGGCAGACAGTGACTAGAGCACTGGGAGCACCATTTAATCAATTCTCCAGTACTCCAGTCAAAGTTTAGGAAATGATTCTTCAACCAGAGTAACTCTAAAACTACATCAGCAGATAAATTAGGCAAAACAAAAAATTTACTTTTCTCAGAATGAATTGCACCCACCGTCATCACTAACTCAATATTCTGTAACTCAATGTATCCTCCGGCAAATGGTGTGGAGCTAATTCCAGATACCGGAATGGGATTAGGTAATTTACATACTATGGGACCTAGAGCAAAAATAAAATCCAGTAACAATCCGTCCCTGTAAGGAAAAACTCAGAGGCGGTATTAGTCTACCACACTTGTCGGGAAATACCTGTGCGCCTGAGTGATCTTCCCGAACTTCAATCAGACGCTGAAGTTTTCCGCCTTTGTTTTTTTGGGGCAGGATCGTATCTGATGTGTTCTTCCGGTGATGCTCCGTCCGCTGCTGAAATGTCGCCGCGCCAACTTGCATAGGAACCTCGGATTCTTCAGGTGCCTTAGTTTTACTGACAGAGGAAGAAAAAGAGGTATAGACAGTGACAGACCTCTCATGCTTGCGTTCTCTTACACGCCTATTCAAGCGAATAGTCAAAGTTATTGCTTCTTCCAGAGAACCGGGTGTGAGATAATTAACTAACAGATCTTTTAGTTTGTCAGGCAGACCTAGTCTAAACTGGGACCTCAGGGCTGGATCGTTCCACCCGGGGGAAGTACACCATTTGCGGGACACTGAACAATACTCCTCCACAGGTTGCTTGCCCTGAGTAAGGGACAGAAGCTGACTCTCAGCATAAGCTGCCCTATCCGGCTCATCATATAACAACCGCAGTGATAAAAAGAAACTATCAACAGAACCTAATTCAAGGGAGTTAGGTGCCAGGGAAAATGCCCACTCTTGCTGATCTCCCTGTAGCAGGGACATAATAATGTCCACCCTCTGAACCTCCGACCCAGAAGACTGAGGCCTAAGGCGAAAGTACAGCTTGCAACTCTCCCGGAATGTAACACAGTCTTTACGATTCCCAGAGAACCTATCCGGAAGTGAAATTTTAGGTTCAATTGGCAAAGAATCAGAAAGGGTAGGGGACCGAGACTCCTGCTGAAAAACCCTTTGCGCTAAGTCTTGGAATAGCACCCTCCATCTTGTTGACTAGGGCTAGCATGGGATCCATAGTACTCCAGGGGAAAAACGTATGGCCAGTTATACTGTCACGACTGTAGGCAGGAACATGCACGCACACCGTGAGCCCTAACTTGAACCCAGCCCGCTGACCCTGCCTACTTTCAGAACAAGTCCTAGGCGACAAATCCACAACTAGTCGACGATCCCGATACTAAAAAGTGCAGAGATTCAAACCAAGCGCCCGTGGTGGAAACCGCAGGTACCTGTTCACACCTGTTCACACACAAACAAAACGACAAGGGGAAGTCATGCCAGAAACAGTCAAACCAGGAGATCAATACCAAACACGATCACTAAGCGGAAGGTAGCAATAACAAGCTAAGGGTCAATACCAGACAGGAAGCAAGTACAGAAACGCTGAGCAGAGGGAGAGGTCAAGGAATAGCCGAGGTCAAGTCCAAAAGCAACAGTCTAATTCACACAAAGGCAGCAGAGCACAGCAAGGAAAACCTATAACTGGCAATGGATGGTGCCAGTAGCTGCTTTAAATAGGGAGCTAATCACCTGAGCGCTGACATCACCGGGGACATGACTCAGGTGTGAAATGATCAGGGGGTGTGGTCATTGAGAAAGACGTGGCCTATATGGCAACAAGAAGGCGTGGCATAAGTGCTGAGTCACTAAGGGGCATGGCCTGACAGCGTGTCTGGAACCGCGCTATAGTGTTCGAACCCCATAATGCAGCGCTGGAGCTCGGACAGGCAGGTTAGTAACACATTGAACAAAGTTTTTTCAATACAATCATTCAGTCACTACATACCTTTCCACTACTTGATAATCATCAAGCATAAATCGTTCATATTCGAATGGTAAAGCAATGGCCGGACTGAAGGGGGGCAGAGCCCTTGAGGGGAGGCCCACATGACGGGGGGTTTGGTTTAGGGAGCCCCGGAAGGTATAGGATTGGTGGGGAGGGGGAGAAGTGGGTTGGTTAGGGGACCGTGGGGGAGTGGATTGGATAGCTTAAGCAAGGGGGAGGAGTGAAGGGGGTTAAATACAGGAGGGAGGTAGAAGAAGGTAGCCATTTTGGTAAAATAGAGAAGCTCCTACCCACCCTCTTTATTTTTGGACAGAGTTGATATGGGGTGGACGTGTGTGTGTCAATAGGGTTGTGCATGTCATGGCGGCTGTGGCGTGGGGGGGTCCTTGGAGTTGGGGAGGGTCCTTGGTGGGGGAGGAAGTGTATAAGGGGAGCCGGGATGTATTGGTGGTTATTGGTTGAGGTTTATAATGGGATGTGTAAGTAGGGGAAGGGGGCGAACGGCATATAACCAATACGCCCGTCATAAATATCTGCTTGTCTAAATCTATCAATACTGAGGACTAAAAAAACAAAGCAAGACTTTCTACTATACCATTATTGATAATTATTTGCATAATACAATACATTGTATTGTATGTCTGTCCATATAAATCAGGAGAATTACAAGCGCTCCCTGTATTACTTGTATGTAAAATTATACAAATGTAGCTCTTAGACCTTATCACCTTACAATAATGAAGCACATATACAGCAGATCAGATAAAACACATAGCTTAGCATTATTACTATGTATCATGAGCTATGCAAAATTTAAAAAAAAAATCACAGATATTGCTCAAATTAATATCTGTTTTACATAGCACCAAAACCTGAGATATTATTGATAAATTGATCATGTCTTACTGATCAGATGTTACCAAGACAGGTACAGAGATGACAAATAATCGCACAATGTAGAATACTGGTCCCGTACTAATCTTCTCCGTATAATGACATCTATACATCCTGCATCTCATTACTGATATTTGTGCTGCAGTCTCTGCAGATACTTGCCCATCAGCGTATAATACACAGTTTCAAACACAGACAACGTGTTAAAGGAGGCCTGCAGAATGACACAAGTTGTAAAATAAGCTGTCTCTGAAGTTATGAGTGCAGCATGTTCTGTGGCACCTAACAATCACCTCAATATTTGAAGTGGTGCTGTGCCAACGTGTTTTAGGAGAATCACTCACTGTTTGCACCTTACCTCTGGCATTCAGATAATTATCATTATTATTATTTAAATCAGGTTCTGCTTCTGACCTCCTCATTACTTTAGCTTATGAATTAGTGAGAAATTAAATATCAGACATCTAAGTGATTTCTGCTCCTCACTTGACATTTATTTATACCCTCCTTGTGAGTTTCCCATTTCATTTTAATGTGCTCGTTCTCCCAAATTCAAATATTTTTGTGAAGTCGAAGGATTAACAATGAACTCGTTTTTAATTCATGTCACATCCAATTACACCATATAATTAAAAAGAAATCCAAACAAAGACCACTGGTCATCAAAGGGTAAAATTTGAAATTCACCAAAAAAAGTGGATTTTTTTTTTTAGTTTCTTGATGCTCTTTGCTCTAAATGACCTTTACCTGCTCTTCTATGAAAGAAATGAATCTCATTAGACAGTTTCTTTTAAGTCCAACATCAAGGAAGATACAAATTGGTTTTGTCCATCATAAAATGAAATTCAGACAGTTAATTAAATGGCAAAGTAAATTCTTACCCATGCAGCTCAAATTAAGCTCTGGGTAACTGCACAATGCTTAACCCATTCAGTGTTGAAAGACATTGAAATAAATTACTTTTTACTCGCTACCATAACATTCATTATTACTCGGTTGTGTCAAGGGATTGGGGCTGTTGAATAATTTAATAAAGCACTTTTCATGTCTGATGTAGGGTGGGGACGAATCTTCGGCAATTTCCATTTCTGACACTTTATACTGCTGCTTTTAATAGCTTTTGATATTAATAAATGGATTCAAGCACATAGGCCCTAATTTTTCAAACTGTTGTTTTTTAGCAAATTGCGACTTTTCTACTGTTTTCATTGTAAGACACGTTTATCAATAGCCGGTTTCAAAAATCCAGCTGGTTGTGGGCGTTCCTGTGGAGTACATTAGTTTATGGCCTTATTTATCATAGGGAAAGTCCCAAAAAATTGGGACTGCCATAGCTGTGACAGGTGAAAATAAGCCAGAATGAGATAGTTTTCCTGTGCTTGATTTAGAGGGGTTTTCTGGGAATGATTTAAAATGGCCTGCAAGCAACCTTTCCTAGAATGTGAGCACTAGTTGCCTCCACTTGCAGACCTGCCTGGGGAGGGAAGGGGGAAGAGGATGGACCTTACTCCTGTTCTCTGGAACTTGCATACAATAGTAATGGAGCAATCCTGTGTGCAATATATCATCATGGCTGAGCAGCCTGACAAGAACGCTCACCAATGTGTAGTATCTGCAGCAAGCGCCGGAGAGTATTCTGAAGTGAGCCCTCACATCCCAAAGCAGTCCTGCTCACATTCTAGGAAAAGTTGCTTGTGGCCATTTTATATCATTCCTAGAGAACCCCTTTAACAAGTGCTGTGTATTACTTTCAGAAAATTTGGTGCACCGGCCGTTAACTTTACACAAGTTGACAAATGTGCAGACAAACTTCAATTTGTCCCCTGTTGATAAATCAGGACCATATGAAATAACATTAGAAAAGAGGCTGTCTTGAGCAGAGGTAGAGAAATAAGCTCCCTTACAAATTATTACCTTAGCCTATGCTGCTGTGCATTGTGTTATTGACACAAATAAATCCTCAGAAGAACACTTAAGCAGATACTGTAATCCTGAATTGATCTTTTTATATGGGTACCAAGATGAAACTAAATCCCTTTTGCTCTAAAGTTAATGCTATTTTTCTTTATGTAAAAAGCTAGCACAGTCAGTGTTACATGCTGTATGTAGGCACTGAACGCATATGCAGTAATTACCAAATTTGTACAATATTCCTATTACCTGTATCACTTCCACTTTTTTGTTGGTTCTTCTTTTAGCAATAAATACAATGGGCAGATGTTAGATCTTGACTAGTGTTGAGCGAACAGTTCGAGAATAGTTCGGGTTCGTACCGAATTTTGGGGTGTCCGGGACCCGGACCCGAACCCGGACATTTTCAAAAAAGTTCGGGTTCGGGTTCGGTGTTCGTCGATTTCTTCCCGCTTTCTGAAGGGCTGCACAGCAGCCAATCAGCTAGCGTTTTACTTCTTGCCCTAAGAGCCCATCACAGCCATGCCTACTAATGGCATGGCTGTGATTGGCCAAGTGCAACATGTGACCCAGCCTCTATTTAGCTGGAGTCACGTAGCGCCCGCACGTCACACTGCTCTGATTAGTGTAGGGAGAGGACGCAGCTTCTGTCAGGGCGAGATTAGGCAGGTTAAAGTCAGCAACAGCACCTAATGAACGGATCAATTTACAGCTGAGAATCATTGAACTTCTGCTAGTTACTTGCTCGCTGGTTTTTAGGCTGCACAGAGCGTTTTCTGTCACTTATTTTCTGGGTTGATCGGCGGCCATTTTGTGACTTGTGGTGCGCCAGAAGAAGCTGCCACCAAGTCCATCAATCCATCAATACTAGTTTTTTTTTTTGCTATATCCTACATCAGGGGCTTGGCTGTGCTAATTGTCACCCCTAGAAACTCAGGAAAGAAATTTCTATATGTTATTAAGGGTTAAATACAATTGCCCAAATACCAATCCCCTAAATCTGGTGTTCCAGCTTTGGTTAGACAAGTATAATACTGTCTGCTGTCTGGCAAAGGATAGATTATTTTCTGGGGTTAAATTCAATTGCCAAAATAGCAATACCATAAATCAGTGGTTTCAGCTGTGGCTGGCAAAATAGAATAGTGTCCGAGGTAACGCACACACGTACAGGCGCACGTACACGATTCTTGAATAGTTGTATTATCGCGATAATAAAACTAACAGTGTAAAGTTGACTGTATTGCTCTAAGTTATATTCAGCGTACGAATGTAACTTCTATTACAGCACACCAATACTAAAACTGACTAAGAGACAGCTTTAAGTTCTATTCGAACGCGATTGCAACTTTGGAACTTAAAGTGGTGTACGATTTTAAAAGTTGAGTACTAAAAGTTGGAATCGCAATGCGATTCTTATGTATTCTTAATCGCATTGCGATTACAACTTTGAGCTACCGATCACCATGGGAACGCCTCCTCCAGTAGAATGTACTGTCGGATGTGAGAATTAAGTTGAAATCGCAATGCGATTATTATATATCTGCTTAATCGCATTGCCGTTTCAACTTAGCATTGCTAAATAATTCCATCCATATTCGTTAACTTACTGACTCAGTAAGTTAACGATATGGATGGAATTATTTAGCAATGCTAAGTTGAAATCGCAATGCGATTAAGCAAATATATAAGAATCGCATTGCGATTTCAACTTAATTCTCAGATCCGACAGTACATTCTACTGGAGGAGGCGTTCCCATGGTGATCGTTAGCTCAAAGTTGTAATCGCAATGCGTTTATTGCGGTATATTATCCCTCTGGGTGTCTTTTACAGCCTTTTTAGTGCCCAAAAGTTCGGGTCCCCATTGACTTCTATAGGGTTCGGGTTCGGGATGAAGTTCGGGTTGAGTTCGGATCACGAACCCGGACATTTTCCGGAAGTTCGGCCGAACCTCTCGAACCCGAACATCCAGGTGTTCGCTCATCTCTAATCTTGACCAATAAGAAATTATAAAATGCCCTACAACCACTACTTTTAGGGGGATTTAAGACAGATTCCTTTTTTTTTTTTTTTTGGCTCTTGACAGAGTACAAAAATAATACATGCTTTCCAAGTCTTTTCAGCAGAAAACAGACCCCATTTGCAATATTTTTAGTGTAGAAATGGAGAGGGAAGAGTGCTGTTTAAGTTTACTGACAACTCAGAGCTATAATGACAGCCTGTGTTACCCCGTCCACTGACAGAATTCAGGTACCATAAATGACATCAATTCATGACAATATTGTGAATTTTATTACATTTCCACTAGAGATGAGCAAACCAGTCAAGATTTGGAAAGAATGGGTTCTTCAGGCTGAACTGAAGTTGCCCCTCTAGCTTCCTACGACCCATAGGGGGTGATTTACAAACATATATACACCACTTTTTGGTATATATCTGTTGCAGATTGCAGCGCAAAGGTTCTTTGCGCCACAATGCAACTTTTCCCTGCTCACCCCAGGTCTTTAAAGGGGGGCGTGGCACGGGTGGGGAAGGGGGTGGTCCAGTAAGCCCATCTCATTTATTATTTTCTACGCCCGATATAGAAAATGGTCTAAGTCTACACCAGCAAGAGAGCATAAGTCGGAATCCAGGCAACAGGCAGACAAACAGATCCGGTTCACAAGCACAAGTTAGGGCAGACAGACAGAATGGGTACAGAGACACACCAACAAATATACCGTAGCTGTTTTACCAGGTCAAGTAGACTTGGCAGATCTATAGAGAACTACCACACTGGCAAGGGGTGGGACACACAACATAGAATACATTGCAAGGCTAATCAGCACCTCACAGCCTAGCACCTGCAAGCAGAGTGTGAGAGAGTTAACCCGTAGAATGCCACAGAGGGCTGTGAGGTTCAATGAATAGACACTAATTCACACACAAAAAGGGGTCAGGTAAAGACCTAGAAGAGAAACATATACTCTGTGATATATATGTATCAAATTCTGTTGCAGGGCCCCCACATATGAGGTGAGATCAGGATGTAACATTGGCATCTGTGGTGAAAAATACCATTTCTTAGGGGCACCCCAAAAAGAACCTTTGGGTACTGGTTCTTACTGAATAGAGAGCAATAGGGAGAAAATCAGTCCAGGGTTTTCTATTCTCTGCCCTCGCCATCTGGATCTTGAGCTTCAGTGTGCTGTTCTCTCCATCCTACCACTACTTTGTTGGTGATAGAAGGTGTGTAGAACCTGTTCTGTCCCCAATGCTCCAAGTATTTCCTGTACCACTGATGCTGTGACGTGCGTATCTCTATCACTTTGTATAGTTTAATGAACCACATACCTACACACCAGGAGAGGAGCATTTTGGACTTGGTCTTTGCATTCGCCTTGGTAACAGGCCATGCTTTCAGCCACTCTGAGAAGACTTCCACACAGACAAGCACAAGCTCATACTGACTCACCTTTGGTGGTTGGATGTAATCTACAGTGTCTGGACCGTATATGATGGCTTTGGGGTGTGCTTAGGAGAAACCTTAATCATCTTTCCAGTGTTATGGCAATCGCAGATCAGGCAAACCTGAACAAAGCGTGTAGCCACATTGTTCAATCCTGTTGCAATCCAGAAATTACCTACCAAAATTACCATGATTTCCTTTTAAGCAAGTGTTAGTCCATGTGTCATATGGATTATCATGGGGTACAGGGCTCGGGACAGCTTTTTCTCTACTCTCCAAATTTCGTATTGCCTCTTTTCAGTCCCTTTTTCCTTCCTTCCCCTAATTTCTTCATTAGAAACCTGGTTCTACATTTGGGCCAACAATGACCTATCCACCTTCCCTGTTGCTGTTCTGGTGTGGTACACTGCTATCACGGGAAGGGGAAATAAAGAAGCAACTTTTGCTGCTTCATCAACCCTGCAGTTTCCCATGGCTTCTGTAGAAGTATCTTTCTTGTGCACCTACACCTTGATAACGACAACCTTTGTTGGCAACTGAAAGGCCCTGAACAATTGGGCAACCATTTCTAAGTTCTTTCCTGGTTTACTTGAGGATTCAACAAAGTTTCTACTTTTCCAAATGGGTCAATGATCATGCTTTTTGCCAAAAACATACCTGTAGTCAGTGAACATATTAGCGACCTGTCCTTCTGCCATCATACATGCTGCAGCGAGTGCCTTCATCTATGCCTCCTGTGCTGACATCCCAGGGAGAAGTGGTTTTTGCAACAGTACTTCATGTAAGATTGTAACAGTAAATCTTGACCATGTTTCTTCCTCAAATTAGTACTGTGACCTATCTAAAAAAAAGTAAGATGTGCATTAGGAATTAGACTTGTCTAGTTCCTTTGTTTCTTGTTTTATTACCATCAGTTATGTACTTCATCTGGATTATTACATGCGAACATTTCTTGTGGTGCCCCCTTCTCCTGACTCCTTTCTCACCCCATGTATGCATCTGCCTCTTGTTTTGTTACTTCCTAGCCTCATCATACCTGCCTTCGTTAATCTCTTCTTGCTCTGCCCATTCTTCACTCCTCTCTTCTGGACCCAGTAGAAGTAATGTAGGCTATCTGGTGGTATTAGATTAACTATGTATGTTTACAATTTGCAGGGCCCTAGTGTCTACTTATTGGCCTTACATACTCCTGTCTTTGTCTTACTATTTTCCTTGATAAAAGAGGGTTTGGCTTTCAAAATGGATTATTGTAGCTCCTTGGTGGCTGTGGTGTGAAAGCGAAAGGAGAAAGTGATGCATTGGGAGCAGAAGGAGGTGGCGGCGCTTGTGGTTGAGCTGCGCTTATCAGGGAAAGTTAATGGGACTCCCGGGCTGCAGTCAGGTGCTCATCATCAGAGTCTTACTAATTTACCACGCACATTACCTCTCCTCTACCATCTTACCCCTTCTACTCTTCACTTACTCAGACAACTCTAGTTAAGCTTTCACTTTCTCCTTCACGTATTTCTTTTTTTTTTATCCATTTCCTTCCTTTCTTCTGGAACACTCGCAGCTTATCAGGATCCAAACACCTGGTCTTGGGAATTTTCCCCCTTTTTATCAATTGCTTTATACTTTCCACTGCCCATCCTCCCTTAAGATCCATAGCATTCTCTCTGTGGGACTGACTTTATGTCACGGTCTCTAACGTGACAGGTGTCAGAAGATCTAAGAGACTTGCTGCACGTGATGTAATCTGACAGCCTCTTTTGGTTTCACTTGTTTCAGTGTTGTTGCTGGTAATGACCACACCTTTTGTCTCAGGTGTATCTTAGTGGTCATTCTAACTCTTCTATTTAATCTGGCTTCACCCATCATGCTATGCAGTTGATAGATTCAGTTTGGTATTGGAAGTGCTGGTGTGTGGTCCTCTTTTGAGTTCCTGCTCGTCCATTTACTTCAGAAGTTAAGTGTTACTTCCCTTTTATATTTTATTGTTTTCCCTCTGTCTTTGTTACTAGGCCTCAGGGAGATGCTGGTTCTTTCATATTGTAAGGAACAGGTCGTCTCAAGCTCTGACACTATTCCAGGGCAACTCAGGGTTTCCAAGGTCATAGGTTCCAGTGTATAAACATTCTTACCATCAAGGTCTGTTCATACAGATAGGAGTCAGGGCTAGGATTAGGGTTTCTATAGGTGGTGTCTAGCTTTGAGGCCTATTTTTTTTCCCCTTCCCGCCTGTTGTCGGTGTGGTGTTTCCTCTGACATCACTAACGTGACACTTTACCTTTGTTTACCTACCTGAGTATTTTTGTTATTGCTTACGTTCCCTTGCAAAATATCAATAGCATTCACTCCTTGTGGGTTTGACTTTAGATCAGTTCACCCACCTGAGTCCTTTTGCTATTTTGACAGCCCATTATCCCCTCCTGATAGGGCAGCTAAGCCTACTCACAGGATCAATTTTCCAAGGGACCCCCCTGCCTGGAGGACTGGATCCCTTAACACTGGTCTGTATTCCTTGCAACGGTACCCCCTTTCTCTGATCCTTCAGCACAGGTACAACAGAATCATCTGCACAAAGAGAATCCCAAGATGTGGTCAACCATGCCCCCCAAAAATGTATCGCTGTCCGACACAACCACTGATTGATCAGATATACATTTATCAATTCTCATTTCCTGTCCTAATGTCTATTTCTCACTTCTGGCGTCTCAATGGATCGCAAATCAGTCTAGCAGGAGCCATATCCCGACTCATGGGTAGATACCCGTCACTTCTGCAAGGATCATCTTCTAATCTGATTCCAGTGGACCCAGTGATCAAGGGCCAGAGGGAAAACCTTGAACTTGCCGTTTAGTGTTATCTCGGTCTTTGTTCTGGTATTGCACATCTTGGAATCGCAACAGAAGTGCTCCTTTTATTCACTCGCCTTCCACACACCTAGCCATGTGTACTGACAAAGACATTACATAACAAACAAAATGAGGGCAGATAAATTAACCCATGTTGAGAGGGAAAAAGAGAGATCAGTAAGACGAAGGCTTACTCAGTGCAGATGTCCCTGCTGACAAACCTTGTGGCCTTATCGAAGGGCATCAGCACTTGACAGGCTGAGGCTGTCTGGTGTATGACAAAATCTTTCATGGCTTTCTGCTGATCATACAGGCGCTCAGGCATGTGCAAAGTTTACTTCCAGCCAGTTGGCACGTCGCAGATTAAGCAGTGTAGCAGCAGGCCTTTCTGTTGCTGCAGGTCCAAGAGAATGTACTTCACCATGCAAAAGTGGCAGAAGTGCTTGGACAATCTTCTAGACTTTGCCAGCACTTTGCGCAAGCCAATGTACTTTTAGAAAGTGTCAATCCCAAAAAATAAAGTCTAACTGTGTGGAAATTGAATAAAAAAAATGGACGATTGAGGCCTGACGCTGAATTTCACTTTATCACTCACAGATAGATTGCTGCCCTACCCTGTGTCTTGTAATATTTACATAAATATGCCTGTTTAAATAACTGTGACAATCCCCAGAATTTTTTTAATTCCAACAGTTTGTAATTCATAGAAACAGATGATTGAGGCTTACCGCTCAATTTCTCATTAATACACACAGTTAGATTGCTTCTATACCGTGTATATTGCTATAGTAATCACGTATATATGCAGCTTAATTAAATTAAATACCCCAACAAAATTTTTTAATTTAAGCCCTGTGGAAACTAAATATACATAAATGGACGATTGAGGCTTGATGCTCTATTTCACCTTAATATACACAGGTAGATTGCGGCCACACCTTGAGTATTGCTGCATTAATTCAGTAGCTGAATTAAATTGAAAACTGACCCCCAAATAAAAGTTAAATTGCAACCATGATAATACTGAATAGAGATGGACGTTTTTAGTTTTTTTTTCAAATTCGGGTTGATCCAAATATATTCGCAGCAAATTTTATTAAAAAAACGTTTATTTCCTGACTGCAGAGAGCCTCTATACTGGTGTACAACACTGTGCCTTGCAGTAACACGCATAGGGAGTCTGCTCTGGTAGTAAAATAATACTGTACTATGAGCCAGTATGACATGCAGATGACAGGCGTAACTCTTAGAATCACTGCACACTTCACTTATTTGGGCAGTCACGGTGCCAAAACCAAGTATGAATTTAGCCTTACAGGTCGATGTTAGCGCCAAGTAGAAGCGCACTCCATTTACAACTTTGTCAGCTGATTCAACGTAGATGTCTACAGAACCTGTTCTAATAAACACTTAAACAAGTAGAAGCCCCCGAGAGAGTAGAGTGGGTGTCAGCAGTAAGTTTGTGTTGACGTCACTGATTATTTTGCCTTTCCTCTGATCCGTCAGAACAATAACCCACAAAAAACGGATCCTGTCTGTTGAGCATCCGCCTTCACTCGGTCAGCATTTGGGCAGTAATCCATTGGTATTGCTAATGCCAAAAAAACAGGAGTAGATCCAAAACAGAGACACGTGAATGGAATATTTGCATGTCTTCTGTGTTTCGTACCCACTTCTGCTTTTGGCTACCAAATCACAAACCAATTCTGATGGGACCATACAGGCCTTACAGCTGCTACACAGACAGGATTCGTTGTGCATCTAATTTTTCCTTCCTTCTGACATATCAGATAAAGGGTAATAAATGATGATGTCAGCCAGGCCGAAAGGCAAAATAGTGGCAAAGTCATGAAGTGGGGAGGGTGGGAACAGCATGAAAAGTCCCCAGAATGGCCCTATGACATGGTAGTGAAGTGGAAGCAACATGAGGAGGCTACAGAGTGGCACAATGACAGTGTGGAGGTGGCAGCATTATCAGGACGCCACAGAATGGCACAATGACAGTATGGAGGTGCTGGCAGCATCAGGAGGCCACAAAGTGGCAAGGTGACATAGTGTGGAGGTGGCAGCAGCATGAGGAGGCCACAGAGTGGCAAGGTGACATAGTGTGGAGGTGGCAGAAGCATGAGGAGGCCACAGAGTGGCAAGATGACATAGTATGGAGGTGGTAGCAGCATCAGGAGGCCACAGAGTGGCAAGGTGACATAGTGTGGAGGTGGCAGCAGCATCAGGAGACCACAGAGTGACCCAGTGACAGAGTGGGGAGATGGGTGGCAATAAAAGAACCCGCTGACAACGGTGGGTCTAAGAAGGAGCACTTAGATTTAGATGTGTGGCATCAGGCGGTTGGCAGCATCAGAATAGTAGCTGAGGCAGGTAGCCAGAAGAAACCGGTCTATTTTGTCAAAGTGTTGGTGTGGCACCATGGATTATCTAGTCTGATGCATCAGGCATTGGTGGCTGGAAATCCTGGCTGACCCACGCCTGATTCATCTTGACAAAGGTCAGTCTCTCCACATTTTGGGTGGACAGGCAAATTATTCTTGGGGTAACTGTGGCCCCCGCGCTAAACACCCGCTCTGATGCCACACTACTGGACGGGCAAGACTGCCCAGTAGTCCAGAAGATCTTCAGTCTGGGGTGGAAGGGTGCTGTCCAAGTATGCCACCACCTGCTGATTCAGGTCCTACTCCAGGTCTAGCTGCTGCTGCCACTGGGTTTCTTTACTAGGCGGGTGAAGAAAGCAGCTCATCAGAGACTCTAGACTCAAGTTGCTGCTGATGGAGCTGGAACTGCTCCTACCCCCCCACCTTGCCACAGCAGCCATGGCAGAGGGCCCCTCCGGTAAGACCTGAGAGAGGATGGACAATGGTGTAGATAGGCAGCAGTCAACTGACTACATAGGATGTCTCTATACTAGTTCAGTTTGTCTTCCCTATCAGCGGGTGTAAAAACAGGCCCCTGTTTTGGACCGGTAGCGAGGGTCCAACAAGGTGGAGAGCCAGAAGTAATTCCTCTGCCCAATGCTGACAATTCGGCTGTCATTACGCAAGCAAGGGAGCATGCATCATGCCATTTGTGCAAGTGACTCGGAGGGACTTCCTGCCTCCATCTCCACTGCATACTGCCATGGTGTGTCTGGATCCTATGCCTCATCTTCCTTATCGCCCTGTAGCTCCTCTGGCTGCTCCTGCTCCTCCTCTCCATTCACGTGTGTAGAAAAACAACCCATTTCGCTACACATTGCTTGTGCTCCAATGTCCTCCTTCGCCTCCAGTTGAGCCCCCACAGGGCTCATGTGGCCGTGAGATCTAGGCGCCACGTCTCCAGTCCACTGACCAGCCAGATTTTCCAGCATCTGTTCCAGGACATGAAGCAGTGGAATGACATAGTTTATCCCGGAATCTTGGTGACTGACAAATAATGTGGCCTTCTTAAAGGGCGTGAGCTAGCGGCAGGTGTCGCGCATGAGCTGCTACTGGCTGACATCAAAGTTACACAGGAGATTACTCCTGTTCTCTTGGATCATCAAGAAATCGTTGATGGCCTTTCTCTTTTCGTATAGTCGGCCCAACATATGGAGGGTGGAACTCCAACGGGTGGAAACGTCGCATATCAGCCTATGTTGGGGGATGCCGTTCTGCTACTGCAGCTCAAGGAGGGTGTGTTTTGCGGTGTACGAGTGGCTGAAGTGCATGCAAAGTTTCCTGGCCATTTTTAGGATGTCTTGCAGATGGAAGACTTCAGGAACCACTTGACAACAAGATTGAACACGTGTGCCATGCAGGGCGCATGGCTCAACCCTCCTTGACGCAGCGCCGACACCATGTTCTTCCCGTTGTCGGTCAGCATGGTTCCAAGTTTCAGTTGTGGCTGAGAAAGCCTTCTTGATAAAGGACACGGAGCAGTTCCTACCCTGTTTGACTCCATTCACCCAGGGAAATGAGGTGCAAAACAGCGTGACACCGCCATGCTCATGTGGTTTGCTGGAGGGGCACTATGAATTGTCCCTGCAGTGGAGGCTGAGGAGGCAGAGGCGGAAATTGTTGCTGGACCAACGGCATGAGAACGTGGAGGCAGAAGCGGCATCACCTGGCCAAGTTACTGGAGTGGCTGTGCAGGAACCACATTCACCCAGTGGCCCGTAAAGGACATGTATTGTCGCTCACTGTAGTTACAGGTCCACACATCGGCGCTGCTTTGCACTTTGGCAGACACCAACAGGCTCAAGGACTGGTCCACCTTCTGTTCTACATGTGTATGCAGGGCTGGTACTGCCTTTTTGGCAAAGAAATGATGGCTTGGGACTCTCCACCCCGGCTCGGCACAAGCAATCAGTTCTCTGAAAGGTGTAGAGTCCACCACTTTGAAAGGGAAGGACTGCAGCATTAGCAACTTTGACAGGAGCAGGTTCAGCTTTTGCGCCGCTGGATCAGTACATGCATACTGTTGTCTCTTGGCAATCGCTTCGGTGATCGATCGCTAACGGAATGACAGAATTTTCTCACTTCACCACACAACGGCTAATAAGTAGTGTTGAGCGAACAGTTCGAGAATAGTTCAGGTTCGTACCGAATTTTGGGGTGTTCTGGACACAGACCCGAGTTCGTTGTTCGGCGATTACTTCCCGCATTCTGAAGGTCTGCACAGCAGCTAATCAGCTAGCGTTTTACTTCTTGCCCTAAGAGCCCATCACATCCATGCCTACTAATGGCATGGCTGTGATTGGCCAAGTGCAGCATGTGACCCAGCCTCTATTTAAGCTGGAGTCACGTAGCGCCGCACGTCACACTGCTCTAATTAGTGTAGGGAGAGGACGCAGCTGCTGTGAGGGCGAGATTAGGCAGGAAAAAGTCAGCAAAAGCACCTAATGAAGTGATCAATCTACAGCTGTGAATGATTGAACTTCTGCTAGTTACTTGCTCACTGGTTTTTAGGCTGCACAGAGCGTTTTTCTGTCACTTATTTTCTGGGGTGATCGGCGGCCATTTTGTGACTTGTGGTGCACCAGAACAAGCTGCCAACAAGTCCATCAATCCATAAATACTAGTTTTTTTTTTCCATTTTAATCCATTTGTTACATTGGTGGGTGACATATACCAATTGTTTGTGTGAGGTACACCTGCACTGCATATGTGACAGGGAAATAAATCTAGTTAAATCATCTGTTAGTTCGGTGTGTGACCTCAAAAAATGATAAGAGCATCAAATATGGGACGTGGCCCTGGTGCTGCTGATGCTGGTGGAGCTCCTGTTTCAGGGAGAGGACATGGTCGATCTGTGCCAGCTACAAGCCCAAATAAACACCTTTCTCACGTGCATGTAGGCGACAGAACGTTCAGCGTTATCTTGTTGACCCGAATACCGGTGTACGAATGGTGAGGCCAGAACAAGTAGAGGCAGTAGTAGATTGGGTGGCTGACAGTGCCTCCAGTTCCTTCACATTGTCTCCCACCCAGTCCCCTGCTGAAAGCACAGATTTGGCACCTGCAGCCCATGGCCATCTTTCTTTCACCTCACCCCCTTGCAAATCAGGCAAGCAGCCTGAGCCCCTAGTCATTCAGCAGTCTTTTATGCTTTTTGATGAGTTTGCTGGCAGGGTTTCCATCGGCCATCCACCTAGCCCTGCCCCAGAAGTGGAAGACACTGAGTGCACTGATGCTCAACCACTTATGTTTTAGGATGTGGACATAAAGGGGACCACCGCGGCACGTCCCTGATGATGACGAAACACAGGTGCCACCTGCTGAGTCTTTATGCAGTTTGCAGACCGGCAAGGAGGGTAAGGGTGAGGAGTGGGTGGAAGATGATGTGGAGGAAGATGAGGTTCTAGACCCAACATGGAATCAAGGTAATAGGAGTGATGTGTGCAGTTCGGAGGAAGAGCTGTTGGTCACACAGTGCCAGCTGCACAGCAAAAGAGGGAGCAGGTTGCAAAAGCAGATTGGCCGTCCCCTAGCCAGTACGCCTACTACTGCCCACCGCACCCAGGGACTGAGCACAATCAGCCAAAACTCCCTTCTCCCTCATCCAAAACTGCCTCCTCCCTCTTCCAAAACGGCCTCCTCCCTCAGAAAGCCAAAACGCCCTCCTCCCTCATCCAAAACTGCCTCCTCCCTCAGACCTCAGCCAAAATGCCCTCCTCCCTCATCTAAAACTCCATCAGATGTCAGCCAAAACTCTCTGAGACCTCAGCCAAAACTCCCTCAGACCTCAGCCAAAACTGCCTTCTCCCTCAGACATCAGCCAAACCTCCCTCATTCAAAACTGCCTCCTCCCTCAGACCTCAGCCAAAACGCCCTCCTCCTTCATCCAAAACTCCCTCAGACCTCAGCCAAAACTCCCTTCTCCCTCAGAAGTCAGTCAAAATTCCTCCTCCCTAACTCAAAAGTATGCAATACACAAACTCTTTGTCTGAAGAAGCTGCTAGCTGCTTGAAAGGCAAAGGACCTGTGATGATGTCATGATCATGTGATGAGTCATGTGTGCGGGAGGGGTCAGATTTCACAGCGACTGTGTACAGAACTGTAGTCATCAAATAGAGCTGTGTATTAGAGATGTGTGTACTGTGTAATTGAGATATGTGTGTTTCCTGCATGTAGCAGAGCTTTGTACTGTGTAGCAGAGATGTGTGTGTGTAACCTGTATGTAGCAGAGGTGTATATTGTGTAGCAGAGATATGTGTGCAACCTGCATGTAGCAGAGCTGTGTACTCTGTATCAGAAAAATGTGTATCCAGCATATAGCAGAGCTGTGTACTGTGTAGCAGAGATCTGTGTGTAACCTGCATGCAGCAGAGCTGTGTACTCTGGATCAGAGATATGTGTATCCAGCATATTGCAGAGCTGTGTAATACAGATATGTGTATATCCTGCATGTAGCAGAGCTGTGTACTGTGTAATACAGATATGTGTGCATCCTGCATGTAGCAGTTTTGGATGAGGGAGAAGGGAGTTTTGGCTGAGGTCTGAGGGAGCTTTTTCTGAAATCTGATGGAGTTTTGGATGAGGGAGGAGGGCGTTTTGGCTGAGGTCTGAGGGAGGAGGCAGTTTTGGATGAGGGAGGAGGTCGTTTTGGCTGAAGTGGCTGTGGCTGTCATGGCCCATAACAGGTAGGATTTAGCGTTAGGACCACTAATAGAGGCGGCCTTGGCGCGGCGAGTGGCGTATTACTTTTTGATTAAAATGTACACTGACATGTTTCTGTGTTTGTATGCACACTGGGTAAATGCAGTGACGGCTGGGCCTGAGGCAGATAACAGTTAGGCGCATGTCCTGCCACCACCAGGATTTTCAGTATGTTTCTCGTTGCCTCCTGTTGCCTCCTCCTCCTCCTCTGTTTCCTCCTCTACCGCCTCCTCATTCAGTCAGCTAAACACCTTCACCACCAACTTCAGTACAGCCAGGGGGAACCGACAGCAGTCTGTTTTGAAAATCATCTGTTTGGGAGAGAAACCAAACACTGCGCAGGAGCTGTGGATGGGCATGGAACAACAAACCGATGAGTGGTTGGTGCCACTGAGCCTCAAGCCCGGCCTAGTGCTACAGTTCTGGAGGATGAGGAGGATGATGAGGAGAAAGAACCATGTTAACAGAAGGAAGGCACCCAACGCAGCTTATGGCCAACACTTGAGCATGGCTGGGAGGATACAGTGGACACAGACGATACACCTCCCACAGAGGACAGCTTGTCATTGCCTCTGGGAAGCCTGGCACACGTTAGTGACTACATGCTGCAGTGCCTGCACAGCGATCGCCGAGTTTCCCTCATTCTAACCAGTGCTGATTACTGGGTGGCCACCCTGCTGGATCCCTGCTACAAAAACAATGTGCCGTCCTTAATTCCGTCACTGGAGCATGATCAGAAGATGCGTGAGTACAAGCACACGCTGGTAGATGTGCTGCTGATGGCATTCCTACCTGACAGCGAGGGCTCAGTGGAAACACAAGGCGAAGGCAGAGGAGGAGGAAGAAGTCGCCAATGCAGCCAGGGCACTGCCAGCACCTCAAAAGGGAAAGTTAGCATGGCCGAAATGTGGAAAAGCTTTGTCGGCCCACCTTAACAACCAGCGCCACCAGCTGATATGGGACTTCTTAGCACGAAGCAGCATTTCCGCAACATGGTGAAACAGTACATATGGGTCTGCCCCATTCAACTTCTGGGTTTCCAAATTGGGCACATGGCCTGAGCTTGCCCTTTATGCCTTGGAGGTACTGGCCTGCTCTGCAACCAGTGTATTGTCCAAACGTGTGTTTAGCATGGCAGGGAGGGTGATCACAGACAAGCACAGCCACCTGTCCACAGCCAACATGGACAAGCTCACGTTCATTAAAATAAACCAAGCATTGATCCCTCAGGACTTGTCCGTACCCTGTGCGGAACAGACAAGTATATCGGCCGCACCCAGGAACACACTCTGTTCTGACATAAAAGTTAGCTTCTGATTATTATATATAGGATTATCTGTGTGTCAGCATACTTATACATTAGGCAAATCATTTTCATTAGTGGGGAGTATAGCAGTTTGTGGAGCATATAATGCAGACTGCTAATTTGCTTAGAAGACCCTTGCTCAACAGATCTCTGCCTAGTTTTCACTTCAGTGGGATAGAAAATAAATTGAATGGTCTTCTAAAATCTTGAAGTAGGAGCAGCTGCTCGGTCTACTAACACAATTTATATATATTTTCTGGGAAATATTTTCTGGGAACTAACTAGTTATTCAGAATTCAGACACAATGTTACATGTTTGTGCTTGATGTAGTGAGAGAACAAAAGTAGATGTCTTATTAAATTGTACAACTACAGTATATGTGAACAAGCCGACTGTGCTTCGAGAGCTTAGATTGTAAAACTCTGCTTAGAACCTAGTACTGCTCCCTTGAAATGGGGATTTAAGTATAATGGGCAGTTTCCATAGGATTAACAAGCTAAACCCTCCTCTCCGTTACACTTGGATTTTCAAGAAATGCGAACACTATTATGTAAAATCCTTTCTGAGAACCAAGTCAAGTTATTATGAAGAAATCTATAGAATAGATACACATAGTTTATCTATTCCTAGACTTGTCTATGGATAGCTCTCTTTATAAACTGATAACATTGTTCATAGTTGTTGTTCTTAGTGAACCTTAAGAGACACAAAAGTCAGTTGATATTGATTGGTTCCACAGATCACCTGCAGTATAGATCTGAGAAAGGGCTCCTTTGCGGGTTTCACAACTCACGCACAACAGCACTTAATGAATAATGTCAATGTTGGTCTTAGAAAAGGGGTCCCCAGATACAAAAGTACAGCTTCTGCAAGGCTAAAGATAGTTAGTTAGACATGACTGAACCTTCAAATATTACATTTATCTAGTTTCGGTCAACTGTTCTACACTAGTTGTATTGGCTGGATTTTTTATAATAAATGACTGATGTTATGTCAAGAAGGCTATTAATCACATTTGGATCCTCAAATATACCCTAATTTTAGGTAAATTGTATTTATCACCAGCCTCCAACATAACAGATCTGCACAGATATACAGTAAATGTTCAGACAACGCTTATGTACTTTAGGCATCAAACATCAAGTGCATTATGTATCTAAAGGTACATGACACCAGAAAGGTTTGAATTGGCAAATTCTACCATAATTTTTGCAAACATAGTCAGTATTCAGATAAACAAACAGTCTCTAATGCAGACTGTTTTTGTGTCCATATTATTTTAACACCTTTAGTACCGAGCCACTTTTCACCTGAAATCCCCAGCCGATTTTTGAAAATCTGACATGCGTCACTTTTTGTGGTAATAACTTTGGAAAGCTTTTAATTATCCAAGCCATTCTGAGATTGTTTTCTCGTGACACACTGTACTTCATGACATACATTTGAGTCGATATATTTCACCTTTATTTAAGAAAAATTCCAAATTTACCTAAAATTTTGAAAAATTTGCAATTTTCAAAATTTCTATTTCTCTTCTTTTAAAACAGAAAGTGATACCTCATAAAATATTTATCACTTAACATTCCCCATATGTCTACTTTATGTTGGCATCATTTTGTAAATGTCATTTTATATTTTTAGGACGTTAGAAGGCTTAGAAATTTAGAAGCAATTTTTAACATTTTCAAAATAATTTCCAAAACGATTTTTTAAGCACCAATTCAGTTACAAAGTGATTTTGAGCGGCTTACATAATTGAAACTACCCATAAATAACCCAATTTTAGAAACTACACCCCTAAAACTATTCAAAACTGATGTTAAAAACGTTGTTAACCCTTGAGGTGTTCCACAAGAATTAAAGGAAAATGGAGGTAAAATTTATAAATTTCAATTTTTTGGTATTTTAATCAACTTTTTCTTGCAACACAGCAAGGGTTAACAGCAAAATAAACCTCAATATATATAACTCTGATTCTGCAGTTTACAGAAATACCCCATAGCTAGTCTTTCTACTGCTGTAAGGGACCACAGTAAGTAAGAATCTTGATATCACTGCTCTATATTGTGTTTATTTTTATTTTTTCCCTCTCTTTTCCTTTTCCTGTGTAATCCCCATTTAGTATGACTTCCATTATTGACAGCGCCGTCCAGTGCACATCTTGTATGATGTATGCAGTCCTGGAACAGCCGTTCGAGGATGTATATGTTTGTTCAAAATGTGAGCAAATTACCCGTTTGGAATCGCACATCGAGTCTCTAAACAGGCGAGTTGCAACACTGAAAGCCACTGACAATTTGGAAAAGAGTTTGCTGCTCACTGAGCAAGCACTCTATGGGGTAGATGTGGGGGAGGGTGGTAGCGAGGAGGCTGAGGAGAGTGAGGTAGTTAGCTGGGTAACAGTAAGAAAGCGGGGTAGAGGGAAGAGTGCCAGGGAGGCTAGCCCTGATCGGACACACCCCAACAAGTTTGCACGGTTGGCAGATGAGGGGATGACAGTTCAGGGACGGCACCGCTGCAGCCAGACACTTCCTCTGCCAGTCAGGGGAATGTCAGCTCCAGTAAGCAGGGGACCAGGAGAGCAGGGCAGGCCAGACAGGTGCTGGTAGTGGGAGACTCAATTATTAGGGGTACAGATAGGGCAATCTGTCACAAAGATCGTGATCGCCGAACAGTGTGCTGTCTTCCTGGCGCTAGAGTTCGACACATCGCGGATCGGGTTGACAGATTACTGGGAGGGGCTGGAGAAGATCCAGCGGTCATGGTCCATATCGGAACCAATGACAAAGTTAGAGGAAGGTGGAGAGTCCTTAAAAATGATTTCAGGGATTTAGGTCAAAAGCTTAGGGCAAGGACCTCAAAAGTAGTATTTTCTGAAATACTGCCTGTACCACGAGCCACACAAGAAAGGCAGCGGGAGATTAGAGAGGTTAACAAGTGGCTCAAGAACTGGTGTAGGAAGGAGGGGTTTGGGTTCCTGGAGAACTGGGCCGACTTCTCTGTTGGCTACAGGCTCTACCGTAGGGACGGGCTGCACCTCAATTGGGAAGGGGCAGCTGTGTTGGGGAGAAGGATGGCTAGAAGGTTGGAGGAGTGTTTAAACTAGGGACTGGGGGGGGAGGGAATTACGTTATAGGAGGGGAAGATAGTGCAGATAGAGACCAGGGGCGAGGTAGTGTGACGGGGGGAGGAATGGATGGAGGGACTAGAACAGCTCAGAATGAAAGATGTAGGGTAAAAAATACACATAAACCTGTCAAATGTATGTATACTAATGCCAGAAGCCTGACTAACAAGACTGGTGAACTGGAATTAGTGATGTGTGAGGAGGACTATGACGTAGTGGGAATAACTGAGACATGGCTGGATGATAGCTATGACTGGGCAGTTAATATAAATGGTTACAATCTGTTTAGAAAGGATCGTCAAAACCGGAGAGGTGGAGGGGTCTGCCTCTACGTGAAGTCGTGTCTAAATCCCGTAATTCGAGAATACATCTCTGAGGGACATGAACAGGTGGAGTCACTGTGGGTAGAAATACATGGAGCAAAAAACAATAATAAAATACTAATAGGAGTGTATTATAAACCACCTAATATACCAGAGTCCACAGAAAATCTATTACTAAACGAGATAGACGAGGTGGCAAACCATAATGAAGTCGTTATCATGGGGGACTTCAACTACCCAGATATAGACTGGGAAACTGAAAGCTGTACATCCCAAAAGGAAACAGGTTCTTGGCAATAGCCAAAGACCATTTCCTTTCCCAACTGGTTCAGGACCCCACTAGAGGGACGGCCATACTGGACTTAGTATTAACCAATAGACCTGATAGAACAACAGATGTGCAGGTTGGGGGACACCTGGGAAATAGTGACCATAAAGTTATAACCTTCCAATTATCCTTCAAACGAGAGTTTCTAAAGGGAGGAACAAAAATACCAAACTTCAAAAAAGCAAAATTTAGCCAACTAAGCGAGGCCATAGGCCTAACTAACTGGGACAAAGTCCTCAAAAATAAAAATACAACCATAAAATGGGAGATTTTTAAAAGCATTGTAACATCTAATTGTGAGAGGTACATACCTTATAGGAATAAAAGGCTAAGGAACAATAAGAAACCAATGTGGATAAATGGAACCGTAAAGAAGGCAATAAATGACAAAAAGAAAGCATATAAATCGCTAAAACAGGAGGGGAGTCAGGAAGCACTGATAAACTATAAGGAAAAAAATAGAATATGTAAAAACTAATAAAATTTGCCAAACTAGAGACCGAGAGATTAATTGCCAAAGAGAGTAAAACTAACCCTAAAATGTTCTTCAATTATATAAATAGTAAAAATATAAATCTGAAGGAGTCGGCCCTCTACATAGCAATGAGGGGGTGTTGCAGAGAGCGACGAGGATAAAGCAAAACTATTAAATATTTTTTCTCCACTATATTCACTGAGGAAAATAAACTGTCAGATGAAATGCAGAATGTAAAACTAAATCCCCCATTAAAAGTGCCCTGTCTGACCCAGGAAGAAGTACAACAGCGACTTAAAAAGATTAAAATAGACAAATCGCCAGGACCGGATGGCATACACCCCGTATCCTAAGGGAATTAAGTGATGTCATAGCCAGACCATTATTTCTGATATTTACAGACTCTATAATAACAGGGAATGTTCCACAGGATTGGCGCATAGCAAATGTGGTGCCAATATTCAAAAAGGGTCCAAAAACAGAGCCTGGAAATTATAGGCCGGTAAGTTTAACATCTATTGTTGGTAAACTGTTTGAAGGGTTTCTAAGAGATGCTATTTTGGAGTATCTCAATGAAAATAAGCAAATAACACCATATCAGCATGGCTTCATGAGGGATCGGTCATGCCAAACAAATTTAATCAGCTTCTATGAGGAGGTAAGTTCTAGACTTGACAGTGGCGAATCAATGGATGTCGTATATCTGGACTTCTCCAAAGCATTTGACACCGTACCTCATAAAAGGTTAGTATATAAAATGAGGATGCTCTGACTGGGAGAAAATGTCTGTATGTGGGTAAGTAACTGGCTGAGTGACAGAAAACAGAGGGTGGTTATTAACGGTACATACTCAGATTGGGTCACTGTAACTAGTGGGGTACCTCAGGGGTCAGTATTGGGCCCTATTCTCTTCAATATATTTATTAATGATCTTGTAGAAGGCCTGCACAGTAAAATATCTATTTTTGCAGATGACACTAAACTGTGTAAAGTAATTAACACTGAAGAGGACAGTTTTCTGCTACAGAGGGATCTGGATAGATTGGAGGCTTGGGCAGAAAAATGGCAGATGAGGTTTAACACTGACAAATGTAAAGTTATGCACATGGGAAGGAATAATGCAAGTCACCCGTACATATTAAATGGTAAAACACTCGGTAACACTGACATGGAAAAGGATCTAGGAATTTTAATAAACAGCAAATTAAACTGCAAAAACCAGTGTCAGGCAGCTGCCGCCAAGGCCAATAAGATAATGGGTTGCATCAAAAGGGCATAGACGCCCGTGATGAGAACATAGTCCTACCACTTTACAAATCACTAGTCAGACCACACATGGAGTACAGTGTACAGTTCTGGGCTCCTGTGAACAAGACAGACATAGCAGAACTGGAGAGGGTTCAGAGGAGGGCAACTAAAGTAATAACTGGAATGAGGGATCTACAGTACCCTGAAAGGTTATCAAAATTAGGGTTATTCACTGTAGAAAAAAGATGACTGAGGGGAGATCTAATAACTATGTATAAATATATCAGGGGTCAGTACAGAGATCTGTCCCATCATCTATTTATCCCCAGGACTGTGACTGTGACAAGGGGACATCCTCTGCGTCTGGAGGAAAGAAGGTTTGTACACAAACATAGAAAAGGATTCTTCACTGTAAGAGCAGTGAGACTATGGAACTCTCTGCCTGAGGAGGTGGTGATGGTAAGTACAATAAAGGAATTCAAGAGGGGACTGGATTTATTTCTGGAGTGTAATAATATTACAGGCTACAGCTACTAGAGAGGGGTCGTTGATCCAGGGAGTTATTCTGATTGCCTGATTGGAGTCGGGAAGGAATTTTTTTTCCCCTTAAGTGATGAAAATTGGCTTCTGCCTCACAGGGGTTTTTTGCCTTCCTCTGGATCAACTTGTAGGAAACAGGCCGAACTGGATGGACAAATGTCTTTTTTCGGTCTTATATACTATGTTACTATGTTACTATATGTGGCGGTAAACTAATCCATGGGCACGTGGCAGTGCTCAGAAGGAAAGAAGTGCCATATGGATTTTGGAGGCAGATTTTGCTAGAATGGTTTTTAGGCGCCATTTTGTATTTGAAGAGACCATGACGTACCCCTACAGTGGAAACTCTCAAAAAGTGACCCCATTTTGGGAACTACACCGCTAAAATAATATATTAAGGGGGGTACTGAGCACTTTGACCCCCTAAGCGTTTTATTGAATTTGGAAACACTTGGCTGTGAAAATGAAAAGTTTCATTTCTTCCAATAAAATGTTTGCTTTGGCCCTAACTTTTTCATTTTCTCAAGGGGTAAAAGGAGAAAAAGAACCCCATAATTTGTTACCCACTTTCTCCTAAATACGGCAATACTCCATATGTGGTGGTAAAATGCTGTGGGGGCACTTGTCAGGACTCATGACAGATTTTGATGGATTGGATTATGGGTGTCATTGGTTTAAATTTTTTAAGCGATTGTGAATGTGGGGAATAATTTTTACACAGTGAAAGCCTTTTTGAACAGAATAAAATCTTGTTTTTGTGTTGTCATTTTCTGAGAGCACTATTTATTTTTTATTTTTTGGGCGATTGTCTTAGGTAGGGTCTCATTTTTTTGCGGGATGGGATGACGGTTTGATTGGAACCATTTTGGGGTACATAATACTTTTTGATCGCTTGGTATTACACTTTTTGTGAGGCAAGGTGACAAAAAAATGTCTGTTTTGATATATATATAGATATATATATATATATATATATATATATATATTACAGCATTCAACTGAGGGGCCATCTCATGTGATATTTGTATAGAGCAGGTTGTTATAGACATGGTGATACTAAATCTTTTTTATTTTTTTTTAAGTTTTACACAGTGAAAGCGCTTTTGAACAGAATAAAATCTTGTTTTTGTGTTGCCATTTTCTGAGAGCCATAGTTTTTTTATTTTTTGGACGATTGTCTAAAATAGCTGTTTTGGCACAGTTTTTTTTTTTTTTTCAGAGTTCACCTGATGGGGTGGATCATGTGATACGGACACATCAATCCATAATATGTCTGCTTTTCTCTTTTTCCTTATTTTTTACAAATTTTTTTTTACCTTTATTTTGGGAAAAGGCCGATTTTATTTTTAGTTGAAACTTTAAAATTTTATTTTGTAAAACTTTTTTTACCTTTTTTTTACTTTCTTTTTTGTTCCACTCTGGGACTTCAACTTTTGCAGGTCTGATCCCCTTTACAATGCATTACAATACATCTGAATTGTAATGCATTTTCTGTAAGTGTATTAGTGAGTGTAATGCACTTACAGCCTTCCTGCCTGTGAGACGCAGGGGGCTGGATTTCACAGGCTCAGGCCCCTTGCACACGACAGTATTTTGCGGACCGTATACTGGCAGTTTTTTCAGTTCAGTATACTGACAGTATACTGAACCATTCACTTCAATGGGTCTGCAAAAAATACTGAAGTGTCTCCGTATGCCTTCCGTTTCCGTTTTTCCATTTTTTCTGTTCCGTTTAAATATGAATAGCCCCATAGAAACATAGAATGTGTCGGCAGATAAGAACCATTTGGCCCATCTAGTCTGCCCAATATGCTGAATACTATGAATAGCCCCAGGCCCTATCTTATATGAAGGATGGCCTTATGCCTATCCCATGCATGCTTAAACTCCTTCACTGTATTTGCAGCTACCACTTCTGCAGGAAGGCTATTCCATGCGTCCACTACTCTCTCAGTAAAGTAATTCTTCCTGATATTACTTTTAAACCTTTGCCCCTATAATTTAAAATATAGACCATGTCCTAATCTTGTCCGCAAATCACGTTCAGTGGCTCCATTTAAGTCAATGGGTCCGCAAAAAAAACGGAAAGCATACAGAAAGGCATCCGTATGTCTTCCGTATCTGTTCCGTTTTTGCAGAACAGTCTATTGAAAATTTTAAGACCAGCCCAATTTTTATTATGGAATTAATGTATACTTTATATGCCATACAGAAAAACAGAACGGAACAACAGAACCGAAACGGAAACAAAACGGAAACAAAAAACGGAACCACGGATTCGTTATAAACGGACCGCAAAACACTGAAAAAAAATACGTTCGTGTGCAAGAGGCCTCACAGGGATGGCAGCCACAATGCCTAAGGAAGGCGTCGGGCTGCGGTACAAGCCATCGTTCCCTGCCACAGCAGCACAGGGACCTGATTGACACCCGTCAGGATACCGCACATGCTGCAGTCAGCGCTGACCGTGGCAATGTGAGGGTTAATGCACCTGTGTTGGTGTTTTCACCAATGCCGGCGCACACAGCAGGGGTCCAGATATCAGTCACTGCCGGCCCCCTGCAGCTGATCGGGCGGGTGCAGGAGCTGAGCAATGCGCCGTACCTGTACGGCTCTGGGATTTCAGACCCAGTTCCCAGCGCCGCACATGTATCCTACAGGTTAAATAATAATACTTCCGCTGCTCTTACCATGTTAACTTAAAGGAATTGTCTCAATAAAAATGTCTGCATTGTTCAAACCCGTACCTGGATCTTAATACTTTTCTAATTGCTTGCAATTAAAAAGTTAGTAAAGCCACTGAGTTATTCAATAAAATGTATCTGTATAGCGCCACCTGCTGTTTTTTCCTGCTCATAATCCGTTCCATCCGTCAACTGTCACCAGTAATATCTGCTGTTAGAAGCTGCGACAGTTGCAAGGAGAGAGCTATAGCCGAAAGCACACATACCCTGAACTGTCATAGGGAGAGAGTTTCAGCAGAACAGACACACCCCCTGAGAAAGGACATGCTCCTGTTCTGTCAGCCTGAAATAAGTCTAGCAGAACAGGAATGAATTGATTTGAATGAATTGGTTGAATGAATAGGGAGAGCTCTAGATCCATGTGATCCATTCAGTTTTGCCTGCGATTGCGTTCAGTTGTTCAGTTTGTTCCGCGCGGGTGCAATGCGTTTTGATGCGTTTTTCACGTGCGTGATAAAAAACTGAAGGTTTACAAACAACATCTCCTAGCAACCATCAGTGAAAAACGCAATGCACCCGCATTAACGCAGCCCCATTCACTTCTATGGGGCTAGGGCTGCGTGAAAAACACAGAATATAGAACATGCTGCGATTTTCACGCAACGCACAAGTGATGCGTGAAAAAAACACTCATGTACACAGCACCATTGAAATGAATGGGTCAGGATTCAATGCGGGTGTAATGCGTTCACATCACGCATTGCACCCGCTCGGAAAACTCGCCAGTGTGAATGCAGCCTTATTAATCATGGTCTAACCCCTTTAACTTGCTATACAAAGCGTTGTCCAAAGGGCCACACCAATAGCCCTCTGCAGCCATCTTGGAATCCTGTTTTGTGCCCTTTAGCGCAGTAGAAACAATCTTTATTGAGTGCCAACACAGCTGTATGCACTGAATACTAAAATAGCAATCCCCAGAGCACCTCCACTGTGAGCTCTACCTCCATTGGGCAGGTTTATTGCTATGTCATTCAAATAGAGAAATGATAATTGAGCTGACATTGTATGTCAGGCTGGAGGGCTTGGTTTGAGCTGCAGGGAGGGGCAGAGTGAATCAGCTGCTGTGCTGAAAAACTAAAATACAGGCAGAGAAAAAAAAACATGGTAAGGTAAATTTTACCAGATTAACAATAACAACTGAAAGGCCAGCTTTTTACTAACAGGCTAATAATATCACAGACTTTATTATTCTATGTAAAACAGTGAACAGGTCTACGAACAATGAAATAAAATCAATAAAGACTGTCTTCACGGTAAGAGCAGTGAGACTATGGAACTCTCTGCCTGAGGAGGTGGTGATGGTGAGTTCAATAAAGGGATTCAAGAGGGGACTGGATGTATTTCTGGAGTGTAATAATATTACAGGATATAGCTACTAGAGAGGGGTCGTTGATCCAGGGAGTTATTATGATTGCCTGATTGGAGTCGGGAAGGAATTTTTTCATTTTTTTTACCTTCCTCTGGATCAACTTGTAGGAAACAAGCCGAACTGGATGGACAATTGTCTTTTTTCGGTCTTATATACTATGTTACTATGTTACTGTCTCTTTTGTTAAAATTCCACTCTAATTACATCAATATCTGTGGCACCATTTGCATTATTCCTAAGTATATTCCCCTAGTCTCATTGTGAGCACAGAACACAAAATGTTAAAGGGGTTATCCAAGAGTTAGACAGTTCCACCACCCCCCACCCCTTCCAAGAGTGGCCAACCCAGGGCTGAAGTCATACTTACCTGTTAGGTGTCTAACACTCCTGGGCCAACACTTCCTCTCCCTGCCACACTTCGATCAATATCCATTGACAGGGGTGCATGTGACAGCTGCAGTCAATCACACCTGCTCCCCTTGTGTCATGACATCTGGTCACGGAGCAGGTCTCCTCTGTGGCCTGTGATTGGCTGCTGTGGTAAGATGCCCTCCCCCCCCCCTGTTGACGGATATTGATCTCTGAGCACAGGGAGAGGAAGAGCTGGCCCTGGAGTGTTAGACACCACACCCAGCAGTGGAACCAGGTATGATCTACACTCGGGGGATCTGTCTTACTCTTGGATATCTACTTTAAAAGCACCATTAGCTCAAACAATATTACATTGACATGTTTCACTGCCTTGCAGTATACAGCATGAGACTACTGAGGCCAGTGATTGGTTGCAACAATTAAGTGCCATATACTGCTACATCACCACTGCAGCCTTTAGAGAGAAACTTGAGATAAGGACAAGACCTGCAGCACTAGCAATGGCAGGGAATGAAGTGGAAAGTATGTATTCTTTTATTACATTTGGAATAACCCCATTTAAAAAGGTTGGCCACCAATTAACACAAGGGGAGCAGGTCACCAATCACTAGCCGCATTACTGTCAAAGCCGATGTTGACAGCAGGGGATCCGAGTGAGGTAGCTGAGACTGGGGAGTGAAGAAGTTGAAACCCAGCTGCAGGGAGAAGGCCAACCCCTTAAAGGCTATGCCCACATCCACATTGCGGTATTCCAATAGTGTTTTCTCGCAGAGGAAGGATACTACTGAAATTATTTGACATAGCCAGAAACCAGCCAAGGCCGACTGGATTCCCATTCACTATAATGAGATTTGTTGGCTTTCTGGCATAAATGCTGGCTTTCTGCTGGAACAGACTACTGAAATACTGGAATGCAGAAGTGAATTTAGCCTAACTTCGCTCTAAGATCTGTTATCACCAAGAGTTGTTTGCTTAAACTTTGAAGAAATATTTACAGGCAATACATTCTCGATCACAACAAGTATAACAGTACTAGCCCTCCAGGGCTAGTACCATTTGTGAGATGTTTATCAAAATTGCATTGTTCTTCTCATGGGTGCCCACTAGCATCCATAATCTCTTAATGTGGCTATACATTTTTATGGATGGGTGGAATTACAGGTTTTAGCTGTGTAATTTGCTGTCCCCAGAAGCGTTGCTAGGTTAAAACATTCAGGGCCTAGTCCCCCGAAGTTTTGTCCCAGGCTCCGAATATCCTGTCTGCCAGCAAGATACAACTGTATTGCCATCCTCAGGATGGCAATACAATGGAATCTGTTGCACTGGAAGAGCTGAAGGACCTGTGGTGACATCACAGGTCATGTGACCAGTAAAACAGGCAGTGGTTGAGAAGGACCTGTGATGATGTCACCATCATGGGACCAGTACAGGAGAGCACCACAGTGAAGAGGAGGAGTCCTGAGGGAAGAAGCTGTGGTGATGTCTGCTACATGAGGAGAGGTAAGCGAAGGGAGAGGAAAAACAAAGCTGAGATTTGTGGTTATTTTTAGGGCTGAAGCGAGGGAAGTTATTTACATGGGACTGTGCGTTGAAGGTGGCTAGGGAAGGCATCATGTTATTAACATCTGACTGTATGTTGGAGGGGCTGGAAAAGGGAGTGATGTTATTTACATGGGACTGTATTTTGGAGGAGCTGTAGATAGAGAGGGCTGTTATTTACATGGGATTGTATATTGGAGGGGGCTGGAGAGATGGTATGATGTTATTTACATGGGACTCTGTGGCGGAAGGAGGAAGATAACTACAGGGGGCCCTGCAGGGGCAGTATAAATACTGTGGGGACTTCAGGGTGAGCATTATAACAGTAGGGGGCAGTATGAATACTGGGGGCACTGTAGGGGTATTAAAAATCCAGGGAACATTATAGGCGTTCTTATTACTACTGGGGCTCTATAGAAGTTACTTATAGATCTGCCTTATTTCTACTAAGAGCACTATGGGGGGCCTTATTACTACTGAGGGGTCTGTATATAGCTTTATTACCACGGGGGGAACAATAGGAAGCCTTATTTCCACTGGGGGCTCTGTGAGTGTATTATTAATACTGGAGGGCTCTTCTACTGATGCGGGCACACTTGGGGAGCGTTATCACTGTTGGGTGCACTGTAGGGGGCAGTATTACTATTGGGTGCATTCAAATTTTTCTTCAGGATAGTATTTGGGGTATTGGAGGGCACAGCGAGCAGCAGCATGACACTGTTGGGACTCCAGGTTGGGGATGATAATAGAAATGTGAGGAAGCTAAGATGTCTGTGTGTAACACCCTGCAGAGATGAAGCGGCTGAGAGAATTTGTACAGACCAACTGGAGAAGATGATGACAGAGAAGATCTACATAGGAGGAGATGTCACCTGGAGGCACTAGACAGGTATGTGCTGCTGTATAGCAAGTACAGCAAAATGCGATGTGTGGGGGAGGGTGGGTGGTTGACTTAGAGAACTGGGCCATATTCACTGGGGTTTGGGCCCCAGATCTTCGGAGAGCCTAGCAACGCCCCTGGCTGTCACCATCATAACCTGATAGATATGACTACAGTAGGTAACACATCACAGCAATATACTGTATAGAACATATACAGATGTGAGTAGAATTCTAAGTGATCTCTTTACTTGTTTAATATTGGATTATAGTTGTGTGCTTATTGTGTGATAATATTGGGCTTCACGTGAGCTTTTGGAACACATAGTAAATGTTTTATTTATGCCACATAAACCAGTAAAATAACATTTGCATGTTTGTTTTCCACAGAAGAAAGACTGCAACTTTAAACAAATCCTTGTTCTTCCTTCTCCGTCTCTTTACGATTTGGTTTCTCACAATGATTTCCATGGAGACAGAACACTGCATATTGATGAGAAAAGACCCTGATGTTAGTGCAGAAAAGAGAAATCTGAAATGGAGAAATTAAATCACCAGATATTGCTACACCAATGAGCTATTTTCTCTATTTATCCATATTGGTGTTTTTTTCTATTCCCTATCATTATAGTGATTCAAATCATACCTGAAAGTAAATTTGTGTGATTAGGAGACTGTCACAGCTTTCCGGAGGCAGGGAAAAGCAGAACATAAGAAAAAATGATGCCATTAATTTTGATTTATCAAATGCGGCTACCCTGCCTATAGATCTCCTTAGATGTCAAGCATATGTTAATCTTGCGTCTCAGATTCTATGACTTAGCATTTGGGGACCATATGAGAAGCTAATAAAGTTAACAGCACCTCTTTAAAGAGGTATTCCTATCATTTAATGGTGTAGCACTGCACATGTAGTACCATGGGGAAAGGGGGACTATTGGTTTGTGGATATTTGCCCTTATTGCTACTTTTCAAAGCCATAAAATCACTACTTTTGTGCACTTGCAAGGGTTAACTTGTGCCCTGCTCCAGAGTTGTAGTACACTGCAAAGTGCAAAATAATTAATTTCTGTGTAAAACATTTCTCTACTATATTTCTACATGCCAAAATTAATAGGTCATATTCATAGCCACCATAAATGGGTGGCACCCTCAATATATATGTGTATTGGAGGAAAGAACATTCTAGTAGATTCAAGACAGTCTAGTATAGCATCACTTTAATTTAGTCAGTCTGAGTCTAACCAGTAAACAGTACAAATGTAGAGCTGAAACTTCAGCTATTCTCTGGACCAAGGTACAAGCCAGGGAGAGGCTAGAACAACTACAAAAGAAGACCAGATGTAAAGAGAGAGTTTTAAAGAAAGTCCAGTAGAGATAACTTGGACTTATTGGCTCTATAGCACATGTGTTCAGGAGTTGACTCTGTTGATCGAATACACATTAAGGGTCCATTCACACGTCCATGGTGTGTTGCGGATCCGCAAATTGAGGTTCCGCAGCACGCACGCCCGGCACCAAATGCCTATTCTTGTCCGCAGCTGCAAACGAAGCCCGGAAGTTCGGGCCCGAGTACCGCAAATGTGGAAGCGGAGAGCATATCGTGTGCTCTCAGCTTCACGTCTGCCCCATAAAGAATGAATGGGTCCACACCCGTTCCGCAGAATTGCGAAAACGAAAACTCAAAAAGTAAAAAACCTCCGCTCCTTAAAGGGTTAACTACCTGTGCAGCCAAAATAAGAATGTGGTGGCAAAATAGACATCACATGTACAGAATGGGTGGGCTATAGCAAGTTATGTAATATAGTCTATGGAAGCCAATTTAGATATACTAGAGGAGATTTATCAAACTGGTGTTATGGAAAACTGGCTTAGTTGCCCATAGAAACCAATCAGATTTAATCTTTCATTTTCCAAAGGAGCTCTGAAAAATGAAAGTTGGAATCTGATTGGTTGGTATGGGCAACTAAACTAGTTTTCCTTTACACTAGTTTTGATAAATCTACTCCACTGTGTGTCTGCACATTTCCTTGACAAATAAGATTACATTTGGATAGATGTAAAGTTATGAATCTAAATGCTAATAATCAGCGTTCATCATCCATTCTAAGAGGAGGAACAAAACTGGGAAAGTCACTTGGAAAAATGATCTTAGTGTACTTGTAGATTATAGATTAACCCTTTCATGACCAGGGGTCATTGATGCCCCCCCTGACCACCACGTCTAATTTTGCAAATCTGACATGTGTCACTTTTTGTGGTAATAACTTTGGTAATAACTTATCCAAGCCATTCTAAGAATGTTTTCTCGTGACACATTGAACTTCATGATAGTCATAAATATGAGTCAATATATTTCACTACGAGGCGGCAAATCATAATGAAGTCGTTATCATGGGGGACTTCAACTACCCAGATATAGACTGGGAAACTGAAAGCTGTACATCCCAAAAAGGAAACAGGTTCTTGGCAATAGCCAAAGACAATTTCCTTTCCCAACTGGTTCAGGAGCCCACTAGAGGGACGGCCATACTGGACTTAGTATTAACCAATAGACCTGATAGAACAACAGATGTGCAGGTTGGGGGACACCTGGGAAATAGTGACCATAAAGTTATAACCTTCCAATTATCCTTCAAACGAGAGTTTCTAAAGGGAGGAACAAAAATACCAAACTTCAAAAAAGAAAATTTAGCCAACTAAGCGAGGCCATAGGCCTAACTAACTGGGACAAAGTCCTCAAAAATAAAAATACAACCATAAAATGGGAGATTTTTAAAAGAATTGTAACATCTAATTGTGAGAGGTACATACCTTATAGGAATAAAGGGCTAAGGAACAATAAGAAACCAATGTGGATAAATGGAACCGTAAAGAAGGCAATAAATGACAAAAAGAAAGCATATAAATCACTAAAACAGGAGGGGAGTCAGGAAGCACTGATAAACTATAAGGAAAAAAATAGAATATGTAAAAATCTAATAAAATTTGCCAAACTAGAGACCGAGAGAATAATTGCCAAAGAGAGTAAAACTAACCCTATAATGTTCTTCAATTACATAAATAGTAAAAAATATAAATCTGAAGGAATCGGCCCTCTACATAGCAATGAGGGGGGTGTTGCAGAGAGCGACGAGGATAAAGCAAAACTATTAAATATTTTTTTCTCCAATATATTCACTGAGGAAAATAAACTGTCAGATGAAATGCAGAATGTAAAAGTAAATCCCCCATTAAAAGTGCCCTGTCTGACCCAGGAAGAAGTACAACAGCGACTTAAAAAGATTAAAACAGACAAATCGCCAGGACCGGATGGCATACACCCCCGTATCCTAAGGGAATTAAGTGATGTCATAGCCAGACCATCATTTCTGATATTTAAGGACTCTATAATAACAGGGAATGTTCCACAGGATTGGCGCATAGCAAATGTGGTGCCAATATTCAAAAAGTGTCCAAAAACAGAGCCTGGAAATTATAGGCCGGTAAATTTAACATCTATTGTTGGAATTAAAAAATAAACCTTTCGGCACACTGATTATTTGCTAGGAGTCGGGTTCCTACCCCGCTTAGTATATGAAAAGATAACTCCAGCTTTATGCGTTTCAAGGTGCTTTTATTGAAAATGCGGCACGTAATAGTGACGTTTCGGCCTAGATGGCCTTTATCAAACGATTGCCGCTGGTGGGTATAAGGTATAGGAAAAAGCGCTGTGGGTAGAAAGAGCGTGAATCCACACGCTGTGAGAGGAGCGCCCTGTGGATTCACGCTCTTTCTACCCACAGCGCTTTTTTCCTATACCTTATACCCACCAGCGGCAATCGTTTGATAAAGGCCATCTAGGCCGAAACGTCACTATTACGTGCCGCATTTTCAATAAAAGCACCTTGAAACGCATAAAGCTGGAGTTATCTTTTCACATCTATTGTTGGTAAACTGTTTGAAGGGTTTCTAAGAGATGCTATTTTGGAGTATCTCAATGAAAATAAGCAAATAACGCCATATCAGCATGGCTTCATGAGGGGTCGGTCATGCCAAACGAATTTAATCAGCTTCTATGAGGAGGTAAGTTCTAGACTTGACAGCGGCAAATCAATGGATGTCGTATATCTGGACTTCTCCAAAGCATTTGACACCGTACCTCATCAAAGGTTAGTATATAAAATGAGGATGCTCGGACTGGGAGAAAATGTCTGTATGTGAGTAAGTAACTGGCTGAGTGACAGAAAACGGTACTCGTTGGAATTTGGGCCCCTTTGCGCACCCAGGCTGCAAAAAAGTGTCACTTATGTGGTAGCGCTGTACTCAGGAGAAGTAGGGCAATGTGTTTTGGGGTGTATTTTTACATATACCCATGTTGGGTGAGAGAAATATCTCTGTAAATTGTCAACTTTGTATAAAAAATGTTAAAAGTTGTCGTTTACAGAGATATTTTTCACATAAAGTATGGGTATATATAAAAATACACCCCAAAACACATTGCCCTACTTCTCCTGAGTATGGCAATACCACATGTGTGCCACTTTTTTGCAGCCTGAGTGCGCAAAGGGGCCCTAAAACCAATGAGTACCTCAGGGTTTCACAGGGCATTTTTACGCATTTGGATTCCAGACTTCTTCTCACGCTTTAGGGGCCCCTAAAATGCCAGGACAGTATAAATACCCCACATGTGACCCCATTTTGGAAAGAAGACACCCCAAGGTATTCTGTGAGGGGTATGGTGAGTTCATGTAAAATTTTATTTTTTGTCACAAGTTAGTGGAATATGAGACTTTGTAAAAAACAAAATTAAAAAAAATAAAATATCAATTTCCGCTGACTTGTGCCAAAAAATAAAAATTCTGTGGACTCACCATGCCCCTCACGGAATACCTTGGGGTGTCTTCTTTCCAAACTGGGGTCACATGTGGGGTATTTATACTCACCTGGCATTTTAGGGGCCCCTAAAGTGTGAGAATCCAAATGCATAAAAATGCCCTGTGAAATCCTAAAGGTACTCATTGGAATTTGGGCCCCTTTGCGCACCCAGGCTGCTAAAAAGTGTCACTCATATAGTATCGCCGTACTCAGGAGAAGTAGGGCAATGTGTTTTGGCGTGTATTTTTACATATACCCATGCTGCGTGTGAGAAATATCGCTGTAAATGACAACTTTTTAAATTGTTTTATTCAAAGTTGTCAATTTACAGAGATATTTCTCTCACCCAGTATGGGTATATGTAAAAATACACCCCAAAACACATTGCCCTACTTCTCCTGAGTACGGCGATACCACATGTGTGACACTTTTGCAGCCAAGATGCGCAAAGGGGCCCAAATTCCAATGAGTACCTTTTAGGAGGGCATTTTTACGCATTTTTCTTCTCACGCTTTAGGACCCCTAAAATGCCAGGGCAGTAGAAATACCCCACATGTGACCCCATTTTGGAAAGAAGACACCCCAAGGTATTCCATGAGGGGCATGGCGAGTTCATAGAAGATTTTTTTTTGGCACACGTTAGTGGAAATTGATTTTTTATTGTTTTTCTCACAAAGTCTCCTTTCCGCTAACTTTTGACAAAAAGTTAAATTTTTCATGGACTCATTATGCCCCTCAGCGAATACCTTGGGGTGTCTTCTTTCAAAATGGGGTCACATGTGGGTATTTATACTGTCCTGGCATTTTAGGGCCCTAAAGCGTGAGAAGACGAACAATGCGTAAAATGCCCTCCTAAAAGGTACTCGTTGGATTTGGGCCCCTTTACGCATCTTGGCTGCAAAAAGTGTCACACATGTGGTATCGCCATACTCAGGAGAAGTAGGGCGATGTGTTTTGAGGTGTATTTTTACATATACCCATGCTGTCTGAGAGAAATATCTCTGTAAATTGACAACTTTGAATAAAAAATTTTTAAAAGTTGTCGTTTACAGCGATATTTCACACCCAGCATGGGTATATGTAAAAATACACCCCAAACACATTGCCCTACTTCTCCTGAGTACAGCGATACCACATGAGTGACACTTTTTTGCAGCCAAGATGCGCAAAGGGGCCCAAATTTAGGATTTCACAGGCCATTTTTACGCATTTGGATTCTCACGCTTTAGGACCCCTAAAATGCCAGGGCAGTATAAATACCCCACAAGTGACCCCATTTTGGAAAGAAGACACCCCAAGGTATTCTGTGAGGGACATGGCGAGTTCACAGAAGAAAAAAATTTGGCACAAGTTAGCGGAAATTATTATTATTATTTTTTTACAGTCTCATATTCCACTAACTTGTGACAAAAAATTAAATTTTGCATGAACTCACCATACCCCTCACAGAATACCTTGGGGTGTCTTCTTTTTTTTTTTTTTTTAATAGAAATTTATTTATTTCAAAACAGACAAGTACAACATTCGGGTGTATACCCCGACAAACAATGCAATAGTCAGACCCCAATTTTTATGAACATTGCCAAATCATACAGTATAGTAATAAACTAACAAATTCGGGAACTCACTTCACATGTCTCCGATCAAGCTCCAAGAGGCAAGTATAATGTCATACCCATCAAGTGTGTGTGAATTGGTCTCCAGTGTATAGTGCCCGGCCGGAGCCCCCCACCAGCTACATGCCAGCCAATGGGCAGAGAATAGTAGATTAATGAGAACACCTGCGATCCGTATCCTGTACTGCCAATCTCCCCAAGCTGCCTTTCAACTGCTCCATGAGGTACCATTCAGTCAAAGTAAACGGTTGCATTATATGTCTTAATTCAATATCTGACATGTAACAGACAATAAAAGCTTTCCATTTCTTAAAGAGTGTCTTCGCATGCTTGTCCTTTGTATTTAATATGTGCAGCCTTTCCAAATGGAATACCTTTTTCAAGTGAGACTCTATCAGGGCCATGGTAGGAGCCGCTGGTTCCAACCAATGTTGTAAGATAGTACGTTTCACTACCAAGCAGATAGAGTGGAAGAGATGTGGAAGACTCCGTTCACCAACCTCCTCCGCCTCATAGTGAAATAGGCACAGCAAAGGATTCATTGTAACCCTCAATCCCCAAAGTTTGCAAACCATTTCCCCCACCAAGGACCACAAGTGTAAGCTTTGGGGACAAAACCACAGACCATGGAGCAAGTCCGTAGAGCCCAGATGACATTTAGGACAGTGAACTAAACGGTCTGGCTTAAGCGGGTGAGGGGGAATGTTAAATCCATAAATTGCCCTATGTATTATTCTTAACTGCGTGTCTCTCCACACTTCGTTCACAACATATCTTCTAACCCTAATCCATCCCTGCTGTATTTTTGTCGCTATATTGGCCACTCCCAACTGTTCTTCCCACTTACCAAAGCTGTTAACATTATAATTCTGTGCGTCTTCCTTACGGAGACCATAATAAATGGATGACACTGAGCTTCTACCCCCCCCCAGATCAAGCACTCTGTCTAGTACATTCCTTTTAACCTCCTTATGGACAAGCAATAGGTTAGAATGAAAGGCGTCTTTTATTTGGGTAAATTGAATTACCTGAAAAGGACGCAGAGCGAATTTAGAGATTAATTCATGGACATCTAGCCATCTGGCTTCTATGTCATGCAAAAGATGCTTGACATGAGTTATGCCTTTAGACCTCCATTCATCAAATAACCTATTGGTCCGTCCATGCAGAAACTCAGGGTTGCCCCACAAGGGGAGGTGCTTGGAGACACGAAAAGACAGCCAGTACTTTCGTCTCAGAATTCTCCAGGACGCTATGGTGTCTTTTATAAGAATAGAACTCTTAATGTCCCGTGGGACACTGGCCAGCCGAGCATATAGCAATGCTGCAAGGGACCAGGGAGCACAGAATTCGCTTTCCAGTGTGAAGTCTGAGTAATAACTAGTTCCATTCACCCAGTCAGCTATGTGCCTAGCCATACAAGCGAGATTATAACGCCTAACATCAGGAGATGCTATGCCGCACGACTCCACTGGCGCTGTAAGTTTGAGGTAACTAATCCTCGGTTGTTTCCCTCTCCATAAAAAGTTAGTAAAGGCACTTCTCAGTTTAGTAACGTCAGCATGTTTCAAAAGTAAAGGTATGGTTTGCAGCGGATACAATAATTTGGACATCGACATCATTTTCAGCAAGTGATTGCGACCCAATAATGAGAGTGGTAAGTTATGCCATCTTAGCAATTCCGCTATAATCTTGTCAATCAGGGGCCTATAATTAAGTCTGTACACCGACTCCATTGTTCTACCGATTTTGATGCCTAGGTAGGTAATGTAAGAGCTAGCAATAGGTATATTTTCCACTGACTCCGTTGGTCTGCTATGCGACTGGGTGCGGAGAAATAGAATCTCGCTCTTAGAGTAATTAACCCTAAGGCCCGAATACAAGCCAAAGGTTTGTAAAGCTTGTGTTACCCTAGCTAAGTCCGGGACAGGGTTTGCCATAAAGAGAACAATATCATCCGCAAACATCGCTAAACGCAGTTGTTGCGAGCCCACCGCCAATCCCTCAAACATCTCGGAAGAGTCTAAGTAATGTGCCAGCGGTTCAATTGCTAAGTCAAAAAGAAGGGGTGATAGGGGCACCCTGTCTCGTGCCCCTTGAAGCGGGAAACACGATGACATGAAGCCCGGTGTGCTGACCCGTGCGCGGGATTCAAATATATCTTCTCAAGGACCGAACGAAACAACCCAGAGAAGCCCATTACATCCAATACCTGATTAAGCCAGCCCCAACTAATGCTATCAAAGGCTTTCTCCGTATCTAACGTAACTATAGCTGGATTCTGATCCCTATACTTCGAAGAGTTGGCAGTCGACAAAGCTAAGAACGCCTTTCTTATGTTAGTAACAGCTGATCTGCCTTTAACAAACCCCACTTGCCTGGGGGATATCAAAGAAGGAAGGATGTCCGCCAGCCTATTAGCAAGTAGTTTTGATAAAATTTTTAAATTCTGATTAATCAGGGAAATGGGTCTGTAAGAGGAAGGCTCCTCCAAATCCTTGCCCTTTTTGGGTATAAGCGTGATCAACGCTGTGTTCATATGTGTAGGGATATCCTGACCGTTAACTATATATAAGAAGGCCGTAGATAATACAGGTGATATTTGTTCGTTCAGCGCCTTGTAAAAGTCCACAGTATATCTATCAGGGCCGGGGCTTTCCCAGATGGAAAAGTTTTGATAGTGGCTTGTATTTCAACAGCAGTAATAGGGGAGTTAAGAGCCAAGAGCTGTTCCTCCGTAAGGGTTGGGAGGGTCAGACTCCTTAAAAAGGGTGTACTGCCCCTCTCGTCCTCATTACCTTTTTGGTAAAATCTCGCAAAATAAGCTCCAAGGATATCTGTGATCTGCTTTGGTCTGTGCTCCCTGGTCCCGTCATCTTCGCGTATACAATGTACGTGAGTCTTGGGCTGTCTGCCCTTGGCCAAAGAGGCTAATAATTTCCCTGACTTATGCCCAAACTTGTGTAGTTCCGACTCTAATTTCGTCCTTTTAATACTTTCCAGTTTATCGGCCCAAAGGTCAAAGTCCCTCCTGGCCAAGACCCAAGCCTCCTTATTCACTGAGGTCTGAGCCATGAGGAAGTTACTGTAAGCCCTACGCACCGCCTCACTCGTCACCTGGTAACGTTGCTTGGCCATTCTTTTCAGGGAGGACACATACGATATTAATCTACCCCTCAGTACCGTTTTCCCAGTTTCCCAGAACAGAAGTGGGGAATGAACATGAGCCTGGTTATCTGTACAGAACTCCATCCACCAACCCTTTAACAGGGCCAAAAAGTTTTCATCGCTAGCCAGGAAATTAGGGAACCTCCAGATATAATCCTTACCCCTGGGAAATGTATCAGTCATGTCCAACAAAACAGGAGAGTGATCCGAGACCACCATATCCCCGATGGAGACGTGAGACAACTTATGAAGTGCCTCATCAGACAGAAATACGTAATCTATCCTGGACCAACTGTCGTGTGCGTGCGAATAATGCGTGAACTCCCTGTCTTGGGGGTGATGTAGCCTCCAACAATCTTTAAGAGAAACGGAATCAGCAAAATCCGCCAACAGATCTATAGATTTTCTGTTCCCTGGAGGTTTCTTGTCCTCTCGGACATCCATTACAAGATTAAAGTCCCCTCCCACTATTTTGCACGGATGTTGATCGTTCAATAATTTTTGCTGCACAGTATCCAGAAAGGCTTTTTGATCCTGGTTGGGAGCGTATAAATTATATATACTGTAATTCCCGAACCGACCAGACATATGAACGTGCACCATTCTGCCCGCATCATCAGATTCCACTGAGTGGATCTCAGGAGAGAGATGACTCCCAAGCAGGATCAGAGCACCCGCCCTTCTCCCCACTGCAGCCGAGCCAAGTACAGAACCAACCCACAACTTTTTCATTCTATAAAAATCCTCCTCAGGGAGATGGGTCTCCTGCAGCAGCGCCACATCTACCTTAAGTCGCTTAAGATGTCGCAATATTTTCATGCGTTTATTCGGGGAACGCAAGCCCTTGACATTCCAAGAGGCTATTCTCATAGTAACGTGCTGCAGGGTGACCCACGTCCCAGATCCCACCTTCTAAGTCCAGGGCCAAGCTTATGTTGACCCTGTATAGACAAGGGGTCGCCTCCCAGCAGAGCTTCCCCTTGTAAAGTGGAACCCCTTACATGCCGACCTAAGAGACTGTGAGCGTAAATCCCGTTAACATTATAAACAAACTGCAAAACATAACAGTAAACGAACCAGTAAAACCATCGTAGCATAGCAATTTGCATAATAGACTTCCTTTTTTCTGGTAATCCCTAAAGCCACTAACCCTCCCCACCGGCAGCCCCTGCCCAGGTCATGGGCGCCATGTGCAGAACAGTCTCCTGTGAAAAACAAAGGTTAAAGAGAAAGAAGTAACCTGTCCATGTTCAGGCGGCTGCATCTAGACGGCGACTCGGCAGTCTTTGTACTTTAGGAGATGCGCAATTTTTAGTAGACAGACCAACAGGCGGCTTATTCCATTCCTGACGTCTCGGCGAGATCCCTTGAGGACTATGGTGCAGGATAGGGCTCCGTGAGCCAGCCTCCGCAGCCTGGATATGTTGGATAAAATCTGCTTCTTTAGGGTCTGCAAACTGATGGATGGAGCCGCCATCTTCTTGAATCCTAAGGACCGCTGGGTACAAAAGCTGGAATTTAATTCTCTTTTGGTACAGTCCAGAACAGATAGTGCTAAACGCCCTGCGTTTGCGCTGAACCTCCACAGAATAATGCGCAAACAGAAGGACCTTGCTGCCTCTCAGTATAAGAGGATCCCTGTGACGTCTGTACGCCCTGAGTATTTCTTCCTTATCGGAATAATCAAGGTATTTGCAAATGACCTGACGTGGCCTCTGCTGCTGGCGGGCTGCAGTGATGTTTAAAGTGTCCCTCTGTGGACCTATGCGATGTGCTCTCTCCACCTTCTTCCTCCCAGAGAGACCCAGTGCCTGGGGGAGGTCAGATTCAAAAAGATGGCGAAGCTCATGATGTTGCACCGTTTCAGGCACGCCCACCTTTTCTGCCAAGTGGTTAGCAAGTTTAAGTAGATCTGTATATTTGGTAGCCGCCCCTGCTGCCTCCTCCTCCATGCATGCCACTCTCTGTTCTATCTCCTCAAAACGCTGATCATGCACTAGGATCTCCTCCTCTAGCGTATTAAGCGTTGCCTGTACTGTGGTGGATAGCGAAGCTATAAGGTCTGGGGACAATTGCTTAGCAACCTCAATCACCAAAGCTTTTAAGTCCACTTTGCCCCCCCTGAGAATCGAACATGTCCACCTGAGTGTTAGGGAGAACCTCCATGTTGTCCGTCACGTCTGTCTGCCCCACCGCTGTAGTAGGGGTCGGCGCCATCTTGGAAGGTGCACACTTCGCCGCCTGAGTATCAGGACCTGCGGAGGAGACGATTTTCTGCCCGCTTCGGAGCAAGTAACGCTCCATATGCGTCCGGAGCTGCGATATTCCGCTGTTTCCCTCCGGTGAACCGGAGGAAAGGCTTTGAAGCAGACCGATATAGAGCTGCGAGGTGAGGAGCTGGCTTCCCCGCGTCCTCACATACCAGCGCCGGAACCGGAAGTCATTGGGGAGTCTTCTTTCTAAAATGGGGTCACATGTGGGGTTTTTGTACTGCCCTGGCATTTGAGGGTCTCCGCAATCATTACACGTATGGCCAGCATTAGGAGTTTCTGCGATTCTCCTTATATTGAGCATACGGGTAATGAGATTTTTTTTTCCGTTCAGCCTCTGCGCTGAAAAAAAATAAAAAATGAACGGCACAGATTTTTTCATTCGCATCGGTCAATGTGGATGAAAAAATCTCTGCCAAAATCAGTGACTGCGGTGCGGTGGGCTGGGCGCTAGCTACCTAACAAGTAGCTAACTAAATGGCTGTGATAAGGGACCCTTATGCCCCATTCACACGTCCGAAATTCTGTTTGCGGAACAGAATTGCGGACCCATTCATTTCTATGGGGACAGACTTTGTCCCGCTCGGATCCGGAATTACGGATCCGCGCTTCCGGGTCTGCACTTCCGTTCCGCAAGAATATAGAACATGTCCTATTCTTGTCCGCAATTGCAGACAAGAAAAAGCATTTTCTATATAGTTCTGGCAATGTGCGGATCTGCAAAATGCGAAAGCACATTGCCGGTGTCCGTGTTTTGAGGATTCTGCGGATCGGATCCGCGGATCGGATCCACGGATCCACGGATCCGTGAATCCACGGATCCGTGAATCCACGGACCCTCAAAACACATATGGACGTCTGAATGGAGCCTTACAAGGGGTGTGATCAATGGCAGGGGGTGATCAGGGGGTCTAGATGGGGTGATCAAGGGGTTAATAGGTGAGGGGGTGGGGGTTAGTGTAGTGTTTGGTGCAACTTTACTGTGTTACCTGGTCCTCTTGTGGTCGATCCCAGCAAATGGGACCACCAGAGGAGCAGGTAGCAGCTATATCAGACGCTGTTCACAAAACAGCGTCTGATATAGCTGTTTGATGCGATTTTATTCGCATCTACAGCCTGCCAGCGATGGATCATTGCTGGCAGGCTGTAGCCTAACTGCCGTGCCGCGCTTCTCTGTAAAAAGATGATTGGTCGGTCCTCTTACATCCAATTTGGGGCACTGCGCGTGTGCCACGCAATGTACTGTGCCACCAATACAAATAGTGTGAACTACTATTTTTACCGTTTTAATCTTTGTTAAGTCCCCTATCAGGGGACGTGTATTGAATTGAATCCTTGCATGGAGAGATAGAGAAAAAAACTTGCTCTGTCCGATTCCTTCTAATTTTGGGCACTTGAAATGGAATTTGCCACCAATGCAACTAGTGTTAACTAAGTACAGGGTGGGCAATTCATATGGATAGACCTTATTAAAATGGGAATGGTTGGTGATATTAACTTCTTGTTTGTGGCACATTAGTATATGTGAGGGGGGAAACTTTTCAAGATGGGTGGTGACCATGGTGGCCATTTTGAAGTTGGCCATTTTGAATCCAACTTTTATTTTTTCAGGAATAGGGTCATGCGACACATCAAACTTATTGCGAATTTCACAAGAAAAACAACGGTATGCTTGGTTTTGACGTAACTTTATTCTTTTAGAGTTATTTACAAGTTTCTGACCACTTAGAAAATGTGTTCAATGTGCTGCCCATTGTGTTGGATTGTCAATGCAACCCTCTTCTCCCACTCTGCACACACTGATAGCAACACCGCAGGAGAAATGCTAGCACAGGCTTCCAGTATCCGTAGTTTCAAGTGCTGCACAGCTCGTATCTTCACAGCATAGACAATTGCCTTCAGTTGACCCCAAAGATAAAAGTCTAAGGGGGTCAGATCGGGAGACCTTGGGGTCATTCAACTGGCCCAATCCAATCCAATCCACTTTCCAGGAAACTGTTAATCTAGGAATGCTCGGACCTGACACCCATAATGTGGTGGTGCACCATCTTGCTGGAAAAACTCAGGGAACGTGCCAGCTTCAGTGCATAAAGAGGGAAACACATCATCATGTAGCAATTTCGCATATCCAGTGGCCTTGAAGTTTCCATTGATGAAGAATGGCCCCACTTTTTTTGTACCCCATATACCACACCATAAAATCTATTTTTTTGTTCCAACAGTCTTGGAGGGATCTATTCAATGTGGGTTAGTGTCAGACCAATAGTGGTGGTTTTGTTTGTTAACTTCACCTTTCACATAAAAGTTTGCCTCATCAATGAACAAAATCTTCTGCATAAACTGAGGGTCCTGTTCCAATTTTTGTTTTGCCCATTCTGCAAATTCAGTGCGCTGATCTGGGTCATCCTCGTTGAGATGCTGCAGTAGCTGAAGTTTGTAAGGGTGCCATTTGTGAGTAGCTAATAGTGTTGAGCATGAATATTCGAATAGCGGATTTTTTTAGCGAATATCGGCACTTCGCTAATTCGCGAATATTTCGAATATAGCGCTATAAATTCGCTATTTCGAATATTCGGGGTTTTTTTTTGTTTTGTTTTTCTTTTAGTCATATTTTTTTCTTTCCCACTTCCCAAAAGTAGTTCTTACCTGTCCTGAGGATTCCTGGCTTCCTGGCTGCTCCAGTCAGTGCCCGTTGCCGCTTCTGCCGACTTCCGTGCTCATGGAGCGTTCCTATCACCATGGGAACGTCTCCATACTAGAATGTACTGTCGGATTTGAGAATTACGTTGAAATCGCAATGCGATTAATATAACTTGAATTAATCGCATTGCGATTTCAACTTAGGCCTGGTTTACTATGGTTGGCTTGGTAGAATTAGCGAATATGACGAATGTATTCATCATATTCCTCAAAACGAAGATAACGAAGTATTCTCCATCTTCGTTTTAGCAACCATAGTAAACCAGGTCTGTTGAAATCGCAATGCGATTAATTCAAGTTATATTAATCGCATTGCGATTACAACTTTGCACTGCTATCTTACATATTAGGCTAGAATTAATGAATATGGAATATAGCAGTGCTAAGTTAAAATCGCAATGCGATTACTTCAAGTTATATTAATCGCATTGCGATTTCAACTTAGCAATGCTATATTCTATATTCAAACGCAAAAACAAGTCAGTATAAAACTGAGTCTGCTTTTATAGCGCCTACCAGTAGCCATTTGACCCCAGGGGAAGTATATAGTGGGCTCAGCATGCATGTTGGTACTTGCATCCCTGGATCTGATTAAAGCTGTTATGGCCCCAGACGGGGTTACAAGCAGAGTGTACCTGGCATGCATGCTGCACCTGCGCTCCCTGGATTTTGTGTGGCTGTCATGGCCCATAACAGGTAGGAACTAGTGTTAGGGACCACTCATAGAGGCGACCATGACGTAGTGAGTGGCTTATTACGCTATGGCCAAAATGTACACTAATGCCTCATTCAACATCCAGCATGGAGGCAGGGCAGAGTGCTGGTTGCAGAGTGCCACTGCATTTTTGTTTTTGGGTTTGTATGTGTATTTCGCCATAGCAATGTGCACCTGCATAAAGGGTTGTGCTGACTGAACCCCCCACCTTTTTTTCTTTGTAGTATATATTCTATATTTGTTAACTTCATTAATTCTAGCAAGCTGACCCATTATAAACCCAGCTCTAAGTTAAAATCGCAATGCGATTAATATAACTTGAAGTCATCGCATTGCGATATCTACTTAGACCTGGTTTACTATGGTTGGCTTGGTAGAATTAGCGAATATGACGAATGTATTCGTCATATTCCTCAAAACGAAGATAACAAAGTATTCTCCATTTTCGTTTTAGCTACCTATTCGTCAACTTTGCTAATTCTAGCAATCAAATAAGAAGGTTGACTACAGAGACAGCTGTGTTTAATTCGCTATGCGATTATATTACTTTGCTTTTTTTTAAATAAATAGAATAATTATAATACTTGATAATTATTATAATTATTCTATTTATTAAAAAAAAAAATAATAATAATATAATCGCATAGTGAATTAAACACAGCTGTCTCTATAGTGAACTTTCCTATTTGATTGCTAGAATTAGCGAACTTGACGAATAGGTAGCTAAAACGAAGATGGAGTATACTACGTTATCTTCGTTTTGAGGAATATGACGAATACATTCGTCATATTCGTCATCTTCGCTAATTCTAGATATCAAACCAATAGGAAAGTAGCCTTAAGTTAGAATCGCAATACGCGATTATTTAAATCGCATATTAATCGCGATAACTAGAATAATGACGAATATTCAATTTCGACGAATATGAAACGAACATTCTATCGAATATTCGCGAATTTCGTCGAAATTGAATATGACACCTGCTTCTCATCACTAGTAGCTAATATCTGCCGAAGGGATGTTCGACTAATGCTACTCTCCAGTGACATGCAGCGAGTGCTACGCTGTGGGCTCTTGCTGAATGAAGCTAGGACAGCCACTGATGTTTCTTCATTAGTGACAGATTTCATGCGTCCACATTTTGGCAAATCCAACACTGAACCAGTTTCACAAAACTTAGCAAGCAGTTTGCTAACTGTAGCATGGGAGATGGGTGGTCTTGTAGGGTGTCTTGCATTTTAATCTGCTGCAAGGACCTGGTTACTGCGTTCACCAGACATCCACTCAATTTCTATCTGCTCCTCACGTGTTAACCTCGGCGACATGTCAATGGCTGTGAACAAAGAGAAACTTGTAAATAACTCATGAAAGAATAAAGTTACGTTAAAACCAAGCACATCATTGTTTTTCTTGTGAAATTCCCAATAAGTTTGATGTGACACATGACCCTCTTCCATTTGAAAAAACAAAAATGGCCGACTTCAAAATGGCCACCATGGTCACCACCCATCTTGAAAAGTTCCCCCCTCACATATACTAATGTGCCACAAACAGGAAGTTAATATCACCAACCATTCCCATTTTATTAAGGTGTATCCATATAAATGGCCCAACCTGTACTATTCCTATCAGTTTAATCTCTGTTTTGTCCCTTATCAGGGCCAGGCCGGTGTAGTGAATAGATTTTTGGAACTGGGAGATGGAAAAAGACCTATGCTCGGTCCGCTTCTATGAACTTCAGGTCACTGCGCGTGCGCCGTGCAATGTATTGTGACAGCCTATATGAAAGGTGGGCAGTGGGCACAGTATAGTCTGTGGGCCTGACACACACTGGCAGGCAACTGCAATTATATTAAAGGGTAAATATTTAATTACTTTTTTAACTGCAAGCTACTCTGCCACCCGATATGAGTGGTGGGCACTGGCAGTTGGCACAGTACAGTCTGTGAGCCTAACACTCACTGGCAGGCAACTGCAATTATATTAAAGGGTAAAAATTAAATGACTTTTTTATCTGCAAGGTACTGTGCCACCCTATATGAGTGGTGGGCAGTGGGCACAGTATAGTCTGTGGGCCTGACACACACGTGCAGGCAACTGCAATTATATTAAAGGGTAAAAATTAAATGACTTTTGTATCTGCAAGGTATTGTGCCACCCTATACGAGTGGTGTGCACACATTACAGTCTGCGGACCTGCGGCCTCTCACACATGGGCAGGCAACTGCACTATATATATATATATTTATATATATATAGAAAAAATAAATAACAGCAGATTGATGTACCAGCCCTAAAAAGGGCTTTTTGGGTTGCTGTCAGGACGCTGTCCTTACAGCAGATGGCCCCTTTCACACGAGCGAGTTTTCCGCGTGACGTGAACGCATAGCATCCGCACTGAATCCTGACCCATTAATTTCAATGGGTCTGTGTACATGAGCCTTTTTTTTTCACGCATCACTTGTGCGTTGTGTGAAAATCGCAGCATGTTCTATATACTGCATTTTTTCACGCAGCCCTAGCCCCTATAGAAGTCAATGGGGCGGCGTGAAAAATGCATTTCATCCCAAAGCAAGTGCGGGTGCATTGCGTTTTTCACTGATGGTTGCTAGGAGATTTGTTGGTAAACCTTGATTTTTTTATCACGCGCGTGAAAAACGCATCAAAACGCATTGCACCCGCACGGAAAAAACTGAACGTAATCGCAGGCAAAACTGAATGGCTTTGCCTGTGAAATGGCACAGTTTTCACTGAACGCATCCGCAACGCATGCGGACCTAAGGCCCCATTCACACATCCACAATTTTTGTCTGCATCCATTCCGCAATTCTGCAGAATGGATGCGGACCCATTCATTGTGAATGGGGCCAGACGTGATGCGGAGAGCACACTATGTGCTCTCCGCTTCCACATTTGCGGAGCCGCGGCCCTGAACTTCTGGTTTTCGGCCCCAAAACATCCGGCCGCGGCTCCGCAAAAGATAGAGCATGTCCTATTTTTGTCCGTAGCCTGCGGACAAGAATAGGCATCTCTATGGGGAGTGCCGGCATGGTGTGTTGCGGATCCGCAATTTGCAGATCCGCAACACACTACGGACGTGTGAATGGGGCCTAATCCGGACACGCTCGTGTGAAAGAGGCCGATGAGTCTTTGAGGACTAGAGTGGACACAGAACACTGGCCTAGCTAACGCTTTCCCTATTAATTCAGCAGCAGCAGCACTCTCCCTGCTCTAACTAACACTGCAGCTTCAGATTTAATCTAATATGGATGCTGTCCTTGCTTTTTGATAGGAGGTGGGAGGGTCTGGGAGGGATGGTATGCTGATTGGCTGAAATGTGTCTGCTGACTGTGAGGTACAGTGTCAAAGTTTGCTCAATGATGACGTATAGGGGGCTAATCGAACATTGCATATGTTCGCCCGCCGTGGCGAACGCGAACATGCGATGTTCGCCGGGAACTGTTCGCCAGCGAATAGTTCGGGACATCTCTACTGATGAGGCCCTTGCTTGGTAAAATCCTATCTAGGAACATGGAGGTCCAGAGACCACTAATCTGCAGTCTTTCCTGGCTATCTTCCGGCTGGTCTTTGAAGAGCCCGGGCGCACCTCCTCCGCTCTGCTGCATCTACGACAGGGTTCCTTGTCTGTGGGTCAGTACGCCATCCATCTGGCTGAACTTGCATGGAACAATGAGGCTCAACTGGCGGTGTTATGGGAGGCCCTTTCTGACCAGATTAAGAATGAATTAGCTGTACGCGACCGTCCATCTACTCTGAATGACCTGATCACCTTGGCCACAAGGATAGATATGCATTTCAGGGACTGTTCTAAAGAGGTTGCATGCACCAGAAGACCACCTTGCATGGGTCCATCCTTCCAGAGGCCAGTTCTTCCTCTAGTGTCCACCCCATCTGAAGAGCCCATTCAAATAGAGCGCCTTCGATTGTCTGACCAGGAACGTTTATGCCGCAAAGCAGAGAATCTGAGTCTGTTGTGGAGGCAAGGCCCACTTTGTGCGTCATTGTCCACAGAAGCCGGGTAAACGCCAATGTCAAGTGTTAGATGGAGAGGTGGTCCTAGATAAAGAGAAGTCCTCTCCGAAACTTTCAGTTCCGGTTACTCTCTCTCACAAGGGAGCCGGTCAACCGGTAACTTCACTTAACAAACTCTGGTCCATCAGTACTGGCTTCCTACCATCCATTTAGAATGGCCTCTGTCAGTGGCTTCCGTAAATGGGCTGCCACTTCCCGAACCTATGATTTCTGTTACTATGCCCCTTGTTGTGGAAATTTTATTATCATGTCTTTTTTAATATATTGTATATTATCATTAAGTCTCTCAGTGCCAGGGTAAACCATTGAAGTGGATATCTTCCTGTGGATGTGAAGATGCAGTCGCGGGGTGCAGAGGTCTCTGTTGGCAAACGGTCCATGTGCTATACGCTGGGCTGTGTTTTCTTGGTGAATGTATAGACGCCGGCTAGGGCCCCCTCGTGATGCGCAGATTTATTAGCTTGGCGTGGATGCATTTGTTAAGAGAACAATATATTAAAGGAATGTGTGTTTGTTGTCTCTAGTGCGCCTGATCAACCGCTGAAGATAATGAGGATCTCCCTGTAAATAAGCATGCATAAGAATCCTAGTGAACTTTGTTGGGCATTGATCACTAAGCAAGGCTGGATAAAGTTCACTCCAGTGGTAATAGGAAATTATTGTATACATATGTTTTGTTGGCTAAGTGATGGTGGTTTCTCATCTTTCTGTGTATCATCGCCTCCTGTATGTTTGTTACTGTATACGAAGGAAGTGGTCGGGTGATGGACCTGCCCTTTTCTATTGTTACCCCTTTGTGGCTATTTAAATAAAGAAAAGAGACTGAGCAGGGAGTGCTCAGCAGGATCTCTAGGATGAAACACCTTGTCTGGACTCTGGAGGAATGTGGCCTTTCCTTACACAAAATAGCTTGATATATGTGCTTTTAAGCACAGGAAAATTTCTCTGTGGCTGGCTTACTTTGGCGCACTTTTCGACAACACCCTTAAGTTGCCAATAGGGGTTCTGTATTCGAGATAATCTCCTTCTATGTGCTGCCAGTGTCTGTGAATCCAGTTATCCTTGGTCTTCCCTGACTCCAGTCCACCTGCATATCAGAGGTCCGACCTGCTTCTTCGCCTACTATACCTGTAGATCTGCCTGGACTTCCACAGCAGTATGCCAGTTTTGCAGATGTCTTCAGTAAGAAAGAGGCTGACCCTGCCTCCTCATCGTCCTTATGATTGTCCTATTGGCCTTCTGCCTGGTGCCACTACTTCTCGTGGTTGAGTCTACCCACTCTCACTTCCTGAGACCCAAGAGATGTCTGATTACATCAAGGAGAATCTCGAGAGGGGGTTTATTCGGAAATCTACTTCACCAGCCGGTGCAAGGTTCTTCTTTGTGCAGAAGAAAGATGGATCCCTACGACCCTGTATCGACTATCAAGATCTGAATAAGATCACAGTCAAGAATCGATAATCTCTGAACTCTTTGACAGGATCCGGGGAGCTAAAGTCTTCACAAAATTCGACCTGTGCAGCGCATACAACCTTATCTGCATTCGAAAGGGCGATGACTGCTTTCAACACTCATGATGGACACTACGAGTATCTCGTCATGCCCTTCGGTCTGTGGAATGCTCCCACAGTATTCCGGGAGTTGGTAAACGATATCTTCCAGGACCGGCTCTATGTCTGCGTGATAATATACCTGGATGATATAATAATCTATCCTCCAGATTTGACCACTCACCAGAAGCATGTACGGTTGGTTTTACAGCTGTTGAGAGAGAATCGACTTTATGCCAAACTCGAGAAATGCATCTTTGAAAAATGTAATGAACTGGCCCCGCCCACAGGGTCTTCGCCCTATGCATCGCTTCCTTGGATTTGCTAATTTCTATCGTCAGTTCATCACAAATTTTTCATCTCTTACATCTCCGCACTTACTAAGAAAGGGGTGAATGCCAGAAACTGGACTCCTGAGGCGAAGGCCGCCTTCATCCAATTAAAAAAGTCCCCACTTCCGGTTCCGGCGCGCACATGTAAGGACGGGAGTGATCTCGGCTCCGTCATCCTCAGCCACTAAATCGATCACAAGCGCCTCAGAGGGACCCTGATCCCCGTACAACACCCCCTACAAGCGTGGGGCAGCTCCTATGGAGAAATTTTTGGCAAGGCACAGCACCCCAGCGGCTCCTCCGTCACCCACTCCCAGCAGAGGAGAGAGAAAGCTGCGCGGCAAGATGGCGCCGGCGGAGAAAACTAACAGACCAACGCGGTCTGCGTCGCAACTCACAACACCGGAGCTCGAACAACCTGAGGAAGACATCGCAGTGGAGGACAACCTTCTCCCAGCAGAATCCACCCTGCCGGTGTCCTGCAAGGCCATGGCAATTGAAGTGGCGAGGCTTTTAGCCCCGGACATTAAAGATACCCTAGAGGCAACAGTGTCCTCGGCGCTCCACCAACTACAGGGTGAAGTCCAGAGGCATTCATCTCAGCTGACAGAGCTAGAGCTCCGGATCGTGAAGATGGAGGAAGACATGGACAGATCTCAGTCCCAGTTGAGAGACCTATTCCAGACAAATCAACTTTTAAGGGACAAGGTAGACGATCTGGAGAACCGCTCCAGGAGGAGCAACCTGAGAATCGTGGGCCTCCCAGAGTCCGTCTCCCGGGCCAATTAGCGAGACTCTGTGCGGTGGAGATTCCGCAGGCTCTGGGCATACAAAAGGAATGTGTGGTGGAACGGGCACACAGATTAGGCCCGCAACGACCTCCTGACAAGGACCTCGGATCACCGAGGCCTAGAGCCGTAATAGTGAAATACTTGAATTACGCGGCTAAGGAAGCGATTTTGAACACTTACCGCAGAACAACCTCTCCACTGTTGGTGAGAGGTCACAAACTGCTATTGTTCAGTGACTATTCAGCGGAGGTGGCTAGACGCAGGCGCGCATTTTCGTCTATATGCTCGGCTCTGGTGCAGCGCAAGCTCAAGTTCGCTCTGGCGTATCCAGCTACCCTGCGAGTATACCGCCAATATGGCAGCATCGATACATTCACCTCTCCGAAGGACGTGATGGAGGAACTAGAGACCATCCATGAGGGACTTACCTCCCAATATGTTCCAAGTCAGCGGTCTCCGGCTGCAGGGAGAGGGAGGAGAGAAGGAACCCCAGGGCGCAGAGATTTGCAGAGAATTCGTAGAGGGGAAGAGGAGCCAGCTGATAACCCGCCCCAGAGCCAACGTTCGGAATGGGACTGAGCGACAGCAGGACATTAAGAAGCACACGTGAGAGTACACATGGTTCCAGAAACGTATTCTGTCTTGCCGCGTGTCGGGTTGACACTTGGTGGGGGACACTATAGGGGAAAAGACGGTGTGGGTGGCGGTAGGGAGTTACTGTTTAGTTAGAACTGGCTGAGGATGGGGTGGAGGGACGGGAATTCGGTTATGCGAAGATTAGGAGAAATGTTATTCGATCTTACCGTTGATTGTGCGAAAAAAGTGAGGTTCACAATGTTTAACTGTTTGTCCGGGTTAATGTTCATGGTTGCTGGGGAGGGATTGGGGAGAGGGGAGGAAACTCTGATCTGCCGTTCCATTTTGGTATGCAATGTATTACACGATAAGGACAGGATGGGTGGTCGGCGCACTCGAGGTGGGCCTCCTGTCGATGCCGCTGCGACAGCCGTGACATGAGGGTGATAACGTGGAACGTTAAGGGATTGAGATCCCAATATAAGAGGATGGCGGTCCTGCGGCAACTGAAAAAGTTGAAAGCTGACGTTGCTCTGTTACAGGAGACCCACCTGGGGAGGAAGATTATTGGAGATTACGGAAGCTCTGGGTGGGCCAACTGTGTGGCTCTCCTCGAATGGGAATAAAGCGGGAGTCATAATACTGCTACACAGGAACCTGCAGGGTGGAGTGAAATCCATGGTCCCAGATCAGGAGGGTAGGATGCTGAAGATTGTGCTAGACACGCCTTCTGGGGCCCTCACGATTTACAACGCCTATGCCCCTAATACGGCCCAGCAGGAATTTTACCGGGTGCTGGAGACTTCGGTCCTTCTGGAGAAACAGGGTCCGTTGCTGGTAGCAGGCGACTGTAATAGAGTACATGACGAGAGGGAAGACAGGCGCACATTGTCAGACAGGGTGTATTCCAACCCGAGAGGGTCTCATACTCTATTTCCCTTCCTCAGTACTACAGAGCTAGTAGATATCTGGAGACAATTCCACCCAGAGGACAGGGAATTCTCTCACTTTTCCCATGTCCACACATCGTGGTCGAGAATCGATTATGCCCTTCTGTCTCCAGACCTGGCTTCAAGAGTGTCGAGGACAGACATAGCGGACATGGTCATCTCAGATCATGCTCCAGTGCTGGTCGATATCCAAGACAAGATACCTAGGGGAACCGACTATATATGGCGAATGCCGCAGCACCTTATAAGGGAGGAGAGTTTTATTGATAGGTTCAAGGGATGGTGGTGGGAATATAACTCCAATAATGAGCAACATAAAAATGATCCGGCCCTGTTCTGGGACACGGCCAAGGCGGTGATTAGGGAAAAATCATCGCTTATGTGTCGGGGAAAAAGAAAGAAGTCACTCGCAGATATGATGAGGCAGTGAGTACCCTGAGAGAGGCTTACACCACCTTTCAACAAGACCCTCAGTCCAAAACAAAATTAAATGGGTCACAGCGAAGCACAATTTCGACCTTTGGGCAGAGGGGAAGGAAAAATGGTGGGGAGACCGGAAACGTGCAGAATTATTTAGGTTCGGGAACAAAGCGGGTAGACTCCTGGCCAACTTATCTAGACCTATTAAATCGAGCGCCCGGATCTACCCGTTAAGGGATGGTGGAGGGTCCCTGCACTCCCATCCGGAAGAGGTCCTTAAAATCCTTAGAGATTACTTTCAAACCCTTTACACCCAGGAGGCTCACTGTGAGGATAGAGCTAGGGAACTCCTAGATCAGGTTAGGCTACCCCAACTGACTGCAGAGGCCTTAGTTTCCTTGAATAGAGAGGTGAGCGAGAAGGAGGTGCTACAGGTTATTAAAAGTCTACCTAATAATAAGGCCCCGGGCCCGGACGGATTCCCGGCTGAGTTCTACAAGGGGGAGCGGAGGACCTAATCCCAACCCTGACTTCCTTGTTCAATAGGTTGTTAACAGGAGGGGAGTTCCAATCTCGAGTAAAACGGCGTATATTAAGGTTCTGCCCAAGGAAGGGAAGGACTTAACGTTACCAGGGTCATTTAGACCTATCTCCCTTATAAATCAGGACATTAAGATCATGTCAAAGCTTATGGCCAATAGACTAGCAGAGGTTCTACCTGAGATCATAGGCCCCCATCAAGTAGGCTTCATGAAGGGGAGATCGGCTGTCACCAATATTCGGAGGGTGTTGGCTGCGCTGGACGGACAGGGAGGGAGGGTGGAGGGAGAGAGCCCGGCCCTGCTGGCATTGGATGCCGAAAAGGCCTTTGACAATGTCAGCTGGGCCTGGTTAGATATGGCAATGTCGGCCATGGGTATACTGGGCAATTTTCGCAATTATGTGGCAGCGATATATGACAGCCCCAAGGCAAGGGTGAGTGTACCAGGGTTCCTATCTGAGACCATAATTCTGGGAAAGGGAACAAGACAGGGCTGCCCCTGTCTCCTCTTCTCTTCAATATTGCCCTGGAGCCACTGGCACAGTTTCTATTGCAGAAGGAGACTTTTGAGGGGGTTAAGATTGGTAATAGGGAACTAAAGCTTGCCTGCTTTGCGGATGATATACTGCTTTATTTACAGTCACCTAGTACACATCTGCATAAGGTTTTAGAGGTCCTAGAATACTACGGCAAGGTTACGGGTTATAAGGTTAATGCCTCTAAGAGCCAACTACTGCTTCTCCGTCCAGGGCAGCACAGCACGAATCTTCGCACTACAGTCGAGGTCAAAAATACATCTATCACCTATTTGGGAATCAAAGTAGGGACGACCCCACAGTCGCTTTATACACTAAATTTTCCTCCCCTCATCGGTAAAATTGAGAGCGAGTTGGAACGGTGGAAGGACTTGCCCCTATCGCTAGCAGGGAGAGCCCAGCTAATCAAAATGGTGAGTTTCGCTAGGCTCTTGTACCCATTACAAATGATACCCTTGTTACTGAAACATACGGACGTCAGGAGACTACAGTCTGCATTTGGCTCCTTCGTGTGGAAAAAAAAGCGACCCCGAATATCCTATGCTAAGTTAACTCTGCTTAAGTGGGAGGGGGGATTACAATTACCCAATGTCAAGCACTATAATATGGCGGCTTTGATGAGACATGTCAGAGATTGGGTATGGGATACGTCACACTTCTCAGAGACCCAGTTAGAGCGGGAGATTGGGGCCCCGTGGGATTTGGTGGCGCTTCTCCACACTAGATTTAAGGACTTACCAGCCCAGGTCAGACAGTCCATATTATTAAGAGACACGATTATGGCATGGAAAACCACGAGGAAGATATATCGACTTCCGATCTACCTTTCTCCATTCATGCCCTTATGGAAATTGCCGGCCTTTCCTCAGGGCAGAGACATTAAAATGTATGCGGTTTGGAGACAGAAGGGCATCAAGATCTTAAGAGACCTATTAGATGATTCGGGACAGAGGATATTGTCCTGGGAGGATTTCCGTACGAGGTTTTCAGTATCGACGGCCCACTATCTCCCCCTATGCCAGATTCGCTCCTACTGTGGTGCACAGGCTGAGGGAATGGGGGATCCGGATAGATTAGCGTGGTTTGGGGCCCTAATGCCATGGCACTTCCCCTATCGACGCTTTATCGCAAGGTGCATGATACCCAAACGATAGGACTGGTAGCGACCACTTTTGCTCACTGGGAGAAGGAAATACCAGTCCCAGACTTGCCCAAAATAATTAGAAACGGGTATGAATATATCCGGAAAGCTATTTATAGTGAGCAATGGAGGGAAACCCAACTGCGAATTATGCATAAGGCAACGTACGCCTTCAACCTATCTTACCGGGATGCTCCGGCTCATTATCTAAGAGAATGTCCTAAATGTTCTCTGGCAAAGGCCAACCTCCTGCATGGTCTTTGGAGCTGTTCGAAATCCAGCCTATTTGGTCTCGAGCAATTGTGTATGTGAAAGAGGTCTGGGGGTGGAGGTAGCCCTTAAACCGGAGCAATGTATTTTCCAGGGTATCCCAAAGAGCCAAGAAGGGGCAGCAGGGGCGGAAGTGGGAGAAAAGGGAGTACATATTCTGCTAATGTCTGTGAAAAAAGCCATTCTACGACACTGGCTACAGAGGGAGGTTCCTAACTGGGAAGAAGTGGTGGGCCTGATGACATCTGTTTTGTACTTGGAAAGGTTAGAAATAGAAAAGCACAAAGAACAGTCAACAGCGAAATTTTTTAAAAAATGGCGAAAATTTATTGAATACGCCCTGTCTGACGATGAAATATATGAACTTGTGTCGCCCTTCCGTGACACGAAGTGGTACCTAGAGTCTCAGCTGAAAGGCACTTTGGGTAGGCTGGAAGGCAATGCCAATCATCATTAGACCCATCGAAGCTGAAGGACAATATGGAACGGGGGTACAGGGAATTACTCAGTAGTTGAGCTCAGCTAGTGTCCGGGAGGGGGAGTTACTCATGTTACTGGATTGGGGATAAGGGGGAGGGGGAGAAAATTTGAAAAAAGTGTTTGATTTTCAGATATGTAATCATCTATCGACAATTGTTTGCAAACTACTACCTGTATTGTATGGACATTGTCTTTTGTCAATACTGTAATGTCTGGAAATCAATAAAAATTTATAAAAAAAAAAAAAAAAAAAGTCCTTTGCTTCTGCACCTGTTCTGCGTCATCTCCTGCCAATTCTTTTTAGCAGTGGATGCTTCGTCCATAGATGCTGGTGCTGTTTTACTACAGAAAGGTTCCAAGGGCAAGATGGTTATAAGTGGATTTTTCTCCAAGTTCTTCTCCCCTGCTGAGAGGAATTACAGAGAGTTTCTGGCCATAAAACTTGCCTTGGAGGAGTGTCGTTATCTATTGGAGGGGGCCCAGCATCCAGTGATAATCTTTACTGACCACAAGAACCTTACATATCTGCAGACGGCCCAATGTCTGAACCCTCGCCAAGTCAGGTGGGCACTCTTCTTCTCCCGTTTTGTTTTTGAGATTCATTTTCGCCTGGTCGAGAAGAACATCAAGGCAGATGCTCTGTCTCGGTCATTTGATTTCTCTGTCCATGAGGAGGAGCCCCAGTACATTGTAGATCTTGCTCGCTTGATCACAGTGGCTCCTGTTCTGATAAAAGACATCCCTTCCGGGAAGACATTCAAGCCATCTGCAAAGAGAAAACGTATTCTAGCTTGGGTCAATCAAATATTTGAGAACTATCTGTGGCATTTTGTTTCAGCCCAACACGACAACTGGGTACAATTGTTACCTTGGACTAAATTCTCCTATACCAACCACTCTAGTGAGTCTACTGGATACTCTCTATTCTTTTTCATTTATGAACAACACCCTCGTACTCCTCTCCCTGTTCCTAGATCTTCTGGCGTACCAGCTGTGGATTCCTCTTGTAGGGATTTTTTGAAGATTTGGCGTGACACCGAGGACTGCATCAACAAAGTTTTGACTCGCATGAAAGCGAATGCAAACAAGAGAAGAAGAAAACCTCCTCAGTTCCTTTCTGGAGAGAAGGTATGGCTTTCTTCTAAAAACATCCGCTTAAAGGTTTCCAGTTTTAAGTTTGCTCCTAGATTCCTTGGACCCTTTGAAGCATTGAGGAGGATCAATGAAGTGACATATCAGTTACATCTACCGCTCTCTCTGGGTATTCCTAATGCCTTCCACGTGTCCTTGCTAAAACCAGTAGTCCTTAATCACTTCTCGATGGCTCCTTTTACTCCAACTCCGGTATCTAAAAATTCTGACCAGACATCCTGGACATCAAGATGCATGGCAAGAAGACCTACTATCTTGTGGACTGGAAGGGCTTTGGTCCTGAGGAGAGGTGTTGGGAATCAGAGGAGAACATTCATGCTCCGAGCCTGATCAAAGAGTTTCTGTATTGTTGTGAACTCAAGAAGAGGGGGCGTAAACAGGGGGGGGGGTACTGTAACAGCGGCTACTGTGCGCCACTGTTTCCCTGCCTACCGCCACAGCCTCGGGCACCATGTTCAGGAGTGATCTGCGCCCGGTAATTCCCATTCAAGGCTGCAGTCCTGTGCTCTGTCTTTGTGGGTGCTGTTGTTCTGGGATCCGCTCCACAGTTTTCTCTCAGCCCTGGCCACAACATGCTTGCTGTTTCTTTCCTGAAGCACTTCTTTTAGGGCTGGAACGCGTCCTTCCTGGGCTTTTTGTGTTAGATCATGTGTCCTCACTGACCTATCCTAGCCCTCCTACACATATATAAGTGGCTCAACCCCCTTCCCAGATGCCTCAGTGTCAAAGTCCTTGTGTCCTGCTAAGGTTGCTGTTTTTTGCTAGTGTTCCTGTGTTCCTGAATCGTATCTGTATCCCTGGACTCTGCTACCTATCAGATCCCTATCTGCTTGCCTTGACTCTCTTGTTGCCAACCCGGATTGCCTGACCTGTTCCTGTGCCGCCTGCCCTGACCTTTTGCCTGTCTGACTATGCCTCTGCCTTATACTTCAGTGCTGCACCTCTGGTACCTTTCTCAAGTACCTCCTGGTCCTCCTGGACCAGCTGCCTCGTGTGCCTATCTTCCTCAAGAGGTAGCAACCTGGTGTTCCCCTCGGGAAAGTCTATCCCCACCATCAGGGGTACTGTGAAGATCCAGGGGTTCACTTAGACAACTCCCTTAGAGGAGGTAGGACACGTTCGTGACACATTGTACACGTACAAACTATTAGGATGAATTCACACGATCATATGAGTTTTGCGATCTACAAAATGTGGATTCGCAAAATACGTATGACATCGCTGCTGCATCGGGATTTTTATGTTTGTTTGTTTGTTTTTGTAATCGGAGAAAGCACTATGGGGACATTGCGGCTGTAAAAAGGAGCATTGTATGGGGACATTCATTGTACTGGGGGCACTAAAAGGGGGTAGTTTTTTGTACTGACACACATTACAAGGGAGCATTTTTTGTACTGGAACATAAGGGGACATTTTTTGTACTTAGCGCACATTGTAAGGGAGCATTTTTATACTGTCACACGTTATAAAGGAGCATTTTTTTACTGGCACACATTCTAATGGGGCAGTTATGGGGACATTTCTTCTACATGGCACAAATAGGAGGGTATTTTTGTGCTGCCAAATATTATTAGGGTGCATTTTTCTACTGGCATACATTGCAAGGGATAATTATTACTACTGGTGCCACTATGTGGGCATTATTACTTCTGGGGACAAAATGAGGGACAATATTACTATTGGGTGCCCTGTTACCACATAGTGCACTTTGACGAGAATTATTACTATTGGTGGGATTTTTGGGAGGCACCCTGGCACAGTATCAGCTTAGCAGAATTATCTTTGGAGGACACTATGTTTATGGCACTATACGTTTCAGGGACCCTATTGGCTGGGCACAGTTATTTTTTAGGGCAAATAGTATTTTCAGGGCAATTATCTGTTTCTGCAGTATAGTATTGGGAAGCACGGTAGGCACAGTATTAGAGGTGGCAGTATGGGGTGTTCAGAAGGTGGGGAGAACACATCACTGGATGTAAGAGGTATGTGCCATTGTTTTACCCTGTATGGTTAGTAGCTCTGCATGTAATGTTTTCCAATTATGTCTAACAGTAGGACTGAAGGGAAGGAGTTAGGTTCAAAAATTGGCATTGAAGGGTGTGTGTGTGTGGGGGGGGGGGGGTACGGGGGCATTTCAACTCAGGCAGCAGAAAGGTTAGGTGCACCCCTAATTAGGACATGTTCTATTTTTTTGCAGAACAGACATAAGGATGCGGAAAGAACATAGACCATGTACCCACAGACCACATGAATGTCACATAGAGTCATTTGCATTTTGTGAACCACAAAAACATATGGTTGTGCGAATGCACCCTCAGTTTGTAACTGCTCTCTGATATTAAATCTATTTTCTTTTTTTGTTCTCTTCATATCCACATGTATCAGTAATATTGGTCACAAGCAAACGTTCAAGTACAATTGTATCTCTTGAATAGATAGGGGAATAATGATTCCCTTTATGCGTGCTGCAGCATAATTGTCAAAATGTCAGATGACACAGATTATTCACAAAGCTTAATGTGAGGAATAATCATCTTAAGAGGAGGTATGAAGAAATCAGTACACATAAAATGCACTAATCTTGCTGGAGTCCTTGCTCAAAATACTATGCACTGTGTGATTTAGGCTCAGCTCACATCCCTGTGGCCAAGTAGTGTTGATCGCGAATATTCTAATCACAAATTTTTATAGCGAATATTGTCACTTTGAGAATTTGCGAAAATCTAGAATATAGTGCTATATATTCCTAATCGCGAATATTTTAGTTTTTTTTTCATCAGTACTACTGCTTCTTGCTTGTGGGCCAAATGCTGCAATATCTTTGTCAGAGCATAGCAACATCCCTAGCAACCAATTGGAAAGTTGCCTACTCCTTACTATATAAGAACCTCCCCAGCAGCCATTTTTTGATGTTTTTTGCAGTTCTCAGAGAGAGAGCGAGAGAGAGAGAGAGAGAGAGAGAGAGAGCAGTGTCATTGCTGTGCTCTGTGCCTTCATTTGGATCCTTATTCAATTACATTAGATAGTTAGCTCATATATATAATACACATGGTTAGTGGGAGACAGTCAGTGTAGGTTAGATAGGGATATAGTTTAGCTGATAGGTTTCAGTGCAGGGTGTTAGGTAGTGTGATAGGAATTACTGTGCTGCGATAGGGATAGGTGTCTCTGTTAGACACAGTGTTGTGATGTCACAACAATTCTAGAATTTGTGAATTTATTGCGAATATTATGCGAAAAATTGATGAAATATTGCGAAAACGAATACTGCCTATGCTGCTCATCACTATTGCCAAGTCCATAAGATTTGAAGGACTAGCACTATTCTTTCAATCATTTTATTGAAAGGTTTATCACAATGTATGTGGTTTTGTCATAGTACAGTAATAGTGTGGCACTCAAGCACATCATACCATCCCAAGTAAACACATGCTTATGGTTCTGGGCTTGTGTTAACTGGTACCTGTTTTAAATGTGCATTAGCAAATGCAAAATATTAGGCCTAATTCACACAATTAAAAATTAAAACTTTTGCTCTATTTGCACTAAAGTTGTTGCTTCCATTAATGTTTGAGCCATGACAATAATGACTGATGAAGTATGTAATAGAGCCCTTGTAATAGACAAGAAAAACTGAAATATAGAGCAACAAACAACTCTTTTCTCACCATTATAAGCATCAGAAGCCGGATGGAACAGACACAGACCAGATGCACAGAATGATGATTTTAAGGTGTTTTTTTAATTATTCAGTTTCATGTGAAAATTAATCTAATTGGCATTACATTACTTTAGAACTTTGCAATGCCAAGATATGTGTGACAATTATTTCTGCCCTATGCATGTATATTATCAATTGTTCTGTACCGTATAAGAAGCCACCAGCAGAACAGTGTACCAGTATTCAGTACCCAATAGATTCAAGTGCAAATCTTTAAAGTGCGCCTGGTGTTTCCTGTGAATTTTCAGAAATACCCTTTGTGTACGTACATGAATAATAACATTGTTTCTGACTGGTACTTTTATCTTGTATTTTCAGCAGTTTTTTTACCTGGGCAGACTCTATACCTAATTGTCAATTTTCACATAGCTTCGTTCTAGAGTGAGGAGATTCTGCTTCCCTAACACTGTTTCCCCCACATTCAGGAGCAGCATCGAGGACATTATACAGCAGTACTGTAGCTGTGAATGCAGCAGAGGGGTTAGTTGGAATGCTTATAGAAACAGCAGCATCTCTGTGTGTTTGTTTCTCTCTTAGTCTCCAGCTTCTCCTTCTACTTTATATAGACTTCTATGGTTAGAAGCGGTAACCTGATCCCTCAGTGAAGCTGCAAATCTGTCTCATCTCTACATATCTGAAGAAGAATTTTACCAGTGAACTGAGGGTAAATGATCAGGCCAAGAAGTGCTAATAAGTGCTGTATTTTTCTCTAATAAGATATCTTACAAAGCTTTTCTTTTCTATTTGTACAATTGCAAAATTTGTTGAAAAGACAGCATCCATTTAAAGGGAGTTTCAGGATTATAACTGGATGACCTCTGGATAGGTTATCAGTATGCAGTAAGAGTCTGATCAGCTATTTGAGAAGGCCGAGCTGATGAGCTGTTTGCAAAGGCACTGGTGCTCACAGTAGTGCTGTGGGATTCTCCTTCTTTGCCTAGGCCATGTGCCATCACGTTTAGTGGTCACATGCCTAGGCACAGTTCACCTCCATTGAAGTCAATGGGACTGAGATGCGATACCAATCACAGCTGCTATACAATGTACAGCACTGTGCTTAATGAGCTGAGAGAAGACTACAGTGCTACTGTGAGAACCTTCTAAAACAGTTTATTGTTGGGGGTCCCAGGTGTCAGACCACTACCAATAAGATAATGATGACTGAAATGAGCGGATTGAAGTGAAATTAATTGACTTCGATACAAATTTCAGTAAATATTAGCTTTGTCACGATGCTGAATTTCCTCGCACTTCGTAGTAACAAATCTATTTTTCCTGAAATGATGGCAGGGGCGGGCTGGGCTGGGGGGCAGGGAGGCAATTGTCCCCCAGGCCGCCCTAAAGCATACTAAAAATGGCCGCTGGCAGGGGGCCTGCTGTACTCACATGGAGCGCTCTCTGACAGGGCCCGGCATGAAGTACAGTGGCAATTTCGGGCCCCATCAGAGTGCTCCTTAGCCTCCATAAGATGTATAATATAGGGGAGGGGAGGCGCGCGCACTCAGACACACCCGGCCGGCCGTTTGTTTCCATAGTGAAGCAGGGAGACTTCTCTGCTCCCTGCTTCACTGATCTTCAGAGCTCAGGAGCTCCCCCTGCTGGCCACACATCGCACTGCTAGCTGTGGGAGGAGAGCTGAAAGCCTTGGAATCTGCCTTCAGCACAGCCAACAGAGCGCTGTGAGTGTGGGAGCTTGTCATCAGGGAAGAAGGAAAGTATGTTTTTTTTTTCTCCTAAATCTGCAGATGGGGGGCAAAGGGGGGGGGGGTGTTTGATGGGCTCAACTAGAGTGAGGGGGCACAAAAGTGGGCATATCTACTGAGCGGCACCTAATCTGCCATAACTAATTTGAGGGGGCACCTGGGCACCTAATCTGGCATAACTACTGTGAGGGGGGCACATATGAAGGCATAACTACTGTGAGGGGCACATAATCTGGCATTACTACTGTGAGGGGCACATAATCTGGCATTACTACTGTGAGAGGCACATAATCTGGCATTACTACTGTGAGGGAGGCACATATCTGGGCATAATTACTGCAAGGGGACACATAACTGGGCATAACTACTGTGACAGGAACAAAGGTGGGCATAATTACACAATGTGGGGATAAGTACTGTGTGGTAGCACTTAGGGGAAATGTCCTAGATTACCCTGCTATACATTGGCATGGCTCAGTCTTACAGGCCAGCTCAGCGCCCCCTGCTGGTGATTTCACAGGGGTAGTCACCATCCCTTCCTGATTAGAGTTGAGCGAACACGTGGATGTTCGGGTTCGAGAAGTTCGGCCAAACTTCCTGAAAAAGTTCGGGTTCGGGATCCGAACTCAACCCGGACTTCATCCCGAACCTCATTGAAGTCAATGGGGACCCGAACTTTTGGCCACTAAAAAGGCTGTAAAATAATCCAGGAAAGGGCTAGAGGGCTGCAAAAGGCAGCAAAATGTAGGTAAATCCCCTGCAAACAAATGTGGACAGGGAAATGAATTAAAATAAAGTAAATAAAAATTAAGCAATATCAATTGGAGAGAGGTCCGATAGCAGAGAATCAGGCTTCAAGTCATCCACCAATGGAGAAGGCCACTTTCATTTATTCAGGCCCCAGCACCCAGACAGAGGACAGAGGTCGCATAGCAGAGAATCAGGCGTCATGTCAGTCACCAATTGAGAAGGCCACTTTTCGATAATTAGGCCCCTGGCACCCAGACGGAGGAGAGAGGTCGCATAGCAGAGAATCAGGCTTCATGTCACAAAGCAATAGAGAAGGCCACTTCCAGATATTTAGCCCACGGCACCCAGACAAAGGACAGAGGTCGCATAGCAGAGAATCAGGCTTCATGTCACCCACCACTGGAACAGGCCACTTTCAGATAATTAGGCCCCTGGCAACTAGACAGAGGAGAGGTTCATTCAACTTTTGGTTGCACCGCAATATAATGGTAAAATAAAAAAAGAGGATTCAATAAAGAAGTGCCCCGGAGTACAAGAATATATGGTTGAGGGGAGGCAGTTATAAATGTCTATTCTGCACAAGGGATGGACAGGTCCTGTGGGATCCATGCCTGGTTCATTTTTATGAACGTCAGCTTGTCCACGTTGGCTGTGGACAGGCGGCTGCGTTTGTCAGTAATGACGACCCCTGTCGTGCTGAATACACGTTCAGACAAAACGCTGGCCGCCGGGCAGGCCAGCACCTCCAAAGCATAAAAGGCTAGCTCTGGCCACGTGGACAATTTGGAGACCCAGAAGTTGAATAGGGCCGAACCATAAGTCAGTACGTGGAGGGGTGTGCGCATGTAATTTTCAACCATGTTAGTGAAATGCTGCCTCCTGCTAACACGTTCCATATCAGGTGGTGGTGCAGTTAGCTGTGGTGTGGTGACAAAATGTTTCCACATTTCTGTAATGCTAACCCTGCCCTCAGAGGAGCTGGCCGTGACATAGCTGCGTTGGCGACCTCTTGCTCCTCCTCTGCCTTCGCCTTGGGCTTCCACTTGTTCCCCTGTGACATTTAGGACTGCTCTCAGGAGCGCGTCTACCAGCGTGCGCTTTTACTCACGCATCTTCCTATCACGCTCCAGTGCAGGAAGTAAGGTGGGCACATTGCCTTTGTACCGGGGATCCAGCAGGATGGCAACCCAGTAGTCTGCACACGTTAAAATGTGGGCAACTCTGCTGTCGTTGCGCAGGCACTGCAGCATGTAGTCGCTCATGTGTGTCAGGCTGCCCAGAGGTAAGGACAAGCTGTCCTCTGTGGGAGGCGTATCGTCATCATCCTCCGTATCCCCCCAGCCACGCACCAGTGATGGGCCTGAGATTTTTTGGGTGCCACCCCACTGTGAACCTGCCTCATCCTAATCCTCCTCCACCTCCTCCTCATCCTCCTCGTCCTCCAGTAGTGGGCCCTGGCTGGCCACATTTGTACCTGGCCTCTGCTGTTGCAAAAAACCTCCCTCTGAGGCACTTCTAACAGACTGGCCTGAAAGTGCTAAACATGTCCCCTCATCCTCCTCCTCCTGGGCCACCTCCTCTTCCATCATCGCCCAAAGTGTTTTCTCAAGGACACATAGAAGTGGTATTGTAGCGCTGATAACGACGTCATCGCCACTGGCCATGTTGGTGGAGTACTCGAAACAGCGCAACAGGGCACACAGGTCTTGCATGGAGGCCCAGTCATTGGTGGTGAAGTGGTGCTGTTCCGCGGTGCGACTAACACGTGCGTGCTGCAGCTGAAACTCCACTATGGCCTGCTGCTGCTCGCACAGTCTCTCCAGCATGTGCAAGGTGGAGTTCCACCTGGTGGGCATGTCCCATATGAGGCGGTGAGCGGGAAGGCCGAAGTTCCACTGTAGCGCAGACAGGTGAGCAGCGGCAGGTTGTGAACGCCGGAAGCGCGCACAGACGGCGCGCACTTTATGCAGCAGCTCTGACATGTCGGGGTAGTTGTGAATGAACTTGTGCACCACCAAATTCAGCACATGCGCCAGGCAAGGGATGTGCGTCAAACCGGCTAGTCCCAGAGCTGCGACGAGATTTCGCCCATTATCGCACACCACCAGGCCGGGCTTGAGGCCCACCGTCGGTCTGTTGTTCAATACCCCGCCACAACTCCTGCGCGGTGTGGGGCCTGTCCCCCAAACATATGAGTTTCAGAATGGCCTGCTGACGTTTACCCCGGGCTGTGCTGAAGTTGGTGGTGAAGGTGTGTAGCTGACTGGATGAGCAGGTGGAAGCAGAGGAGGAGGAAGCCGAGTAGGAGGAGGAGGCTACAGGAGGCAAAGAATGATGCCCTGCGATCCTTGGCGGCGGAAGGACGTGCGCCAAAGAACTCTCCGCCTGGGGCCCAGCCGCCACTACATTTACCCAGTGTGCAGTTAGGGAGATATAGCGTCCCTGGCCATGCTTACTTGTCCACGTATCTGTGGTTAGGTGGACCTTGCCACAGATGGCGTTGCGCAATGCACACTTGATTTTATCAGATACTTGGTTGTGCACGGAAGGCACGGGTGTCTTGGAGAAGTAGTGGCGGCTGGGAACAACGTACTGTGGGACAGCCATCACCATCAGTTGTTTGCAGCTGTCTGTGTCCACCAGCCTGAATGACAGCATTTCAAAGGCCAGTAGTTTAGAAATGCTGGCATTCAGGCCCAGGGCTCGAGGGTGGCTAGGTGGGAATATATGTTTTCTCTCGAAGGTTTGTGAGATGGAGAGCTGAACGCTGCTGTGTGACATGGTTGAGATGCTTGGTGACGCAGGTGGTGTTGTCGGTGGCACATCCTCTGTTTGGTGGGAACACCAACATTCCTCCCGAGGCGAAGGAAGAGGCCAAGGCAGCAGCAGAAGAGGGAGCAGGGGGAGCCTGAGTGAGTTCTTTTTTTTTAAGGTGTTTACTCCACTGCAGTTCATGCTTTGCATATAGATGCCTGGTCATGCAGGTTGTGCTAAGGTTCAGAACGTTAATGCCTCGCTTCAGGCTCTGATGGCACTGTGTGAAAACCACTCGGGTCTTGTCGTCACCACATTGTTTAAAGAAGTGCCATGCCAGGGAACTCCTTGAAGCTGCCTTTGGGGTGCTCGGTCCCTGGTGGCGGTGGCCAGTAGCAGGTGAACTCTCTTGGCGGCGGCTGTTCTGCTTTTGCTCCCTGCTCCCTCTTTTGCTACGCTGTTGGCTCGGTCTCACCATTGCCTCTTCATCTGAACTATGAAAGTCAGTGGCACGACCTTCATTCCATGTGGGGTTTAGGACCTCATCGTCCCCTGCATCGTCTTCCACACAGTCTTCCTCCCTGACCTCCTGTTCGGTCTGCACACTGCAAAAAGACGCATCAGTCGGCAACTGTGTTTCGTCATCATCAGAGACGTGCGGACTCCGATGAGGTGGTATTCCCATGTCCTCATCATCAGGAAACATAAGTGGTTGTGCAGCAGTGAATTCTATGTCTTCCACCACTGGGGAAGGGCTAGGTGAATTCCCTTAGGAAACCCTGCCAGCAGAGTCTTCAAATAGCATAAGAGACTGCTGCATAACTTGAGGCTCAGACAGTTTCCCTGATATGCATGGGGGTGATGTGACAGACTGATGGGCTTAGTTTTCAGGCGCCACCTGTGTGCTTTCTGCCGAAGACTGGGTGGGAGATAATGTTGTGAACGTGCTGGATCCACTGTCGGCCACCCAATTGACTAGAGCCTGTACCTGCTCAGGCCTTACCATCCTTAGAACGGCATTGGGCCCCACCAAATATCGCTGTAAATTCTGGCGGGTACTGGAACCTGAGGTAGTTGGTTCACTAGGACGTGTGGCTGTGGCAGAATGGCCACGTCCTCTCCCAGCACCAGAGGGTCCAGTAACACCACCACGACCGCGTCCGCGTCCCTTACTAGATGTTTTCCTCATTGTTACCGTTCACCAAGCACCACAATAAGAAAAAAAAAATTTGGCCCAATGTATTGATTTCAAATTCAGGCCTTTTTTTACAGGCACCTAACACTTTCTGCCTATTTATTTATGTACCGTATTACACTAATCCAGGCACAGCAGTAACCACTGATTTAAGGGAATATCAATTGTAGTCCTAGTATTCAGGCCCTGGATGAAAGGTATCCTTTTATGGACAGATTTACACTTGGAGATGCACAGTAGCGTGTGAAAAAATATGTAGGATTATGCTTTCAGCAATTGTATTTTAACACTTTGTGTAATATACCCTTTAACAGACAGAAATACCCTTGGAGATGCACGGTAGCGTGTGAAGTTATTGAGAATGACCCTCTCAGCACTTGTATATACACCTTGAGTGTAATATACACTTTTACGGACAGAAATACACTATGAGATGCACAATAGTGCATGCAGATTTACAGGATTATGCTTTCAGCAATTGTAATGTAACACGTTTTATAATATACCCTTTTACTGAAAGAAATATACTTAGAGATGCATGCTGAGTGTAATATACCCTTTTACGGACAGATTAACACTTGGTCTGCAACAGCTGGAACACCAGATTCAGGGTAATGCTATATTGGCAAGTGAACGTCACCCCAGATCAAAATCTATCCTTTGACGGATACTATTAAACTTGTCCAGTCACAGCTGGAACACCAGATTTACTATATTTCTATTTTGGCGAACTGAATTTCACCGCAGAAAATAATAAATCATTTGACAGACACTATTAAACTTGGCCAGCCACTGCTGGGACACCAGATTTACGGCATTGCTATTTTGGCAATTGAATTTCATCCCAAAAAAAATATATCCTTTGCCGGACACTATTAAACTTGGCCAGCCACAGCTGAAACCACTGATTTATGGTATTGCTATTTAGGCAATTAAATTTCACCCCAGAAAAAAATATATCCTTTGACGGACACTATTAAACTTGTCCAGCCACAGCTGAAACACCAGATTTACTGTATTTATATTTTTGCAACTGTATTTCACCCCAGAACAAAATCTATCCTTTGACCGATACTATTAAACTTGTCCAGTCACAGCTGGAACACCAGATTTGCTGTATTTATATTTTTGCAACTGTATTTCAACCCAGAAAATAATATATCCTTTGACGGACACTAGGAAAATTGTCCAGTCACAGCTGAAACACCAGATTTACTGTATTTATATTTTTGCAACTGTATTTCACCACAGAACAAAATCTATCCTTTGACGGATACTATTAAACTTGTCCAGTCACAGCTGGAACACCACCAGATTTACTGTATTTCTATTTTGGAAACTGAATTTCACCCCAGAAAATAATAAATCCTTTGACGGACACTAGGGAAATTGTCCAGTCACAGCTGGAACACCAGATTCAGGGTATTGCTATTTTGGCAATTAAATTTCACGCCAGAACAAAATGTATCCTGTGACGGACACTATTAAACTTGGCCAGCCACAGCTGAAACCACAGGTTTATGGTATTGCTATTTTGGCAATTAAATTTCACCCCAGAAAAAAATATATCCTTTGACGGACACTATTAAACTTGTCCAGCCACAGCTGGAACACCAGATATACTGTATTTATATTTTTGAAACTGTATTTCACCACAGAACAAAATCTATCCTTTGACTGATACTATTAAACTTGTCCAGTCACAGCTGGAACACCAGATTTTCTGTATTTATATTTTTGCAACTGTATTTCACCCCAGAAAATAAAATATCCTTTGACGGACACTAGGAAAATTGTCCAGTCACAGCTGGAACACCAGATTCAGGGTATTGCTATTTTGGCAATTAAATTTCTCGCCAGAACAAAATCTATCCTGTGACGGACACTATTAAACTTGGCCAGCCACAGCTGAAACCACAGATTTATGGTATTGCTATTTTGGCAATTGAATTTCACCCCAGAAAAAAATATATCCTTTGCCGGACACTATTAAACTTGTCCAGCCACAGCTGGAACACCAGATTTACTGTATTTATATTTTTGCAACTGTATTTCACCACAGAACAAAATGTATCCTTTGACGGATACTATTAAACTTGTCCAGTTACAGCTGAAACACCAGATTTACTGTATTTCTATTTTGGCAACTGAATTTCACCCCAGAATAATAATATATCCTTTGACGGACACTAGGGAAATTGTCCAGTCACAGCTGGAACACCAGATTCAAGGTATTGCTATTTTGGCAATTAAATTTCACCCCAGAAAAAATATACCCTTTTATGGACAGATTTAAACTAGGCCTGCAAAAGCTGGAACACAAGATTCAGGGTATTGCTATTTTGACAATTAAATTTCACCCCAGAAAAAAATATACCCTGTGACAAAAGCAGCTTTGTCACTGGGAGTTGGAGAGGCCTGCTTGCCAGCCTCTTGTCCTGTGACTATGGCCCCAGTGACAGTTAGTAAGCACAATGGACATTGCCTGTGACGCAATTAGCATTCACAATGGACCTTGCCTGTGACCTAATTAACAATCACAATGGACATTGCCTGGGACGCAATCAGCAAGCACAATGGACAATGCATGTGGGGTTGTGATATATCTGGCTGTGGGATGATTGATCACTGTATTTTGTGTGCCTGTCCTCTATCAGGTCCCCGGGAAGTAGCCCTGGCTGGAGGACTTGCATAAAAGGCCAAGCTTTGCCATCCAATAAAGAACTTCTGCTTTACCCCTTCATGAAGTCTTGGCTCATGGTTGGTGGATGGGATAACTACACTCTTGGGGATTGCTATATCACAATACTCCCCTGAGTATAGGTTCTTGTAAGAGCTTGTTCCTGGTTCCTGCTTTCTGGTGTTAGGAGAGGTGGTTATGGTATCCGGTGGAGTGCTTGGAGCCCTCGGGAAGCGCTAGGAGCAAGCATCAGCGGAAGGTGCCCAGTCGGGGTGCCAGGCGTTCCGTTACATACCCTTTTACGGACAGATTTAGGGAGGACCTTTCACCAGTTTAAAAGCTAAAAACTAACTATATCTGTGGGCAGAGCGCCGCCCAGGGGTCCCCCTGCACTTACTAGTATGTCTGGGCGCCGCTCCGTTCGCCTGGTATAGGCTCCGGTGTCTGCAGCTCCCTCTGTTGTACTGGGCGGAGTTTTTGTATTAGGCATGTCCCTTGCTGCAGCGCTGGCCAATCGCAGCGCACAGCTCATAGCCTGGGACTCCAGTACAACAGAGGGAGCTGCAGACACCGGAGCCTATACCGGGCGAACGGAGTGGCACCCAGACATACTAGTAAGTGCAGGGGGACCCCTGTGCGCCGCTCTGCCCACAGATATAGTTAGTTTTTAGCTTTTAAACTGGTGAAAGGTCCTCTTTAAACTAGGCCTGCAACAGCTGGAACACCAGATTTACTTCTATTTTTGCTACTGACTTTCACCCTACAAAATAATATATCCTTTGACGGACACTAGGAAAATTGTCCAGTCACAGCTGTAACACCAGATTCAGGGTATTGCTATTTTGGCAATTCAATTGCACCCCAGAACAAAATCTATCCTGTGACGGACACTATTAAACTTGGCCAGCCACAGCTGAAACCACTGATTTATGGTATTGCTATTTTGGCAATTGAATTGCACCCCAGAAAAAAAATATATCCTTTGCCGGACACTATTAAACTTGTCCAGCCACAGCTGGAACACCAGATTTACTGTATTTCTATTTTTGCAACTGTATTTTACCCCAGAAAATAATATATCCTTTGATGGACACTAGGGAAATTGTCCAGTCACAGCTGGAACACCAGATTTACGGTATTTTTGCAACTGAATTTTACCGCAGAAAATAATATATCCTATGACGGACACTATGAAACTTGTCCAGTCACAGCTGGAACACCAGATTTACGGTATTTTTGCAACTGAATTTTACCGCAGAAAATAATATATCCTATGACGGACACTATGAAACTTGTCCAGTCACAGCTGGAACACCAGATTTACGATATTGCTATTTTGCCAATTGAATTTCCCCCCAGGAAAAAATATATCGTTTGCCGTACACTTTTAAACTTGGACAGCCACAGCTGAAACCACTGATTTATGGTAATGATATTTGGGCAATAGAGATGTCCCGAACTATTCGCCGGCGAACAGTTCCCGGCGAACATAGCTTGTTCGTGTTCGCTGCGGCGGACGAACATATGCGATGTTCGGCCCGCCCCCTATACATCATCATTGAGCAAACTTTGACCCTGTACCTTACAGTCAGCAGACACAGTCCAGCCAATCAGAACCCTCCCTCCCACACCTTACCACCGCCTATTAAAAAGGCAGCCATTTTAGATTCAGTCTGAAGCTGCATGTTAGTGAGAGCTGGGAGACTGCAGCTGCTGCTGCGCTGATGATTCTGAATTCATAGGGAAAGCGTTAGCTAGGCCAGTGTTCTGTGTCCACAGACTCATCTGCTGTAAGGACAGCGTCACAGCACCCCAAAAACCCCATTTTAGGGCTGCTACATTAGTCTGCTTTTATTTTTTTTTCTCCATATATATATTGCAGTTGCCTGGCCTGCCCGTGTGTGAGGAGCTGCAGGCCCACAGACTGTAGTGTGCCCACTGCCAGTGCCCACCACTCATACCGTGTGGCACAGGACTTTGAATCAAAAAAAGGCAATTGATTTTTACCCTTTAATCTAAGGTTAGTTGCCTGCCAGTGTGTGTATGGCCCACTTCCACTTACTGTAGTGTGCCCACAGCCAGTGCCTACCACTCATATCGTGTGGCAGAGGACTTTGCATCAAAAAAAGGCATTTAATTTTTACCCTTTAATCTAGTTTCAGTTGCCTGCCTGTTGCCAGTGTGTGTCACAGGTCCACTTCCACTGACTGTAGTGTGCCCACTGCCAGTGCCCACCACTCATACCGTGTGGCACAGGACTTTGCATAAAAAAAGGCATTTAATTTTTACCCTTTAATCTAAGGTTAGTTGCCTGCCAGTGTGTGTCAGGCCCACAGACTGTAGTGTGCCCTCTGCCAGTGCTGCCCATCAATCATACCGTGCGGCACAGGACTTTGTCTAAAAAAGGGCACTTTATCTGTACACTTTAATCTAATTTCAGTTGCCTGCCTGCTAGTGTGTGTGTGTCAGGCCCACAGACTGTAGTGTGCCCTCTGCTCTTGCCCAACACTCATACCGGGTGGCACAGTACCTAGCACGCGTAGTACCACTTATCTAAAATCCATTCAATACACGTCCTGATAGGGGACGTAACAGGGATTAAACTGAGGAGAATAGTACTACAGAAAATACCACTCATATCGGGTGTGACAGTAAATTGCACGGTGCAGACGCAGTGACCGTGGATTAAAACAAAGGGGAGGGAGCCAGCGTTTTTTTAACCATCTCCCCGTTTGAAAAATCAATTCAATTCACCTTTCGGGGACCCTTGGTGTTGTACGTGGCTGGGTGGAGGAAGAAACCTTCAATGACATCACCAGGACATGGCTAGTTTGGTATCCAACCTTGTGCAAATGGGGAGTTTGAGGCTGTGCAAATGGACTGTTTGCGGTTGTTTGCGGTGCATTAAAAGTGGAGTTTGGTCTGTCAATGTCTGTGAAGCGGGCGTAACCCTTACACTACCTGATCGATACAACATCATACCTGATCATATACACACACTGTATGTTTTAAACCACGTTGTTAAAAAAAATTTAGGATTGTTAGGTGATTTATGCCTTTTATGGATTATGCAATTGAATTTCACCCCAGAAAAAAAATATCCTTTGCCGGACACTATTAAACTTGTTCAGTCACAGCTGGAACACCAGATTTACGGTATTTCTATTTTGGCAACTGAATTTCACCCCAGAAAATAATAACTCCTTTGCCGGACACTATTAAACTTGTCCAGTCACAGCTGGAACACCAGATTTACGGTATTTCTATTTTGGCAACTGAATTTCACCCCAGAAAATAATAACTCCTTTGCCGGACACTATTAAACTTGTCCAGTCACAGCTGGAACACCAGATTTACGGTATTTCTATTTTTGCAACTGAATTTCACCGCAGAAAAAATTATATACTATGACGGACACTATGAAACTTGTCCAGTCAGAGCTGGAACACCAGATTTACGGTATTGCTATTTTGGCAATTGAATTTTACCCCAGAAAATTATTTATCCTTTGCCGGACACTATTAAACTTTGCCAGCCACTGCTGGGACACCAGATTTACGGTATTGCTATTTTGGCTATTGAATTTCACCCCAGAACAAAATATATCCTTTGCCGGACACTATTATACTTTGCCAGCCACTGCTGGGACACCAGATTTAGGGGATTGCTATTTTGGCAATTGCATTTCACCACAGAAAAAAAATATATCCTTTGCCAGACAGCAGACAATATTACACTTGGCTAGCCACAGCTGGAACACCAGATTTAGGGGATTGCTATTTTGGCAATTGAATCTAACCCCTTAATAAAATATAGAAATTTCTATCCTGAGTTTCTAGGGGTGACAATAAGCACAGCCAAGCCCCTGATGTAGGATATAGTGAAAAAAAAAACTAGTATTGATCGATTGATGGACTTCGTGGCAACTTGTGCTGGTGCACCACAAGACACAAAATGGCCGCCGATCAAAGTGACAGAAAAACGCTCTGTGCAGCCTAAAAACCAGTGAGCAATTAACTAGCAGAAGTTGAATGATTCACAGCTGTAGATCTATCACTTAATTAGGTGTTTTTGCTGACTTTTCCCTGCCTAATCTCGCCCTCACAGAAGCTGCGTCCTCTCCCTACACTAATCAGAGCAGAGTGACGTGCGGCGCTACGTGACTCCAGCTTAAATAGAGGCTGGGTCACATGCTACACTTGGCCAATTACAGCCATGCCATTAGTAGGCATGGCTGTGATGGCTTCTTAGGGCAAGAAGTAAAACGCTAGCTGATTGGCTGCTGTGCAGCGCTTCAGAAAGCGGGAAGAAATCGACGAACAACGGACCCAAACCCGAACTTTTTTGAAAATGTTCGGGTCCGGGTCCTGAACACCCCAAAATTCGGTACGAACTCGAACTATCCAGTTCAGGTTCGCTCATCCCTATTCTTGATGTGATTATTCTTTTTTTCTCTATCATCACATCCACCTTGTTCTGGATCCAGTGGACATCACGACGACAACAGTGACACCCTGGATGAGGTAGGACCAGATTTTATTAGGACTGGGTGAATGTAGCTGTGCATTGGGGTTAGGGCTCGTTAACACAAGCGGAGCCCGTGCGGCTAATCCGCTGCGTGAATGAGTGCTAAGTCCCTCTCTGGACAGCAGAGACACAGAGCACTAGCATGATTGATAATGCTCTATGCCCTCTGTGTTTTTTTTACTAGAAAATAACAGTGACATAAAGTTGTCACTGTGATTTTGTAGTAAAAACATCACAGTCAATTATGTTACTGCTCCGTGTCTCTGCTGTCCGGAATTTAGCTTGGCACTCATTCACAAGCGGATTAGCTGCACAGGAAACAGCCCTTAGTAAGAAAATCTGGTGAGCTGATTTGGTGATGCAATGGTCCACTTGACTGGATTTGTCCCCCCGGACTAAGGCTGCCAGCCCTCCCCTGAATGACGGTAAAAATAATACACACACACTCATCCATTTGCTCGCGGAGTGGCCATCTCGGCCATCTTGATTGAGGAAACTACGTGAAATTTCACACACGGTGACATGTGAAGTCACGGCACTGGCCAGGCACAGTGACGTCATCACATCATGGCATGAGATTTTGCTTGGTTTTTTCAATCATGATGGCCTCGACAGCCTCTCCATGAGCAAATGGATAAGGTAGGTATGTTTTGGTTATTTTACCCTGATTAACCCCTGGAAGGGCTCAATTTTAAAGGGGCTGTCCAGGCTTTCAATATTGATGACCTATCCTCTGGGTAAGTCATCAATATCAGATCAGCGGTGGTCCGACACCGGGCACCCACGCCGATCAACTGTATGAGGAAACGGCACACGTAGTGTGCACATACCATCTCCCGTTTCTCTTCCAGCTCACTGCTGCTGTGTATGGAAAAGGCACGTGTGCATTGCGCGTGCCGTCTCTTCATACAGGTGATCGGCCGGGGTGCGGGGTGTCAGACCCCCACCAATCTGATATTGATGACCTATCCCGAGGAAGCAGCCGAATAGAATTTTTGATAACTTCGCTCATGATTAACTGATGATCTAACCAGAGGATAAATCCTGTTAAAAATTCCCAGAAAACCCCTGTAAATGCAAATAGTATCACACACTTCTACAAAATATTTTTTTTATTTTGTTATTCTAACTTTTCACCCAAGAAATATATATAATTCAGCCAGTATTGCTTAACTTAGTTATTTCTTTCTATCTGAAAATTAATGGCATCTTTCTTTTCTATTGGGTATATGATCTCACAGTGACATCTCCCCCTTTCTCCGTGCTGTACGTGTTTTTCTGTACTCCCCAGGGTTCATCATATCAGTCACCAAATGTAACTGTATTATGAAATTACATGGACTGCTCTGCACTGATTCTCTGCAGGGGAGGACAGAAACCATCTCACACCATTATAATGAATAATATGATATTTCAGTCTCCCTGACTGTATATTTATGGTCTCTTAGTTTATTAAGCAGAACATAGAGGGGAGTATAACTGCACAGTTCTTTTAGCAGGAAGAGATGGTATTGGTTCTAGCTGCTCATGTGATACCATGCTGGGGCATAATGAGATTTGTAGCATAGTACAGAGGAAAAGAAAGCAGGTGAGATCTAAAAATCAAGATTTCTGATCAGAAAAATATAGAAGGCTAAACTGCAGGGAAGTGAGTACAGTAGATATAAAAGAAGTTCTGAGTGTTATGGACAATCAGGTGGAGAGTGCAGTGATGGAAAGTTGGGTTTCCACTGAAGTTCTTCTATAATCTGTACTGAGTCAGATATTTTGAAGTTTTTGACCCCTAAATTTCTCTTTTATGTCATTACTATCCTGCATTTATAGATAATTACATAACCTAAGACCGCTTTCACATAGCAAAGCCTCATGCAAACACTTGTTAGTGATTATTGTCCGTAAAATCGGCCAGTTTAATACAGCCTTTAGTGTTTGGTCAGTGTGTAAATAATGATTTTCATCAGTGGTTGTGAGCCAAAACCAGGAGTGGAGGATACTCGGAGATAAGGTATAATGGAAAGATTTTGACCTGTTCTGTGTTTTGGGTCCCCACCTGGTTTTGACTCATAATCAAACCCTGACCGTGTGAAAGCAGCTTAAAACAACATAGAATGCTATATCCTGTAAACAGTTGATAAAGAAGACAGTGAACAAACAAGAGACAGCGACTTATTCTGGATATTGATGGGACGTACAGCAGGTGCAGGTTTCAGCTGTAAGGTGAGGAAATTATTCCATAAAATAACCACACACAGTATATACTCAGAATTACACTTTGGCTTCTCTCAGTACCATATGAATCTTTAAGGCATAGCGAGGAGTTGAATAATCACATTGGTCAAGCCTTGTTTGTCAGCAGATGATAAATCTGCTGCTCAGATTCAATGGCAACTTGAAAAACTATCTCAAGTGAGGAAAACATGATTAACATCTTTAATTACAACGTAAGTATTTGACTTAGTGATTGTATGGCAGGTAAAACCTGCTTAAGAAAATAAGCAATGTAAAAATGTACTTTAACAAGCAAAACTTGGCCAACATTGATACACATTGATCTTCATTGTTCACCAGGGAGATTTTCTAAATCCACACTAGGGAACTCTTGCAGGTTTTTTTTTCTTTTTGTGTGTATTATTAACAAGCTGTTGTCGTGAAAAGACATTGATTGTGAATGGAGATTGATGAAAATAGAGTAAGGTAAATTGGGTAAATGTCAACAATATTTCATGGATCCGTGGGGTTTAGCATTTAGTAATCTTTGAATTTCTCTGCTAACACATATGAGTACTCTGCTTCATTTAAGCTTATTAGTTCCTGCAGAAGGTCACACTTATCATAACAGATGGTCAGAAAAGGACACTTTCTAGGTACATGTATTCCCTACTTGAGCATCTCAGCACAAGATGCATTTATTTAAACAACCATTGTTTAGGTATTTATAAAATAGCATCTGAAGTGATTGGTGTAAAGTTTTTTTTTTTAAATATGATGGCAATATCTTTTATAATTGTAAGAACAATCTAGATAAGGCAACTATATATATTTATATATATGACATTAACTCAAATAACCCACTTGTCTGCCTACCTTGTCCTATTTTCTCATCATGAGCTATAGATAAAAGTCAAAGGTGCTATAAGCATTAAAATGTAACTGTGAGCTCAAATATTTGTTTTAAGTGTAGGGAAAATTCTTATTATTTCTGTAATATACCTTATTAAATCATGTTGCTCCACTTTAAAAAAATAATAAAAATGACTGTGATGTTGCCCTTTAGAAATGCTCTAAATGAGCATTTCTAGAGAAAACCAGATCAAGTATTACTGTGCACTAAAGATGGGTCACTGTTATATGCAGAGGCAGGCTCTAGAGAGTGGAGGCAGGCTTGAGTGCCTGACTCTGCATATAACAGTGAGCCATCTTCAGTGCACAGAACATGCTGAACACTGAAGATGGGTTTTCCTTAGCAACACTCATTTATAGCATTGCTAAAGAATGATTTTAGAGCCACTTTTTTTATAATACGGAACAAAATTGCCTAATGTATATAACTATATAAATGTAAATATTTCTAAGCACTTCCACATAGATTAAAAAACAAATGCAAAAATGAAGTGACACATTTGTCATAAAACACATACATAAACAATGTCCTCCTTCTGCCTCCCCTCATACATACTCCATGAGAATAACCTGCTATTCAGGGTCACCAACCTTCTGTAAATTATTGGATAGTCTGTAAACAATAGGACACTTTTTTCACTGTCTGGAAAAAATAAAAGAAAAAATAAATGTGACCGTGATTTATTTATTTATTTTTAAGATGGAGGTGCCTGTGCAGATTATTGTGATCATGTTACAGGTCACAGTTACTGCTGCTGATGTGTGCATATCATTATCTGAACTATAGACATACATTGCTTATAATCTTTATGACTTTTTATCGTTTTTCAAATATCTAAATATACAGATGCACAATAACCAGAACGATTAATGAGTTCTTTTAAAAAGGAACAAAATAGCTTAAAAGTAATAAAATTAATACTCGCCTTACCAATCCCCTGTTACTCCCATTTCAACACTTCCCAAGTCCTCACTGGTTTCTACTTCCAGGTCTCTCTCAAAACCTAGCCAATTAGTAGTCACAGCACTGAAATGTCTCAGCAATGTCAATAGGGACCAAGGCCCCTTTACACTACAAAATTTAGCAGACGATTTTCAGGAACAAAGCGTTCCTTTCCGGCAATTTAGGTGAACGAATGGTTGTTCATCAGGTAATCGGAGGCACCTTTACATAGGCAGATAATCGCTGATGAACTTTTCTACTAATGCTTGTTAGCAATTATCTGGGTAGCGTAGAGGGGCTTTAAGATGTAGAGACCAGAGGGGGACTAAGAAAGCATCATAGCAGGAGAAATGAGGTTTTGGTAAGGTGAACATTACTTTTTTTTTAAGCAATTGTACCATTTTGTTCCATTTAGGCTACCTCTTTATAAAGGAAGTGGACCATGCTTTAAAATGTTAGTCTTAAAGAACTCCCAAAATCTTTGATTGTAGGATGCAGATAAGATTTTTTTTTTATAAATATATACAATACCTCACCACTCAACATCATATACAGTCAGGGAGCACCTAATCTTTCTGCTGCCTGAGGTGAAAACTGAAATGGCACCACCCCCCCATGCCAATTTCTTAACCTAACCCCTTTGCCGCAATGAAAGTGCTCACTGCCCATGGCCCATCTGCTGCCCCCCTCTTGCCCCTACCTGGTGCTGCCTGAGGCGATCACCTCACCTGGCCTCATTGGTGGTGCACCCCTGTATACAGTTCACCACTGCACAGGATGTTTGGTGGAAGTCTCCAAATTATCCAGAAGCAAATGCACCATTCCCATCCCACAAAGTGCTTTCTTTCTCAGGTGTGATCTGCAGCTTTGTCAGGCTTTCTGACTATTCTAGACCTGCTCTTGTGTAGAACACTTCATTTTAGGAAGACATTTTTCCTGGAAGAAGCAGAAATGGTAAAATCCAGAGTCGGGTTACTTGTTGGTTTGCTGCTATCTGTTTTCATGAGTTCCTTCTGTGTGTATGATAAATAAAATATGCTGTGGACAAGATGAATGTTTTGCAGTGTCACACTATTGTTGACTCATTTACTGTCTGTGATAAAAATAGAGCATCTCACTAACTTGTATATCGAAACAAGGTTACCAGTTTACAGTAATGCTGAGTACCCAATCCTGAGTACCCAATTCAGTTAAATGTGTAATAAACCCCAAACTTAACTATACTGGCTGTGAAATAACCAAACCCTGAATTAACTTCTACCCTCTAATTACAGTAGAAATTGTACCAATGGCACCCTCCAATTGCAGTACAAATTGTACCTCCTGAATGTACCTCCTAAATGTAATAAAAACTTGTAAATGAGGGTCATTTACAAACAGATATATATGCTACTTTTCCACACTAACTCCAGGTCTAAAAAAGGGGAGGGGTCAGGCTGGCAGGCCCGTCTCATTTATCATTTTATACACAGTGTTTCTTTTTTTTCCGCGTGGCTGCAATCAGTTGTTGATGCTTTTTTTCACGCGTGTCAAAAAAACCTGAAGAATAACAATCTACATCTCCCAGTAACCATCAGTGAAAAACGCATTGCATCCGGATGCAATCCGTTTTTCACTGAAGCCCTATTCACTTCTATAGAACCAGAGCTGTGTGAAAAATGCAGAATATAGAACTTGGTGAGATTTTTCCTGAACACAGAAATAATGTGTGAAAAACAACACTCATGTGCACAGACCCATTGAAATGAAAGGGGCAGGATTCAGTCCGGATGATATGCGTTTGCTTCATGCATCACACCCTGACAGAGATCTCTCTTGTGTGAAAGAAGCCTTACACCACCAAAAACAAACCACAGATTTTTCTGCTTTGTATTTTGTCCTGTGAACATCATGTTAATTAGGCAACTTTGAGATTTGTTTCAAACTTATCACAATCCTTCCTCCCTCAATTTTTTTCTTCCCAGGTTAACTTGAGAAGAATGATCAACGTATGATGACTTCACATACTATGATGTTAGTGAAATACTTCATACTTTGCAACCCTTAAGAAATGTTGCCTCTGTATACATAAGGAGCATAGTGGTAGCATAGTGCAATAGTGGTAGCATAGTTCAATAGGTACAAATGTTTGTTCAGTGAAGTAAATTAATTCCTATGCCACCTTTAAGTAGTTAACTAATATGTGTCAATTATTTCTGATCTAATATCTTCATACCATAGTGAAGTCTAGTATAAAATTTTACCACTGATAGCTGTTGCTGATTGCCCACCATGCGTATAATTCTCTTTATCAGACTTGGTCTACCCAAGCAGATAAAATGAGCAAATGTAACATTCTTTTTACTGAGAGCTGGATCCATTCTATCAGGAGCTATTTCAGCATGATTGTTATCTAGCATCTGATAGGAAAGCTGGCCAACTTGTGTCTGGATAATAAAGCATTTCAACCACTAGATAAGAAGCTTTTCTGAAATGCCCACTTCTTAAAACGCGTACACAGTGATTTTATGAGCTAAAATTACATAGGATGCTACCCACTTTATAACAACCTGGTTGCAGAAATTGCTTGTGAGTAGGGGAGACGATGACTTATTACAAGCACAGTAACAACATTTCATGTAACCTTTATATTTTAGAGAAAATGACTTAGTCTCCAGTGCATAGAATTCATTAGGAAGTTAGAATTTAAAATCTCTCAAAGTGAAAATTTAGAAAACATTTCACAACCAATACGTTAACACTAAAAAAGCTAAACCCTTCTGAATGTGATATATAATATTGTTACATAATAGTGTGACTTCATTTTTACGGCTGGGACTCAACCTAGATGTTTGTATCACTTTTGATTGATTTAACTATTGCATTTCAGCTGCAGACATAATATTGCATACAAGTCAGTGTACTACTTTGCATTACAGATGTAGCTCAAAAATTCTAATCATTTAAACCTGCTGCAAAAGTACATTGTCATTTTACACGGACTGATAAGCAGACCAATTATTGAGATAAGTTTTTGTAGAAATGCTAGTTCACAATAATTGGCCTGTGTAAAAGATGACAGTGATCACCCGGTAACCCACTTGTTAATAGGGTGATCCTGCCTTTCAGTCAGAGCAAAAATTCATATTTTCTGTGAAGCAGATCATCCTGTTTAAACACTAATCTGCTGCCCAGAAACCATGATTTTCTAGAGGACAAGCAATCATTGTATCACTCTTTTGTCCCCCTACAGTGGAGGTGATTGCTGTATGTGAATGTAGCCCTCATCTCATTGAATCTAGCAATTATCATGAATGTTTGGTTCAAAAATTTCATGATTTAGTGGTACTTTAGAATATAATAAAACTGAAGAGACACAAATAACTGTCTAGCAAACCATGTACCCACTGCCAGACCCTGAGCTGGCAAATTTGCCCTGCAACATTTTTACTACTACAGGGCCCTGCCTGCAGCAGAAGAGCCATCCTAATAAGAGTGATTCCACTATCAGGAACCTAACTAGTTAACCCTGGGCAGCCCCTGCAGGTGGAATAGAATCATAACTTGCATTCACTTGGTAGCTGCTGCCAGGTGGAAAAGATAGGCAGAGTAGTCGTACTAGCCTGGGTCAGAAACAGAGTGGTCAAGCGTCAAAGCCAAAACAATATCCAACTGCAAAATCTGAAACTAGTTACAGTAAGTCAAAACAAATAGAGACTAAAGATATAGAATTGCAAAGGCAAGAGAATGGTCAGTAAAGAGTCCAAGGTCCAGCACGGTAGCAGGTGAGGATAAGTCAAAGGATGGCTGGGTTAACAAGCTAGATCAAAAGCACAAGACTAATCCTTATAAGCACAAAGAACTAACAAACACACAGGAACCTTGGAACATATGCAATAACTGGCAAAAAACAGTCCCACATTTAAATTGTCTCTCAAACAAGGTCTCCTTCTGTGCTCCAGAACAGATAAACTTTTCAGGCTACACCATTCCCATAGGGCAGGGCTACCCTTTTGGAGCGCAGACTATCATGCCTCCATCATGCCACTGCTGCAGCCTGCATACCATAACATTCTGTATGGCTGCAACCATGCCACTGCTGCGACCTGCCTACATTCATGTTCTGTATGGCTGCTGCTGCCATCTTAATCATGCCACTGCTGCAACCTGCCTACCATCATATTTTGTACAGTTCTTGCTGCCACCTCCATCATGCCACTGCTGCAATTTGAAAAAAAATCATTAAAAATAAGGCGATATCAAGTTTTCCTAATAATTCTGAGTCCTAAGAGGCTAGAAGAGGTTATATACCAACTTTTACCCTGGGTTCACACCTGAGCGTTTTACAGCGCGTTCAAACGCGCTGTAAAACGCTCAACAGATTAAAACCAATGCATCCCTATGGGAGTGGTTCACACTTGAGCGTTTTACAGCGCGTTTGAACGCGCTGTAAAACGCATAGCCATAAACAAGTACTTGAGCTTCTTTTGGGGGCGTTTGGCAGCGTTTTGTGATTGACACCACAGTAGTCAATCACAAGAGCCTTAGCGTCTGTAGCAGCGTTTCCTATTTGCAAAAACGCGCAAAAAAACGCGCGTCAAAAACGCGCGTAAAACGCGCGTTTTTGGAACGCTCAGGTCTGAACCCAGGGTTAGGGAAACTGGAGGAACTTTAGTTCGGCTCGAACCAAGTCCCAACTGAACTTTAAAAACAATTGGGACTTGAAATGAATCTCGAGTGGTTCGCTCATCTCTAATGTGAACTCATCATAGACACAGATTACATATTGTATCGCTACACCTATTTCTATGTATCTACTATAGTATATCTCTTTAGTAGGATGCCTAATACTTGTCTTTGCGCCAACAGGTAGCAACTATCCCAGTCATAAGGCAGCACGGCCATCTCTAATGGACTGCAGGGTGGTCAAAACCATGGAAACAAGCAGTGCATAATGTGATGCAAAAAAGAATTCAGCCAGTAATACATTAGTAAGTGCCTTGCATTAACTTCCTCTACATGATAAATGCTACTTGCTGAGGTGAGACAACCCCTTTAAGCTTGCCCACCATCGGATTGTTGGTTGAGTAGAGTTGTTTCCTGGCCATGCATTCCGTTATCAATGGCTGACGATTGAGAGGTAGAGGAAAAGTCTGAGCAGGAGAATAGGATTGTTGTCTAGCCTACAATAGACACCACTTGGTCTCCATAATAGAAATAGTACTCGCCCAACAGTTCCCCCCAAGGCCTTGTAACCAGCGATGCTGTTCCCATCTGCTTTGCTTTGCTACAGGGATTTTTTCATGAAAGACCTAATTGCTGATGTGAGTTTAGCTTAACTGTTTTCCTAGCTTTGCAGCATAAGCCTATTTAAAAGGCTGGAAGGCACCCTGGCCAATCAGCTGTAAAAAAAAATACTTCAGTGCCCATATGGATTTTTGGCTCTTCCAACTGTTAACCTTTACCTTGTCATATATTCTACTGGCTTAAGTCCTCTTTCTGTGAAAACACTTATATGTTGTTGAGAGTCAGTCTCTCTGAGTGCCTTGTGGAAATACTGAAAGCAGTAACAGAATGGGTAGATTTAAAAAATATATATATTTTGTAACTATACCCTAAAAGGAACCAGTAAAATCTATATTTTAGTTGAGATTGTCACTTTTTGCAAGGAAGCATGTTAATCTATTGAGAAAAACTGATTATTATAACATAGAGCAGGGATCAGCAACCTCTGGCACACCAGCTTTTCATAAACTACAACTCCCAGAATTCTTCATTCACTTCTTTGGGAGTACCCCTTTACAGTAGTAAAGCCCTCTGTGCCCCCTTCATAGTAGTAATGCCCTCTGTGCCCCCTTCATAGAACTAATGACCTCTGTGCCCCCTTTACAGTAGAAATGCCCTCTGTGCCTCCTTCACAGCAGTAATGCCCTCTGTGCCCCATCACAGTAGTAATGCCCTATGTGCCCCCTTCACAGTACTAATGCCCTCTGTGCCCCCTCTGTGTTAATAAAACAAAAAACTGTAACTACTCATCCTGTCCCGTTTCTGATGCTCAAATCCAGTTCTTCCCTGCAGATACAGATCACTGTGAAGCACTGTGTGGGAGGAGCATGGGCAGATTCCCGGGCTGCAGACTCCTCCCATACAGGCCAACAGCATGATCTGTGTCTGCAGGAAGAGTGAGGAAACAGTGAAACAGTTAGTGTGTCAGTATGACAGGCAGGTCTCATGCAGTATATGGACATGTGCATAGTCATGCAGACCAGCAACAGTACTAGCTAACCTCTAGCTAAACCAAAATAAAAGTATATAGCATGTCTGTGAAGGTTCTCATTAATCCAAGTCATGGTATATCTGTAAAGAATAAATCAAGGCAACTGGACTTGCTGTAGATTTCTTGAAAACGTTTCACTCGTCCTTCCAATGAGCTTTCTCAATTCTGAGTGACTTGTACAAGAATTCTCTGGGAATAAATATGTAGCTGAATCAACATCTGGTAATTAGGTCATTATACCCAGCATGGGGTCAAAGGTGTTGATTCTATAGTCCTAATTGGAGTCAGTAAGTGATAATGACCTCCCAGAAAAAGGTTGAATAGAGGTGGGGGGGTTAGACATCTATTATCTGCCACTTACAATGCTGTTTTGAAACCTTTTTCTGGTCATTATCACCTACTGTCTCCAATTAGGACCATGGAATCAACACCTTTGATCCCATGCTGGATATATTGACCTAATTACCAGATATTGATTCAGTTACATATTTATTCTCAGAGAATTCTTGTACAAGTCACTCAGAATTGAGAAAGCTCATTGGAAGAACGAGTGAAACGTTTTCAAGAAATCTACAGCAAGTCCAGTTGCTTTGATTTATTCTTTACAGATAAAAGTATACAGCAGTCTTTAGTAAAAGAAAAAAAAAACACTGTGTGCCCCTCCAAGACCTGTGTCCCAATGACTCTTTAGAGGAACAAAATAAGGGCATGGAGAAAAAGTTAGTGGAGTAGTGGAGAACACATGGTTCCTTAAAGCCATGTTATAGCAGTGCAAACACATGAATTGTGAATCACTTCTGTTAGCTGTAAAATCACTGTGTGTTAGGTTCAGTTCACACTGAAATATACCTATCAAGAAACTACCAGACCGCATAAGATATAGGTAGACTTTGTTAACACAACACATAAAGGACAATACATACATAGAGAACAGGTGCAGGGAAAGGCGGCATCCACAGGAGGAAGACACAAGGGCAGTGATTCAATATGATATCCTCATATAACTAACAATAAAGTGCAAGTGCATAGTGCCAAAATTGTCAAACATATATAACCTAGAATCAATGACCCATTATGTGCTTCCTCCAGGATGTGGCCAGCCCCAACATGCGTTTCATCTGGGGAGGAAGAGAAGAAGCGCTGGGAGATGAGCTGTCAGTGAGTGACAGAACCACAGCTTCCCGGGGCTCCAGTAATGAGTGCTTTCATCTGTATTGATGAAAGCGCTCATTGCTTCTGGCACCCTCCTGACAGCAGGCACCCAGGTCAGATCACCCCCCTCCCCCTTTGCACGCCACTGGCCACTGATTATACTAAAGTGAGAAAGAGCTGTATCATTTTATATTGTCTGCTGCTTCCAAATAGATTGATAGATAACCTATTTTGTTAGCCACTGATACAAGTAGTGGCCCAGTCACAGAGTAGGGAGGGTGTCAGCACTAAGTTTGTGTTGACGTCACTGTTTGTTTATTTTTCTGATCAGTCAGAAGTCAGAAGAACAACCCAAAAAAAAAAAAAAACAGATGCTGTCTTTTGAGCATCTGCCTTCACAGGCAAGGCCAGCGCACCCATAAGCAGAGTATGCCACCGTGTAGAGCGCACTCTTGCTGGGGGCGTGAGCACTTCCCTAGTGTGAGTCCCTCTGGTGTAGCGTGGCCGAGCTCTGTACGGTCCGTGGGTACAGGAGTTTTTGTTTTCTGTACCTGTCCGGACTGACGGGAAATGCTTCTGTACCCGCGGACCCGTACAGAGCTCTGCCACGCTACACCAGATGGACTGCCAGGAGGGACAGAGTGACACAAGGGGGAAGGGGGGAATGAGAGTGAGAAGAAGGGGGGCCACACCACACCAGAGGGACTGACAGGAGGGAACAGAGTGACACAAGGGGGGTAAGAAAGAGAGTGACAAGGGAGGGAAGGCAGAATGAGAGTAATGAGGGGGTGGGGGGAATGAGAGTGACAAGAAGGGGGAAAGAGTGACACAAGGGAGGGGGGTAAGAAAGAGAGTGACTAGGGAGGGAAGGGGGAATGAGAGTAATGGGGGGGGGTGGGAATGAGAGTGACAAGAAGGGGGAACGAGTGACTAGGGGGGGGGGAGAGATTGACATCCATCACACACACACACACTGAAACACAATGCATCTCATAGGCTCCATTCACACGTCCAAGTGTGTTTTGCGGATCTGTAAAACACAGAAACCGGCAATGTGTATTCCTCATTTTGCGGACCGCACATCACTGGCACTCTCATAGAAAATGTATTTTCTTGTCTGCAATTGCAGACAAGAATAGGACATGTTCTATTTTTTTGCGGGACCCGGAAGTTTGGATAGAAATAAATTGGTCTGCAATTCCGTTCCGCAATATGCGGAACAGAATTGTGGACGTGTGAATGGAGCCTTACACATGCAAACACAGATTCACACAACGCACTCCGTACACACATTCAGAAACACACAACACATACCTTATACACAAACACAGATTTCTTTCTATCCCTTACACACACACACTGCATCCACTACACACACACACTGCATCCACTACACACACTGCACACCCGTACACACACACACACACTGCATCCACTCCACACACTGCATCCACCACACACACACACTGCATCCACTACACACACACTGCACCCCTTACACACACACACACACACTGCATCCACTCCACACACTGCATCCACTCCACACACTGCTATCCCTATACACTACATCCCATAAGCACACACATTAGATTCTCTACAGCAACACATAACACATCCCCTACACACTTCACCCACTGTGAACAAACTCATGGGTGGAATATGTAGGTGGAATTATGGGTGGGCCTTATGGGCATAATCACCGTCAGGCCTTGGGGCCCAGACCTTGAGCTGTGTAAAGGGCCCCAAAAAAATGGAGCTGCTTCCCTTTCTCACAGAACATTGATTTTTGCCTCCAGAAAGCCTGTTCTACATCAGAACAGTGGAGCCGGACTGCAGCCAGAGCCCATCATCATCCTCATCTGGGTGTAAGTAGGCAATCTAGTATATTATTCGTGGCACTAGTCTCTAATTTACCTTACATTAAAGGGACACTATAGTCCCCAGAACCACTGCCGCTTAATGTAATGGCTCTGGTCTTTGTAGCCTGTCCCTGCAGGCTTTTTAATGTAAACACAGCGTTAGTTAATATGGCAGATCACATCGTGATGTCACATGGGGGGGGGGGCAAACTTTTATTTTGCCTAGGGCGGCAAAAATCTTTGCGCTGGCCCTGTTCACACGGTCAGTAGTTGGTCAGTAATTGATCAGTATCTGTAAGGCAAAAACAGGAGTGGATACAAAACAGGGGTGACATGTGAAGGAAATATTTGTATGTCTTCTGTGTTTTGGACCCACTCCTGCTTTTGGCTTGCAAATCATGATGAAATCCAGATGCAAAATACTGACCATGTGATCAAGGCCTTATGGATGCTCCAAAGACAGGTTCCATTGTGTTTTTCATTTTTTTGTTCTTCTGATGGATCAGAAGAAAGGTAAAATAAATGGTGATGTCAACTAGGCTAAACATAGACAATAAAGGCCTTGTCACAGAGTGGTGAGGGTGGCAACAGCATGAGGAGTCAACAAAGTAGCCCATTCACAGAGTGTTGAGGGTGGGAACAGTATGATGAGTCAACATAATGGCCTAGTGACAGTGTGTGTGTGTGGTGGTGGGGGGGGGGGGGGCAACAGCAGTGAAGGTAACAGCACAAGATGGTGGTAGTTGGAGAAGATGGCAGCTGAGGCAGCAGGTGTGTGGCATCAGACGGGTGACAACATCAGAAGAATGGCTGAAGCCTGTGGCTAAATGTAATGGGCCATATTTCACAATGTTCTGGTGTGGCAGCATGCTGCAGTCAGAACATTACTGCCAGAGTCTGTCTGTTGTATCAGGCACCAGAATGTGGAAGTCCTGGCTGATCCATGCCTGATTCATCTTTAAAAAACATTAATCTCTCAACATTTTGTGTTGAAAGGTGAGTTCTCTTTGGGAAAACACGGCCTATTGCGGCCACAATTCTATTTTGAAAAATAAGCACAAAATCAAGGGCACACCGGTATTAAACACCTGGGATCACATCCAAAAAAAGAGTTTATTAAAAATACTAAAAATCACTAAAAATGCGGGCCAATCACTTCATAGAAATTGCATACATACAAGTCTGCCACAAAAAACTTGCCAGAAACTGCCGTAGCAGTCACAGAAAGTGCATCGTGCTAAGTGTTTGAAATATTAATGCAATTAATACATATAGAGTTAATACATATAGAGTAAAACACTCATGTGCAAATGTCCAATCCTGTGCAAAGGTATATCAGTAAAATAATTAAGACTTATAGGTTAATAATATTGATAGTAGGTGCAGTCAAGTAGTGCCGTAAAAATCCGTGCAAAAATCCGTGCAAAAAAATTGGCTAGTGTCCACCTTTTCAGCAGCAGAGTAGAAATATTCAATTGTTTATCTCATTCCTCATAGAAGCAACGCTGGTGCATAATCAGCACATCAATAGTATTAGCGATACCGGTAGCTCACATTTAGTTGTGTTCACCACCCGATGGTGAGAACGGCCGTCTGCCAGCTGCCGACTGCAGCGCTCCCTCCTCCACCTCTCCTCCGTCCCGGGATGCCCGAACCCAGCTACCTTACCGTGATTCCGACGTTCTTGTCCGTCACAGTCTCTGCCCGCCCGCGGCGTCCCACAGGGGGTTCCGGATACACGCAGCGTCCCACGTGTTTCTTCCCACGGCAGTGCTGGGTCCTAGGGCCCTTTCAATATAGGTTGGTTGCAAAGTCTGTTAGTTTCACTGTTTCGTGGCTTCACAGTCTCGTAGGTGCATAGGTGATTAAATGAATCACTATCAGGGACGGAGGGGGATGATGATCTGACACACCACCAATCTACCAGACGCGTTTCGGGGTATACGCCCCTTTTTCAATGGGTTACCTGTGGTGGGTGTTACGTGGATTTATATAGCTGATTCCCTAATCAAACTTGTGTATGAACATAAACCTGGAGTGGATTTCTTTTTCAGTGGACATAGTACCATATTACCAAAAAGTGACCACTTTTCTTCATTTGGCATATATTCCGCATGCATAACATTTCACATTGCTTCAAACATTACCACATAAATAGAGATAAAAGAAAAGAAAAAATATATAAAAATATAAAAAATATAAAAAAATATATATGTTCCTTTGATAGATAAGGTACAGAATTATTGATTGTAGGAACCTCATGTACATGAACCGATGGAGAGGATTCAAACTTGCTTGAAGAACAGAAGGGAGGGAGGTGTGAAGAGAGAAGGGGTCGAGGTGTCGGTAACACGGCCAGACCTCGACCCCCAATCTCCAACACACCACCCCCCTATAAGAATCCAAAAATCTCCATTTCGGCGTTTAATCCTTTTGGAATAATGGTTTAAAACTCAAAAATACGCCTCGATTCTTGTCGTGACATTTGTGACACAAAATTGCCACCCCTCCATGTTTTACTGACTTTTTCAAGGGCAGTAAAAATTAGGCCGGACGGATCACAATTGTGCATCAGCTTAAAATGCTTAGAGACCGAGTGAGCCTCATAGCCTTTTTTGATTTTGGCAATATGTTCGCTCACTCTTTGTTTCAATGTCCTCTTTGTCCGGCCCACATACTGTTTCCGACACGGACATTCCAAAATGTAAATGACCCCTGTGGACTCACATGATAAAAATTCTTTAATTTTATAAACAAACTGATTGGTGGCTGACTTCACTTCTTCTCTTCTTCTAGGAAACGACGTACTTCTACAGTTCGAGCACCGCCCACACCTATAGAAGCCCCTCAAGGTAAGCCAACTTCCCATTTCTCTATTCTTTCGCTGATAATTCTGAACTGTTGGGGCTACTTTATTAGCTAAATTAGCTGCCTTTTTATACACAATCTTTGGTTTTAGTTCCAATAGGGGACCAATCCATCTATCCTTCAGCAAATGTCCCCAGTGTTTCTTTATAATTCTCTCCACCTGTTTATATTGTGAATTAAATGGTAAAATTATCATTAGATTTTCTTTTTCTTTTCTTTCTTGTGTTGTCTCCTCCCTACTAATGAAAAAACTTTTCCTCTCCATACTTTTTACCTTTACCAGAGACTGTTCTACAACTTCTGGTGGGTATTCTTTTTCCAAAAACTGTTCCTTTAGACCCACCGCTTCTTCTTCAAACTGTGTTTCCAAGGTGCAGTTCCGCTTGAGTCTCCGAAATTGACTCGTTGGAACATTAATAAGCCACCTGGGTAGGTGGCAACTATTAAATCTGATATAACTATTTCTTGAAACCGGTTTAAAATGGGTGTTGCACCTTAATTGATTCCCCATTACTTTAATATCAAGATCTAGAAATTCTGCTGCCTCTTTACTTATGGATGGTGTAAAAACTAGATTTTTTTCATTGTGATTGATAGATATCAAAAATTCATTGAGTGACAAATCGTCCCCACGCCAGATAAAAATAATATCATCAATATACCGTCGCCAGAGGACCAGATCCGTCCCGAGCCTGGGTAAGATGACCTCAGATTCCCATTGGGCCAAAAATAGATTGGCATAGCTCGGGGCGAATCTGGTCCCCATGACGGTCCCGGTTTTCTGTAGATAAAAAACACCATCATAACAAAAATAATTATGAGTTAGAATGAATTCTATCCCATCCAAAAGGAATTTCACTTGTTCTTCTAAAATTTCTTCTTCCTTTATAAGTTGTTTGTATAGGGCCTCAATACCAGCCTTATGTTCTATTATTGTATACAATGACCCTACATCTAGGGTTCCAATAGTCCATGTATCTTCCCATTTCAATATTTCTAAAACTGATATGATGTCCGTTGTATCGCGTATATAAGAAGGGACTTTTTTAACATAGGGTTGTAACCATCTGTCTAAGTATTGGGATAGGTTTGACGTGATGGAGTTGATACCTGACACTATGGAGCGTCCGGGGTTTTTTTTAAGTCCTTATGGATCTTTGGTATACAGTAAAAGGCGGGAATACGTTTTTCCGTACTTAAAATAAATTTTGCTTCCCTTTCCAATAAAATTCCCATTTCCCTTCCTTTTTGACAGTATTCCCTTAATGACACATAAAATTCCTCAGTTGGATCTCTTTTTAATTGGACGTATGTTGTCTCGTCATTAAGTTGTCTGAGACACTCTTCCTGGTATTTGTTTGTGTCCTGGACCACAATAGCCCCCCCTTTGTCCGCTGGTCTGATTACTATTTGTTCCATCTCCTGCAATTGTTTAATGGCCATTACCTCGTTTTTTGACAAATTATTATTAATTCTTTTTTGTCCCATACCCCTTATTTCTCGTTCTACGTTCATTCTAAATGTGGTCATTTCATCGCTAATTTCTTGTCTTGGATATTGTGTTGATTTAGCTTTTAGATCAGTGTATTTAAATTTTTTTGTAATGGTCTGATCATAATTTTCCAAAATTGGATTTTTTAGAAAATATTTTTTGAGGCACAGCTTTCTTAAAAACTTTTCGACTCCAATATAAGTAGCAAATTTATCCACAGAATTAGTGGGTGCAAATTTGGTCCCCTATTGGAACTAAAACCAAAGATTGTGTATAAAAAGGCAGCTAATTTAGCTAATAAAGTAGCCCCAACAGTACAGAATTATCAGCGAAAGAATAGAGAAATGGGAAGTTGGCTTACCTTGAGGGGCTTCTATAGGTGTGGGCGGTGCTCGAACTGTAGAAGTACGTCGTTTCCTAGAAGAAGAGAAGAAGTGAAGTCAGCCACCAATCAGTTTGTTTATAAAATTAAAGAATTTTTATCATGTGAGTCCACAGGGGTCATTTACATTTTGGAATGTCCGTGTCGGAAACAGTATGTGGGCCGGACAAAGAGAACATTGAAACAAAGAGTGAGCGAACATATTGCCAAAATCAAAAAAGGCTATGAGGCTCACTCGGTCTCTAAGCATTTTAAGCTGATGCACAATTGTGATCCGTCCGGCCTAATTTTTACTGCCCTTGAAAAAGTCAGTAAAACATGGAGGGGTGGCAATTTTGTGTCACAAATGTCACGACAAGAATCGAGGCGTATTTTTGAGTTTTAAACCATTATTCCAAAAGGATTAAACGCCGAAATGGAGATTTTGGATTCTTATAGGGGGTGGTGTGTTGGAGATTGGGGGTCGAGGTCTGGCCGTGTTACCGACACCTCGACCCCTTCTCTCCTCACACCTCCCTCCCTTCTGTTCTTCAAGCAAGTTTGAATCCTCTCCATCGGTTCATGTACATGAGGTTCCTACAATCAATAATTCTGTACCTTATCTATCAAAAGAACATATATATTTTTTTATATTTTTTATATTTTTATATATTTTTTCTTTTCTTTTATCTCTATTTATGTGGTAATGTTTGAAGCAATGTGAAATGTTATGCATGCGGAATATATGCCAAATGAAGAAAAGTGGTCACTTTTTGGTAATATGGTACTATGTCCACTGAAAAAGAAATCCACTCCAGGTTTATGTTCATACACAAGTTTGATTAGGGAATCAGCTATATAAATCCACGTAACACCCACCACAGGTAACCCATTGAAAAAGGGGCGTATACCCCGAAACGCGTTTGGGAGATTGGTGGTGTGTCAGATCATCATCCCCCTCCGTCCCTGATAGTGATTCATTTAATCACCTATGCACCTACGAGACTGTGAAGCCACGAAACAGTGAAACTAACAGACTTTGCAACCAACCTATATTGAAAGGGCCCTAGGACCCAGCACTGCCGTGGGAAGAAACACGTGGGACGCTGCGTGTATCCGGAACCCCCTGTGGGACGCCGCGGGCGGGCAGAGACTGTGACGGACAAGAACTTCGGAATCACGGAAAGGTAGCTGGGTTCGGGCATCCCGGGACGGAGGAGAGGTGGAGGAGGGAGCGCTGCAGTCGGCAGCTGGCAGACGGCCGTTCTCACCATCGGGTGGTGAACACAACTAAATGTGAGCTACCGGTATCGCTAATACTATTGATGTGCTGATTATGCACCAGCGTTGCTTCTATGAGGAATGAGATAAACAATTGAATATTTCTACTCTGCTGCTGAAAAGGTGGACACTAGCCAATTTTTTTGCACGGATTTTTGCACGGATTTTTACGGCACTACTTGACTGCACCTACTATCAATATTATTAACCTATAAGTCTTAATTATTTTACTGATATACCTTTGCACAGGATTGGACATTTGCACATGAGTGTTTTACTCTATATGTATTAACTCTATATGTATTAATTGCATTAATATTTCAAACACTTAGCACGATGCACTTTCTGTGACTGCTACGGCAGTTTCTGGCAAGTTTTTTGTGGCAGACTTGTATGTATGCAATTTCTATGAAGTGATTGGCCCGCATTTTTAGTGATTTTTAGTATTTTTTAATAAACTCTTTTTTTGGATGTGATCCCAGGTGTTTAATACCGGTGTGCCCTTGATTTTGTACTTATTTTTGATACTTTTGCCAGTCGATGGGTCTGGACTTTTACAAGTGAGCACCCGGGTGGTATCTGAACTAATTGGGTGTAGCCGTCCTATCGTTTTCCTGCTACCACAATTCTATTTTGGCAACCCAGTATTCCAGGAGATCTGGGGTGACAGGGTGCAGGCTCAAGTTTCTTCCAATGGAGCTGGTGCTCCTCCTGATTAGTGTTGGTCGAGCACCAAAGTGCTCGTGTATAACACTTTGCGGTGCTCGTGTGCTCTATCTACTAATTGCCTTGTATATACAGAAAAATAATTGCTATAATACTGCTCCCAATATACTAATACCCACCAAGGGAGAGAAAGAAACGGAGAGATAATACTACATCCTTTTTATAACACTATGACTACCATAGTATTGCCTTCTATATTTAAGAATATAACTACTACTGAAGAAGAAGTAGGCGTTACTTCGAAATGCGTCTGGAGTGAACGGTACCCCGATGGAATTCCTAACCTAAAGCTCCAGAGCATAATCTAATAAGAATCTTACAGTTAATACTGACACCGAATCCAGCTGGAGAGGGATTCCAACAATAACCTGCAGTGAGTTATACATGGTCCGGACTGTTAGCGCTACGAAAAGCCGGAAGTAATATATCAGTCACACACCACACGTGGGACGCCGATCTCAGCGCAACTCCGATACCGGCCGATTGCCAGGAGGACCGGCAGGAGTATAACGTGCGGGACGCCGCACCTGATCTTATCTGAGCGGCTACCACGGGGAACTAGTGAGCAGAGAATACCCTGCAACTGTGCGTACACAGCAAAGGCTTAAACTGACTGCCAACTAACACATTGACTCAGATTGCAATAGATAAATATATTAATGCGGTAATATAGTGTGGGCTGAGTGAATAAAACTATATAAAGCCATGTTAAATGTATCACGATTGGATTCAACCACATTGTGAATACCAGGTGAAGAGACATTGAATGTTAAAGTCAAAAGTGGACATTTTTCCAATATAAACGGCACAAGGGTATCGATGTAAAATACAGGCCTTGAACAAACAGCGAATTATATATTGTCCTATTGTAGTAAGTTGATATCAGCCTATAAGTCAATACCGATACCTTAGCTATTTGAAATTGAATGCTATAATTGGTAAATGTACTGTTACATGATAACTCATGTGCGACCTGTGGTTATCTATTGAACATACGGGATTCAGACATACAAGTCCAATCACATATTCTTAATAAGATCTGTATGCACAGTAGACAACTATAGTACTGCAACTAAGGTTGCGGATCATTTTTATTTTTATTTTATTTATTTATTTTTATTTTATTTTTTTTCATATTTTTTATTTTCATTACAGCATAATAGAATTACTACAAGTCAATATCGATACCTACAGCTTTTTAGGATTGTATTTGTAGGTTATAATTGGTAAATATATTGTTACATGATAACCCATATGCGATCTATGGCTGTCTATTGAACATACGGGATCCAGACAAAAAAAGTCCAAGAATTTAACCTCAACAAGATCTGTATGCACGGTAGACAATTATAGTATTGCAACCAAGGTTGTGGATTATTTACAATTCTATTTTTATTTAAAAAAACATCTAAAGAATGATGTAGTTGTTATAATAAAGCTTTACTAACACTATAAAAAGGATTCCGTGTGGATTCTGGATGCAGGAGTGCCCCACGTATACCATTGAAGTGAGACATAAATTTTCCAGGTGAGTCTGTTTTAGTGGGAGCACCCTTGCCTTGTGAAATCCAGGGTGAGCCTTTTCAAGTTTTGAATATCGCCATAACTACTATAATACTGCTCCCAATTTATTAATTCCTACAAAGGAGGAGAGAGAGAGAGATAGATAGAGAGAGATAGAAATAGAGATAGAGAGATAGAGAGATAGAGAGAGAGAGAGATAGAGAGATAGAGAGAGAGAGAGAGAGATAGACTTAATATTACACTAATATACTCAACTATATATATTTGTTTTCTGGATATCAGTATATACAAATTTTCTGGACCTTGGTATATTTTACATTGGTACAGATCTCTTTTCTGTGAATTCCCTATTATAGAAAGTCCCTAGTATGTGAAATACGCAGGCGTTTCCCATATTGTATTCAGAGGGAATATTCAAATTAGCTTTTCAGAGCCTATCTGAAGACAGAAGATGTTAGGCACGACACAAGCATGACGTGAGCATGTTTAATAGGCTGGAAGGCGTCTCTGCCAATCAGCTATAAGAAAATAATGTGGTGCTCATACGGGTTCTGTTAACCTGTGTCTTGTTATATATTACAAAGGCTAACGTCCCCTTTCTATAGATTTCATAACATGTTTTCTATATTCATTTCTGGATCTCAGTATATACAGATCTTCTGGACCTTGTCATATTCTATAAAGGCTCAAGTCTATGGCAGCAGATGTAAGACCTAATAATTTACATAGATTTTCATAGAAGTCAAGAGGTGCTTTGTGTGTGTATGTATATCAACCAGTCTGAGAGAGAGACTTATGACCAATATCTCAACTAGTCTCCATGAGAGAGAGAGAGAGAGAGAGAGAGAGAGAGAGTCCTATCCTATGTACAAGAAGATAACTACTGTAATACTTAGACCTACTAAGAGAGAGAGATTAAAATACTGTCTCCTACGTACGAGAATATAACTACTGTAATGCTTTAAGCTGCTAAGGGAGGGAGAGAAAGAGAGAGAGACTCTAATACTGCTGTTTTTAAGAACAGACTGAGACTGAGTGACAGATACAGAGACTGACACTATAATCCTGTCTCCTATGAACAAGAATATGACTACTAAAGGATTGCCTTTTATATACAAGAATATAAATGCTATAATACTGCTTCCAATATACTAATACCCACAAAGCGAGAGAAAATGAGAGAGAGATAATACTACCTCCTTTTTATAACAATATGGCTACTATAATATTACCTATAATATAACTACTATAAAATAAATAACTACTATAATACTGCTTTGAATTTACTAATTACCACCAAGGGGGATAGATAGAGAGATAGTATAATACTGTATGCTATGTACAAGAATATAACTACTGTAATACTTAGACCTACTAAGGGAGAGAGATATACTATAATACTGTCTTCTATGTACAATAATAATGTACTCTATGTACAGAATATAACTTTTTATTAAAGAGATATTCCAGAGCTCGGCTATCTTCGGCGGCCCCATAGAAATGAATTGATGGGGGCTGCACATGCACAGTGCGCCTTCTGTTCATTGCCCCCTCTCCATGCTCATTGTAGTTGCGGGTCCCAGAGGTGGGACCTGAACCTATCAGACAACGGGGGCATATTCTAGTAATATGCCCCCATTGTCTGAGATGGCAAAACCCCTTTAAAGGAGAGAGAGAGACTATAATACTGTCTCTTATCTACTGACCCTCACATGGATACAAAGATCTTACCATTCATTTCTACATTTGTTCTGCTGGATTTATTTTAAGATAGAAGATCCGGGGGCATGTCCTTCTTCAAGGGGGCATGTTCTTTCTACTGCAGCTGGAAGCAGTTGAAGGATTGAACTGAGCATGTGCATCCACCTCAGTGGACACAGAAAATTGAAAAATAATAAACAGCACATAGCGCTATACAGATAGATTTATTGTAATAACTCAGTGGCTATACCATATTTTTAATTATAAGCAATTACAAAAGTATTCAGTTCCAGGTGCTGGTTTAAGAAAATGTAGAAAACATTTTGTGGGATGACTCCTTTAAGGTCCAGAATGTGTATACTATAAAAAATAAAGGATGCTCAGCTCTTTCAAGCAGCTCCTAAACAAAGCCAATAGTCCCTCCCCAATGCTTTCGGAAGTATAACATCCCATCTATTATATGCACCACTCCAGTCATTCATGATTGCTGAGATTCATGTAAAGATGGGTGAGGTGTCATACTTCTGGTCCAAAGAGGGCTGGAAGCAGTGGTGACAGAACTGGAACAGAGTTGTTTGGAAGAGGTGTCTTTTATTTCTTTATTGCAGAGGTGTAGCTAGGCTTCCCTGAACCCGGGGCATGGAATCAGATTTGCGCCCCTCACCCCCCTTTACCCCATGCCCATTGCAAATATTTTTTTACACTAAGCCACACCTCTAACTCCACCCAATGCATAACTATACTCACTCAGTCCCACCAAATAGAAATTATAATCCGGCACACGGCTGTCCCATTACTACTTGCAATAAACGAAAGACCCAATTGTTCCTACCATATCCAGGGTGTCACTGGTGTGTCAGTGTGATGTACGCTAGATTCAGAACAAGGTCCCTGTGGTGATAAAGCAAAAATAATAATCAGATAAGGGATGGTGACTGTACCTGGTAAATACCTACAACGGGGGAGTGTGCTGGACTTGTAAGAATGAGCCATTCCAATGTATATCTAGGTCATTTCCCCTTGGTGCTACTACACAGTACTCATGCCCACATTGTGCCTCCTCGCAGTTAGAGTTGAGCGAACACCTGGAAGTTCGGGTTCGGCGAGTTCGGCCGAACTTCCGGGAAAAGTTCGGGTTCGGGATCCGAACTCGACCCGAACTTCATCCCGAACCCGAACCCCTCAGTGACTTAGGCCTTTGGACCCAGACAGAGGAGAGAGGTCAGAGATTAGCTTCATATCCCCCAGCACAGCAGAAGACCGCTTTATTTGACTTAGGCCTCAGCACCCAGACAGAGGACAGAGGTAGCATGGCAGAGGTTATGGCTTCATGTCACCCGATAGTTTAACAGGCCACTTTCATCTAGTTAGGCCCCGGCGCCCAGACAGAGGAGAGTTTCATTCAACTGTGGGTTACATAAAATTTGTATTAAATAAAGAAGTGGCCCGTAGTACAACAAGACATGTTTTAGGCAGTTATTAAGGACTACTCTGCACAAGGGAGGGACAGGTCCTGTGGGATCCATGCCTGGTTCATCTTTATGAGCGTCAGCTTGTCCACATTGGCTGTGGACAGGCGGCTGCGCTTGTCAGTAATGGCGCCCCCGCTGTGCTGAATACGCGTTCTGATAAAACGCTGGCCGCCAGGCAGGAAAGCACCTCCAAGGCATAACATGCTAACTCTGGCCACGTGGACAATTTTGAAACCCAGAAGTTGAATGGGGCCGAACCGTCCGTCAGTACGTGGAGGGGTGTGCAGACATACTGTTCAACCATGTAAGTGAAATGCTGCCTCCTGCTAACACGTTCCGTATCAGGTGGTGGGGCAGTTAGCTGTGGCGTGGAGACAAAGCTTTTCCACATTTCTGCCATGCTAACCCTGCCCTCAGAGGAGCTGGCCGTGACACTGCTGCATGGGCGACCTCTAGCTCCTCCTCTGCCTTGGCCTTGGCCTTCCACCTGTTCCCCTGTGACAGTTGGGAATGCTCTCAGGAGCGCGTGTACCAGCGTGCGCTTGTACTCGCGCATCTTCCTATCACGCTCCAGTGCAGGAAGTAAAGTGGGCACATTGTCTTTGTACCGGGGATCCAGCAGGGTGGCCACCCAGTAGTCAGCACACGTTAAAATGTGGGCAACTCTGCTGTCGTTGCGCAGGCACTGCAGCATGTAATCGCTCATGTGTGCCAGGCTCCCCAGAGGTAAGGACAAGCTGTCCTCTGTGGGAGGCGTATCGTCATCGTCCACCGTATCCCCCCAGCCACGCACTAGTGATGGGCCTGAGCTGTGTGGGCTGCCACCCTGCTGTGAACCTGCTTCATCCTCGTCCTCCTCCACCTCCTCCTCATCCTCCTCGTCCTCCATTAGAGTGCCTTGGCTAGCGACTTTTGAACCTGCCCTCTGCTGCTTCAAAAAACCTCCCTCTGAGCTACTTCTAACAGACTGGCCTGAAAGTCTTAGAAACGAGCCCTCCTCCTCCTCCTCCTCCACCTGGGCCACCTCCTCTTCCATCATTGCCCTAAGCGTTTTCTCTAGGAGACATAGAATTGGTATTGTAACGCTGATAACAGTGTCATCGCCACTGGCCATGTTGGTGGAGTACTCAAAGCAGTGCAGCAGGGCACACAGGTCTCGCATGGAGGCCCAATCATTGGTGGTGAAGTGGTGCCGTTCCGCGAGTACGACTGACGCAGGCGTGCTGCAGCTGAAACTCCACTATGGCCTGCTGCTGCTCGCACAGTCTCTCCAGCATGTGCAAGGTGGAGTTCCACCGGGTGGGCACGTCGCATATGAGGCGGTGAGCGGGAAGGCCGAAGTTCCGCTGTAGCGCAGACAGTCGAGCAGCGGCAGGATGTGAACGCCGGAGCGCGCACAGGCGGCCCGCACTTTATGCAGCAGCTCTGACATGTTGGGGTAGTGGTGAATGAACCTCTGCACCACCAAATTCAGCACATGCGCCAGGCAAGGGATGTGCGTCAAACCGGCTAGTCCCAGAGCTGCCACGAGATTTCGCCCATTATCGCATACCACCAGGCCTGGCTTGAGGCCCACCGGCAGCAACCACTCGTCCGTCTGTTGTTCAATACCCCGCCACAACTCCTGCGCGGTGTGGGGCCTGTCCCCCAAACATAAGAGTTTCAGAATGGCCTGCTGACGTTTACCCCGGGCTGTGCTGAAGTTGGTGGTGAAGGTGTGTGGCTGACAGGAGGAGCTGGTGGAAGCAGTGGAGGAGGAAGCCAAGTAGGAGGAGGAGGCTACAAGAGGCAGAGAATGATGCCCTGCGATCCTAGGTGGCGGAAGGACGTGCGCCAAGGAACTCTCCGCCTGGGGCCCAGCCGCCACTACATTTACCCAGTGTGCAGTTAGTGAGATATAGCGTCCTTGGCCGTGCTTACTGGTCCACGTATCTGTGGTTAGGTGGACCTTGGCACAAATGGTGTTGCGCAGTGCACACTTGATTTTATCAGACACTTGCATGTGCAGGGAAGACACGGCTGTCTTGGAGAAGTAGTGGCGGCTGGGAACCACATACTGGGGGACAGCCATGGCCATCAGCTGTTTGAAGCTGTCTGTGTCCACCAGCCGGAATGACAGCATTTCAAAGGCCAGTAGTTTAGAAATGCTGGCATTCAGGCCAAGGGCTCGAGGGTGACTAGGTGGGAATTTGCGCTTCCTCTCAAAGGTTTGAGAGATGGAGAGCTGAACGCTGCTGTGTGAAATAGTGGACCCAAGGTGACGGTGGCGGTGGTGGTGGTGGTGTCGGTGGCACATCCTCTGTTTGCTGCTCGGCAGATGGCAACATTCCTCTCGAGGCGGAAGCCGAGGCAGCAGCGGTAGAGGGAGCAGGGGGAGCCTGAGCGGGTTCCTTGTTTTTAAGGTGTGTACTCCACTGCAGTTCATGCTTTGCATGTAGATGCCTGATCATGCAGGTGGTGCTCAGGTTAAGAACGTTAATGCCTCGCCTCAGGGTCTGATGGCACAGCGTGCAAATCACTCTGGTCTTGTCGTCAGCACATTGTTTGAAGAAGTGCCATGCCAGGGAACTCCTTGAAGATGCCTTTGGGGTGCTGGGTCCCTGTTGGCGCTGGCCAATAGCAGGCGAACTCTCTGGACGGCGGCTGTTCTGCTTTTGCCCCCTGCTCCCTCTTTGGCTTCGCTGTTGTCTCGGTCTCACCACTGCCTCTTCCTCTGAACTATTTAAGTCAGCGGCACGACCTTCAGTCCATGTGGGGTCTAAGACCTCATCGTCCTCTGCATCGTCTTCCACCCAGTCTTCCTCCCTGACCTCCTCCTGTTCAGTTTGCACACTGCAATAAGACGCGGCAGTGGGCACCAGTGTTTCGTCATCATCAGAGACTCAGTCACTCTGCTGTGGTGGTATTCCCATGTCCTCATCATCTGGATACATAAGTGGTTGTGCGTCAGTGCATGGAATGTCTTCCACCGCTGGGGAAGGGCTAGGTGGACGCCCCTGGGAAACCGTGTGAGCAGACTCTTCCAACAGAATAAGAGACTGCTGCATAACTTGAGGCTCAGACAGTTTCTCTGATATGCATGGGGGTGATGTGACAGACTGATGGGCTTGGTTTTCAGGTGCCACCTGTGCGCTTTCCGCAGAAGACTGGGTGGAAGACAATGTGGTGAACGTGCTGGAAGCACTGTCGGCCACCCAATCGACTAATGCCTGTACCTGCTCCGGCCTTACCATCCTCATAACGGCATTGGGCCCCACCAAATATTAATTGTTGTTGTCAATAATTCTGCCGGCTACTTGAGGGAGTTGGTTCACTACTTTGTGCGCCTGAGGCCGAACGACCACATGCTCTGCCAGTAACAGAGGCTCCACGGACACCACCACGACCGCATCCTCGTCCCATAATAGAATATTTCCTCATTGTTGTGATTCAACTCGCACCACAATAAAATATATAATTTTTTAGCCCCAAAATTCCCACACTGGAAGATATACCGTAATTCCTTTTTCTGGTATTAATTACAAGAAGACTGCTGCAAATTGGACACCAGAATTTTTTAAATGCTACTTATGTTAAATGAATTCCCACAGTGGGAGAACTATTTCCTTTTCAAAGGAGTAACAACGTGCGGCCTACTATTTCGGGTGTCACCAACACCAGATTGATTAAATTGGCCTTTTGGAACCAAAATGACAACACTGGACACTATAATGCCTTTTTCTGGTATTAATTACAAGAAGACTGCTGCAAATTGGACACCAGAATTTTTTAAATGCTACTTATGTTAAATGAATTCCCACAGTGGGAGAACTATTTCCTTTTCAAAGGAGTAACAACGTGCGGCCTACTATTTCGGGTGTCACCAACACCAGGTTGATTAAATTGGCCTTTTTGGAACCAAAATGACAACACTGGACACTATAATGCCTTTTTCTGGTATTAATTACAAGAGGACTGCTGCAAATTGGACACCAGAATTTTTTAAATGCTACTTATGTTAAATGAATTCCCACAGTGGGAGAACTATTTCCTTTTTAAAGGAGTAACAACGTGCGGCCTACTATTTCGGGTGTCACCAACACCAGATTGATTAACCACTTAAGCCCCCCTAGCTTAAACACCCTTAATGACCAGGCCACTTTTTACAATTCCGCACTACACTACTTTCACCGTTTATTGCTCCGTCATGCAACTTACCACCCAAATGAATTTTACCTCCTTTTCTTCTCACTAATAGAGCTTTTATTTGGTGGTATTTCATTGCTGCTGACATTTTTACTTTTTTTGCTATTAATCAAAATTGACCGAAATTTTTACAAAAAAATGACATTTTTCACTTTCTGTTGTAAAATTTTTAAAAAAAAACTACATTTCTATATAAATTTTTCTCTAAATTTATTGTTCTACATGTCTTTGATAAAAAAAAGTCCAATAAGTGTATATTTATTGGTTTGGGTAAAAGTTATAGCGTTTACAAACTATGGTGCAAAAAGTGAATTTCTGCATTTTGAAGCAGCTCTGACTTTCTGAGCACCTGTCATGTTTCTTCAGGTGCTAGAATGTCAGGAAAGTATAAATACCCCCAAATCACACCATTTTAGAAAGAACACACCCCAAAGTATTCATGCGGGAGGGGCATGGTGAGTTCATGTATCATTTCATTTTTTCACAAGTTAGCGGAAAATGACACTTTCTGAGAAAAAAAAAAAGTTTCAATTTCTGCTAACTTCTGGCAAAAAAAAGAAATCTCAGACGGACTCACTATGCCCCTCAGTGAATACCTCAGGGTGTCTACTTTCCGAAAAGGGGTCATTTGTGGGGTGTGTTTACTGTTCTGGCATTTTGGCGGGGCTAAATTGTGAGCCGCCATGTAAAACCTAAAGGTACTCGTTGGAATTTGGGCCCCTTTGCACCCAGGCTGCAAAAAGTGTCACTTATGTGGTATCGCCATACTCAGGAGAAGTAGGGCAATGTGCTTTAGGGTGTATTTTACATATACCCATGCTGGGTGAGAGAAATATCTCTGTAAACTGACAACTTTGTATAAAATTTTTAAAAGTTGTCGTTTACAGAGATATTTTCACACACAGTATAGGTATATATAAAAATACACCCCAAAACACATTGCCCTACTTCTCCTGAGTACGGCGATACCACATGTGTGACACTTTTTGCAGCATGGTGCAAAGGCCTAAAACTAATGAGTACCTTTAGGATTTCAGGGCATTTTTACGCATTTGGATTCCAGACTTCTTCTCAAGCTTTAGGGGCCTCTAAAATGCCAGGACAGTATAAATACCCACATGTGACCCCATTTTGGAAAGAAGACACCCAAGGTATTCCGTGAGGGGTATGGTGAGTTCATGTAAAATTTTATTTTTGTCACAAGTTAGTGGAATATGAGACTTTGTAAAAAACAAAATTAAAAAAATATATATCAATTTCCGCTAACTTGTGCCAAAAATAAAAATTCTGTGAACTCGCCATGCCCCTCACGGAATACCTTGGGGTGTCTTCTTTCCAAAATGGGGTCACATGTGGGGTATTTATACTGACCTGGCATTTTAGGGGCCCCTAAAGCGTGAGAATCCAAATGCGTAAAAATGGCCTGTGAAATCCTAAAGGTACTCATTGGTTTTAGGGCTCCTTTGCGCATATTGGCTGCAAAAAAGTGCCACTCATGTGGTATCGCCGAACTCAGGAGAAGTAGGGCAATGTGTTTTGGGGTGTATTTTTACATATACCCATGCTGCGTGTTTGAAATATTGCTGTAAACGACAACTTTTTACATTTTTTTATTCAAAGTTGTCAATTTACAGAGATATTTCTCACACAAAGTATGGATATATGTAAAAATACACCCCAAAACACATTGCCCTACTTCTCCTGAGTACGGCGATACCACATGAGTGACACTTTTTTGCAGCCAAGATGCGCGTTTTGGTACATTTTGGGAGAATTATTGCCTAAACCTTTTTACAGTATTATTTACTGAAGGAGTGCTTCTTCTGGTCTAACACCAGAATTATGTTTGTTACAGGGAAAGATTTTTTAAATTTATATTTCTGGCAAAAAATAGATAAAAAATTAATTTCTGGCTGACAGTATTGGACCTGGCTGTATTGACACTGGCTAGCCTAGCTGGAACAGCACATTCATGTGATTTGCTATCCAAGTGGGTTACTTTCAGTTTCACCACTGATATATTAAATATATTGGCAGTTAGTAGGGGTGACACAAGCACAGCCAAACCCCTGATGTAGTATATCTATGAAAAAATCGACTATTACATGAGATTAATGGACGCTGTGGCAGCTTTTGCTGGCGCACCACAAGTCCCAAAATGGCCGCCGCCTATCAGCCCAGTAACATGTGCCAGAAAATGGTCTGCCCAGCCAGAAAAAAAATTGACTTTGACTGAGCAGCTGAATCGCTGTTGTTCTGTGTCACAGGAGTAGATTTTTCAATTCTTTGGAGCTTTTCTTTGGACTCTGTGTCAGCTTGAGCTGGCGCACCACAGGTCCCAAAATGGCCGCCGCCGGTCAGCCCAGTTACATGTGCCGGTAAAAATCGATTTGGCCAGTGTAAAAAAAAAAGAAACTTTCAGTGAACAGCTCAGCTGAGTTGTTTTGATTCACTGGTGTAGATCTTTCACTTCTTCTCAGGTTTTTTTCCTCGATTATTCCCTGCCTATCTCGCCCTCACAGCAGCTGCATCTATCCCTGTTCTATTCACATCGGGAGTGAGAACGTCCCGACGTGCGCACAAGCTTATAAAGAGGATGAGTCACATGCTGCACTTGGCCAATCACAGCCTTGCCAATAGTAGGCATGGCTGCGATGGCATCTTAGGGCAAGTAGTATGATGCATGTTGATTGGCTGCTTTGCAGCCTTTCAAAATGCGCCACAAAAAATGACGAACTACAAAACCGAACCCGAATTTTTATGAAAATGTTCGGGTTCGGGTCGTGTCACGAACACCCCAAAATTCGGTACGGACCGGAACTATTCTCGAAATGTGCGCTCAACAACACTAGTGCTATTCGTATACCACTCTTAAGTTCTAATCGCATTCAATTTTAACTTATGCTTTTTTTTGCCAGGCATCGCATTCTATTTTAACTTACTGCTGATGCCTGGCAAAAAAAAAAATAATGCATAAGTTAACATCGAATGCGATTAGAACTTAAGAGTGGGATACGAATAGCACTGCGTGCTAGAACAGCACGCACACGATTATTCAAATTTTTGTATTATCGCGATACAAAACCAAACAGTAAAGTTAAAATCGAATGCAATTAGAACGTGCAGTGTGATGCGATTTATTTGAGTTCTAAGAATCGCATTGCGATTTCTGCTTCAGCCGGATTCCGTGCTAATGGAGCGTCTACATCACCATGGGAACAATGCTAGAATGTACTGTCGGATTTGAGAAGTTGAAATCGCAATGCGATTAAGCAAATATATAAGAATCGCATTGCGATTTCAACGTAATTCAAACATCCGACAGTACATTCTACTGGAGGAGGCGTTCCCATGGTGATCGGTAGCTCAAAGTTGTAATCGCAATGCGATTTCAGCTTTAAGCCTGTACTATTCTGCTATATAGTACTTTCAAAATGCGCCGAGAGAACATGCCGAACTCCGAACCCGAACTTTTACGAAAATGTTCGGGTTCGGGTCCGTGTCACGAACACCCCAAAGTTCGGTACGAACCCGAACTATTCTCGAACTGTTCGCTCAACACTACTCGCAGTCATTATTCCCACATTGTGCCTCCTTTACAGCATAAATGCCAACAATGTGCCCCCCTCACAGTAGTTATGCCCATATTGTGGCCCCTTCAAAATTGTTATGTCCTCCTTGTGGCCCCTTACTGTAGTCATGCGCACCTTTGTGCTTGTCACAGTAGTTATGCCCACTTTTGTGCTCATCACAGTAGTTATGTCCTCCTAGTGGCCCCTCACCGTAGCTATGCCCGCCTTTGTATCCCTCACAGTAGTTATGCCCATCTTTGTACCCCTCACAGTATTATGGCCATCTTTGTGCCCCTCACAGTCACCTTTGCACCCCTCACAGTAGTTATGTCCATCTTTGTGCCCCCTCACAGTAGTTATGCCCAGATATGTTCCCCTTCACTGTAGTTTTGCCTACTTTTGTGAACCCGCCCCCTCCAGCTACATGAAAGAAAAAAAGAATATTTACCCGCTTCCCTGATAACTCACTCCTACATACACATCACACTGCTGGCGGTGAAGGAGGCCAATTTCCGGGCTTTTAGAGCTCCTCCCACAGCCAGCAGTGCAATGTGTGGCCAGATGGGGATATTGCCGGAAGAACAGTGAAGCAGAGAGCAGACGGCTCCCTGCTTCACTATGCAAACAAACTGCCCGGCAGTGAAAAGAACTCTCTGCCCAGGGTACGTGACCCGTCTGACCCCTTACCCCCCTCCTGCTACGCCCCTGCTTTATTGTAAACACATTTCAACTCTTTTATTATTATACAGAGGCTATTTATAACAAAAAAAAAAGAGTGCTAAAACCCCTTTAATTTTCACTGGTATTTGCAGCATATTCAAACTTAAATTCTAACGTGTAGCTATTTAATGATTGCCTTAGTTCTGTATCACTATCGAGAACTTTGAAGACTTCTAGTTCTTAAGCCATCCATTTCACCATGTTTTAATCATTTTTGTTTTAGATTAAGATCTCTTGGCAGTGCAGACGTTGCCACGATGATCCGGTAAACTAACTAATATTTAAGCCCAGTTTGTAATAACAAGATAAGTTACTCATGTCATGACACATAACTATCTAAGATTATCCCTGAAAGTAATCGTCCAGCCACAGCAAGTCATAAAATAAACCATGCTGTATTCTGAAAAATAATCGTTTTACTTTTGCATGTGTAGAAACAGATAAGTGAGGACATCTCTTAATTTGACATGATAAATACTTGTAAAACCCTGTGCAGATACACAAGCAAATAGACTGTAAAAAAATAACGCATTCTGGAATAGATGTACAGGAAATGATATACTTCATAGTCACGTGAGGTTCACATGCTAGACATTTCCACTAATGTGCCTGTTTAGTCCTCTCATGCACACAGACAGTCCTAAAAATCAATTGTTACATATAAAGTAATGATGATGGAAAATAATTACAGGAACAAGATTGCAAGATATTGTCTAGACGTAGGGAGAACTTGCAGCACAACATCAACGTTCAACATCAATCTGGCCCACTCTTTTTCCAAGACAGGACCACACAGTAATTACAGAACACCAGCTTCCAGATGTCTTAGAGCAAACCCATAGAAATGGAGATTCTAGTTTTCCAAGGTGCTAGACTATATCATTTGATTTATTCTTTTTTGCCATGAAATATATATGTGTTTCATTTAATTTATTCCAAAGAAAAGGCCTGTTTGAAGGAGCAAGACAGATGGAGGTTAGGGAAGCATTGTATTATAATGTTTGATTTTGACCTCGATTAAAAGTGAAGGCACTTCACCAAGTTGGCATGGCTATTACCATTATAATCTCAGAGTGAATTGTATTATTATGTGAGGCATGTTGGCTGGCTTCCTTGGGAGAAGTTAGATTACAATCATGCTGAAGCAGTCACTGTGTCCATAATGGAGATTCCATGAGATACAGTGTACAGCGCACTTGTAAATGAATAATGCTTGATTATTGCTTCAATTCATTGTAAAGAAGCCTTTGTCTCATTATTCCAGAGTTATATAAATATAATTATGAACACTAGTCTGCAGGGGGATATTTACTTACTTACTGCCATATAAAAACCTGTATTTATTAAAACATAAAAAGGCAAAAAAGAAACCTTGTGGAATTGCTTAATTTGTCTATATGTTTGTTCTTTATAAGATACAATGAGGCTTTAGTTTAATGATGAAAACAGATTCAGGGCTTCATTAGGAAGAAAACTCAGACAGTTACCAATAATCAGAGCAGATGGTATCTTTCTAATTTCCTAGCACAGATTTGAAACACAGATTCACAGGGAGAGCTGCAAAACAGTATGTTCTTCTAATTTTTGTATAAGGAAGATATTCTATATAATTTAACTTGTGATATATATATAGTTGATTTTATGATCTGGTGATAAGGTTACACAAATTTTACTACAGACAATACATGTAATTAAAAACTGATTTTTACTGCATATGCAGATCTGTCAGCTAGAGACTCATAGTCAGATGTTCAAGCTTTCTAAGGTGACAAGACAAAGCAATGTAATCCTAATTTTTGTGAATGTGACATCAGAACATGACCTATTGTTTTAATTTTTATGTAAAATGTGTTCCATGACCTGTGCAGAAATCAGGAAGGAGTGAATAAGTTAGTGGATAAGTTGTCACCTTTTGTGAATGGTGGATCATGTGTTACGTATACAAAGGTTATAGCTGTGATTGTAATTCTGCCTGTGATGATAATGCGATGGCTACTGAAAGTTGCTTGTAAACAACAGGAAGTCTTGTTACTTGATTAAGCCTAGTTGTCAGTGCAAAAACTGCATGGTTTTAGATTTAAAAAAAAAATATATAACTAACATGGAAAATTTAAAAATCTAAAATTCTTAAAAATTATTTTCTTATGACACATTCCCTTTAAAAAACTGCCTTGCTGACAAGATGCAATCCTGCTAAGCTCCATTGCACAGAAACAAAATCAAAGGTAATCCTACATCAATCCCTTTCATCCAGCCACCAAGGCTTCCAAGCTATAATTTACTTTGCCTTCTGTCTCCTTTTTGGGGAATCGATATTGGATTCACCACCAACACAACCAATGGAGCAACGCTCTGTGTAGGCCCAGAAGCCTCCACCTCGATTTTGAAGCAAATATGCTCCAACCACCTACTGCTACCATGGGCTACCAACTCCACATATATGGTTATTGTGAGTAAGGCAGCTACCATCTCTTTCAGTATTCAGGGTCTTGCTCTAATTTTTCCTAGGATCTTGGTTTTGGCACCCTGTTACTTCTGTTCTGCATTATTACTTCCTACTGGTGCCTCACAAAATGCTAACTTCTACATTTTATTGAAAGCTTATATGCTTGTTAACAGTGTGATACAGTTCTGTTTGGGGGGGGGGGGGGGTGGCTAGAGCCTTGCCTAGAGTTATCTCATAGCCATGGTCAAAATAGACAACAAGGCTACAGGAATGTCTATTCGTCAGTGGCGTAACTAGAAATGACTGGGCCTGAAGGGGGCGTGGCCTGGTCGGGCATGTGAGCGGACGTGCCTGAGGGGAGCTCCTGACCTGCCGCCGGCTATCCTGACAAATCCTGCTTCTGCAGCAAACGTAGCTGCTCTATACTTCGCTGGGGGACACCGGAGAGTGTGCGGGCCCTGTGCAGCGCGACATGACACGTACCGGCAGAAAGGAGAGGGAGCTGAAGGAGTCGGGCCTGTCCACGCCGGTCAAACAAGATGGCGCCGCATCGGAGGTGCGGGCCGCAGATCTGGCGACCCGCCTGGGTAAATATGCCCGCTCAGCCACAAGCCTACCTCCATCTGAGACGCCTGCTGCATCGGGGAGACAGATGTGGGGCAGAAAGCCTCAGAATGGCCGACACTGGGACCGGATCAAGAGCAGTCACGAGCAGAGGAGATGGCTGGAGCTGAAGCCTCTGTTCCAACAGCTCCACCTAGTGGCCTTGCATCGATATGTCCTCAGCACACACAGATGGGACAGCCTGATGAGCTTACTGGTGAGCCTACTTTTAAAGATATATTCAAGGCAGTCCAGCAAAGCAATAACTCACTTGCTCTTCTCACCGCTAACATGGGAAGTCTGCAAGAAAGTGTTTCCTTCCTCCGCCAAGACCTTAAAAAAGTCACGGATAGGATGACTGAGGTTGAAGCTAGAGTGAGCACTGTGGAGGATCAACTGCCTCCTGTTAAAAGAGATCTGAGCAGGGTTATTCATAATATCACCTTGTTGATGTCAAAAGCGGACGACCTAGAGAATCGTTCGAGAAGGAACAATCTCCGATTGGTGGGGGTCCCCGAGAAAGCTGAAGGTCCTGATCCAGTATCCTTTTTTGAAGATTGGATCACAATTAAATTTGGCAAGGACTTGTTGTCCAGGATGTTCGCTATTGAAAGGGCACAGAGTGCCGTTTCGCGCTCCACCGCCAGGGGCCCCACCACGTCCAGTTCTAATGAAGCTGCTACACTTCAGGGACATTATCCTTAAAAAAGCAAGAGATCATCCAGAGTTACTGATCAATAGGAGCAAAATTGCGATTTATCCAGACTTCTCGGCAGAGGTCCAACGGAAGCGAGTCAAGTTCATGGATGTGAAAAGACGCCTTCGGAATCTACAAATCCCGTACTCTATGATGTATCCAGCCAAGCTCCGCGTAGTGGCACATGGAGAAGTTTGTTTCTTTGACACCCCCCTGGAGGCGGCGCAGTGGATTGACATTAATGAGCCTTTGTTGAAGAACTCGACATCTGTGGGATGAGCATCCTGCTGGTTCTAGTGTGGGAGCACGTGAGATATGTCAGATGTGTTTAGGGACATGTTATACTCTGCAGATTAATGCTTTGTTTCAGGGTTGGGTCTTATTACTATCTACTGTTTCTCTGACCCGCTGTTTATACTGTCTGAATTTTATGTGTAGGGTCCGCGGATCCGTAAGTTACTATGGTGACGAGTTGCGGGTGTCACCGGACAGTATTTAACTATGCCTTTGCACTCTACTTATGTTCAGAAAGCTGCAGATTCATCTACATGTGGGCAGGTCAGCATGGGTATCCCGCTATGTGTGTACATTACTACACGGGTTCTCCTGCGGCAAATATTCCGCCATATGTGTGGCCGACCGTAGGGAAACTTTTTCGCCCTGCTGGTGGGTTTTTTCAGGGTAGGGATTATGTCCTTGCCGCTAGTTGTTTTGTTCTGGGGTTAGTTTCTGGGGTTGGGAAGGGGTGGGATAAGCGATGGAGTGGGGTCCGCATACTTCTATGGTGTATGAGAAACAAAGAGCAAGCGTGCATGAGGGCTGTGGTGTGCGTGGATGGTAAATGTATTATGTGGTACTATGGCGAATAGTCTTAAGATAATAGGATGGAATGTAAGGGGCTTGGGTGATTCAAATAAACGTACTGCGATGTTTATGGCACTACAACACTTTCATCCTGCTATATTTTGTCTGTCAGAGACTCATTTATCTGCTAACACTATTTCGGTCTTACATAGGCCGTGGATTGGTCAGGCATTTCACTCCATATTCTCTTCCCATTCCAGGGGTATAAGTGTTCTAGTGCATAAATCTCTGCCATTTCTATGTCACTTGTTTCGTATAGACGATGAGGGACGATATGTTTGTCTCCATTGCACCTGTTATCATTATAGTCATCATACAGTAGTGAGGTATTAAAAGAAATTATGAGATATGTTGAGGGTCTGCCTCAATGCCCTATCCTGATCATAGGCGATTTTAATACCTGCCCTTCAGCGACACTGGATAGAAGAGGGATGTCGGGAACTAATAGGGACTCTAACTTTGCTAGTGTGCTGCGGGAACTGGACCTACATGACATTTGGCGGGTGAGGAACCCGAGTGTGCGTCAGTTTTCGTGTTTCTCTAGTTCTCATCATTCGTTGTCACGGATTGATCTAGCTATGTGTTGTCGTTGGTGGCGGACATTAAATACTTACCTAGAAGTCTCTCCGACCATTCCCCGATTTTTATAGAATTACATCCGAGCGCTAGGCGTCTCCCTGGGATTGGGACGTGGAAACTTAACCCGTTTTGGCTACAATTAGTGGATGGGGAGAATGGTATGGTGGAGGAATTGAAAGAGTTCTACGTGCAAAATGCTGGGTCGGCAAGTGTGGGTGTGGTGTGGGATACATGCAAAGCGTACGCTAGAGGCCTCTATATTCAGAAAATTAGCAGACATAAAACTAAATCTCGGGAAGCCCTGAAAAAGTTGCAAGCGGTGGTAGTGGAGGCGGAGGAAAGGTTTGTAACTACACCCGACAGGGCAAGTGAGGACTCCCTTATAGCAGCTCAAGCGGGGTTGAAGCAGCATTTAATGAAAACGGCAGAAAATCATAGGTTTTTTGTAAAACAAAAATACTTTGAGGCGGGGGAAAGTTCTGGTAGGCTACTGGCAAGGGTTATTAGAGCCCAGGAGGGACCATCCAAAATCTTGTCTATTCAGAGGACTGATGGTTCTCTTGCCACGGCAGATGAGGAGATTCTGTCAGTTTTCCACACCTATTATGAATCCCTATATAGGACTAAATTAAAGGTGGACTCTACCAATATAGCTGAGTATCTTGCAGAGATTGAGGTTCCAAGACTATCCGCGACGAGTGCAGCAGGGTTAGAAGGTCCTTTAACACTCAAGGAGATGGAATTAGCCTTAAAATCATTTCCCAATGAAAAAGCTCCAGGGATAGATGGCCTACCGATATAATTTTTTAAAAGGTATAGTAGTTTCCTACTGCCCCACTTAATGTCAGTCTTTAATGAATCCCTTCGAACAGGAAACCTTCCCGCTTCTATGAAAGAGGCTATAGTAGTGGTACTGCCAAAACCTGGTAAGGATCCCAAATCCCCTGACTCGTACAGACCAATTTCATTGCTAACCTCTGATATTAAGATTCTGGCGAAAGTGTTAGCGAATCGTCTACAGTCTGTCATCTCCACTATCATTCATAGTGATCAGGCAGGTTTCATGCCGGACAAATCCACTTCAGTGAATCTTAGACGCCTTTTTCTCAATACTCAGAGAAGAGGTGAATCTGTCGGAGGGCGAGCCATCCTCTCACTGGATGCGGCTAAAGCCTTTGATAGTGTGGAATGGTGCTATTTATGGGAGGTGCTGCGAGTCATGGGGTTTGGGAAGACCTTTATATCTTGGATTCGTCTATTATACAACGGCCCCACGGCTAGGATACGGGTGAATGGGGGAACGTCGGATTCATTTAGTTTGGGCAGAGGGACACGTCAGGGGTGCCCATTGTCCCCCCTTCTGTTTGCTATTGCGATTGAGCCACTTGCCTGTGTATTGCGCTCATCTGACAAGATTGTGGGATTTCCCTGTGGGACCTGGGAGGAGAGGGTGTCCCTTTACGCTGATGACATGTTAATATATCTGGGTAATGTGGAAAAGTCTTTAGGTCCTGTCATGGCACTTATACGGGAGTTTGGTGATAGGTCTGGTCTCCGTATCAATTGGGACAAATCCACTCTCCTACCGCTGGATGAATCTGCTGTAACTCTTGTCCCACAAGCGTGTCCATTGCAAATTGCGCATCAGGTTAAATATCTTGGGATAATGGTTACAGCAAATCCTAACAGTTATATCAAGCTGAATGTTGAGCCGTTACTGATCGCAATGTTGGATAAAATTAAGGCGTGGTGCAAGCTGCCGCTTTCTGAAATTGGGAGGAGTAACCTTCTTAAAATGATTCTCATGCCCAAACTCATGTATATACTGCATAACTCCCCGGTATGGATTCCTCGCAGAATATTTATAAAGATTGATAGGTTATTTAGGGATCTGATTTGGCGACATAAAAATGCGAGGATTAGATTGGAGACACTGCGGAGGGGAAAAGAGGAGGGAGGGCTAGCAGTACCGAATGCATGGCTATATTACATCTCGGCCCAGTTGCAACAGTTGAGGGGATGGGGGAAAACTCCTGGAGATGTTGCCTCAGCCAGATTAGTAGCACATATTATTGGGCACAGTTCTCCGGTGGCTCTATTGGAAAATTGCGGAATTGTAGGTAAGCTGTCGGGGCACCCCACACTTTTTATGATACACAAGGTTTGGCAAAAAAGCCGGGCGCTGTTATCAGTAAAGGGGTTTACACAGTTTTCCCCTATTTGGAAAAATCTGCATCTTCCTGAACTATTCCAATTAGATGGCTTTTCACCCTGGGAGCGCAAAGGAGTGAGATATTTGTGTCAACTTCAGAGCTCTGCTGTTTTTAAGTCCTTTGAGCAACTTAGAAATGAATTTGGTCTCCCGAACACAGCCTTTTATCAATTTTTACAACTGCGTCATGCCTTTCAGACACAGGCTAAATCTGTGTCGTTGAAATGCACTACGATCCCGTTGTTTCAGCAACTTCTCACAAACAGCTCCTCGAGTGGTATGATATCCTCTGTTTACAGGAACTTGTATGTGAAATCCCTGAAGCAAGAGGTCTTAGCAGTCAAATCTAAATGGGAAAGGGAGGTCGGGCCGATCTCAGAAGAGCAGTGGAAATCGCTTCTGGCGCTTACTCCACAATTGTCAGTTTGCGAGGGGCAGCGTATGTCCCAGATGTTTTTAATACACAGGGTGTATAGGACGCCAGAGTTTCTATGCCGGATAGGCGTTCGGGAGGATGCGGACTGTCCTAGATGTGGCAGGGGCCCTGCATCCTTGTTACACATGTTCTGGGATTGTGCGGAGCTCCGGAACTTTTGGTCCACAGTTTTGGTTCTAATAAAAGACGCATATAATATTGTGGTTCTGCCTAGTCCGAGAGCATGTGTGGTCGGGATATTAGACGTTAAAAATCGTCATCATCGTTTGGGAGTACAGCGTCTACTATTTCAAGCTAGAAAACTCATAGCTAGATTTTGGCTTAGACCTCAATCTCCGACTAGGGAAGAATTCCTCAATAGAATGTCAGAGATATTGCGCTTAGAGAAAAGTGTGTATGTTAAAAGAAACTGTGCTGGGAAATATGACAAAATATGGGATAACTGGGAGAAATGCAGGGTACAGTGTCTCGATTAGATTCTCTTCGTAGTCGGACAACGGGGTAGATAGGGGCGCAGTTTTTGTTTATGCGGGCTCTCTATCTCCTCTACCCTATTTTTACGCTGGATATATGTTGTATGAATGTGTGCAGTGCTACGAAGGACGGTTGTGTGGAGGTCTGGTACACGGACAGGAGGAGTACACCAATGGACGTGTGTTTGACATGTTAACAAGATGTCCAATCTTGGAGGTCGGATCCGCTCCATCGCTCGGGTGGGGGTGGGTGGGGGGTATTTGGCTTAAGTTGGGTAGGGGGGGTGGGTTCTCTGTTTATAAATTAATGGATGGGAAATGTGGTTCTGTATCGGGTACACCTTGAACTAGTCTATGTGATTTTTTATTTTTTTTGTACTTCTTGCACCATGGCGGATGTTATTTGAGATACTCATGTGAGTAAATGTCTATTCAACTGTGTAACGCTATGGTATTTCTGTCATTAACTGTTGCATATATGCTGTACAGACTATCTTTCTTTGCTTATTTGTGCAGTTTCGAAAAATCAAATAAAAACTATCTGATTCAGAAATGACTGGGCCTCATAGCAAACTTTTGAATGCCCCCCCCCCACCGCAACCCCTAGTACCATGAAATCCACACCCCTGTGACTAGTCAAGATCGCTCTCTCAGACCAGGCCAGACTGCCCCTCCACCTGTTTCCTACACGTATAAAATATATGTAATGTCACTATATTTACTGTCACTGTATATAATGTCATTGTATAATACTGTTGAGGGGGCCCTGAAAAATACTCTTCCTGTCTGGGCCCCTTTTGAGATTGGGCCCCTGCTTCCCCCTATAGTTACGTCCCTGCTATTTGTCCTCCCACTGCGGCAACGCAAGCTGATGTCGACAAATTCCTTTAAAAAACAGCAGAAGAAGTCCACACAAAACTTTTCTTCTCCTCCTCCTCAAACTAATCTTCTTCTCCTGATAGACTTGGATTCAAATGTCATGATTAAGACCAAGGGAACCAGAGAACTCAAAGATCTCCCAGTCCCCAGGAATTTTACAAAGGAAACTTCAATTAAATTATTGGAATCTCTGGTGAAAGACCTTACAAACATCAAACAGGGAGTTATGCAGATCGGGCACAGAGTTGACTCCACATAAGCAACTCAATCGACAGTACCATACTGCAACATTCCTCTGACCTTTTATCATAACCCTACAAAGACCATATCAACAGAATGTATGCTATTTTGGAAAATCATAAGAATAAAGACAGAAATAATTTGAGAATCAAAGGAGCTCCTCCTGGAAGATCTCTTCACCCCAAACCAAAATTACTAATCTCCTTTGGCTGAACCAATATCCCCATACACAAAAGTAATAGTGCCTATAAAGTAAACACCTAGGGGCACATTTATTAAGACTGGCATTTTAGACTCAAGTCTTAATAAGCTCCTGTGCTGGTGGTGGATCGCTGAAGTTATATAGAGGCGACGGCCTCTACATAACTTCAGCATATCCACTGCCGATTCTAAATGTATGACACCTTCCTTTCTGTCTTACATTTAGACCATTTTCTATGCCTAAACCAGCCATAGAAAATGATGAATAAGATGGGCCTGGTGTCCTGCCCCCTTACATGCCCATGCCACGCCCCCTGGTTTTAGACTTGTGTGAGCAGGGAAGAAATGACAGATTATGCTCCTGCTTTTTTTTGCTTCATGATCCAATCCTGATGCTAAATAGGGACCATATGATACAGGCCTTACGGCTGCTCCAAAGACAGGTTCCGTTGTGTTTCTCATTTTTCTGTCCTTCTGACAGATCATAAGAAAGGTAAAATAATTGGTGATGTCAACAGGGCCAAACAGGCACAATAGCGGTCCAGTGACAGAGTATTGAGGGTAGCAACATCATGAGGAGTCAACACAGTGGCCCAGTGACAGAGTGGTGAGGTAGCATCAGCATGAGGAGTCAACACAGCGGCCCAGGGACAAAGTGGAGAGGTGGCAACAGAATGAGGAGTCAACACAGTGGCCCAGTGACAGAATGGTGAGGTGGCAACAACATGAGGAGTCAACACAGTGGCCCATTGGCAGAGTGGTGAGATGGCAACAGCATTAGGAGTCAACACAGTGGCCCAGTGACAGAGTGGGGAGGTGGGGGGCAAACTCAGTGGCAGTAACAGCACAAGATGGTGGGTGGCAGTAGAAGCACATAGCAGCAAGTATGTGTCATCAGCCGGGTGGCAACATCCAAATAGTGGCTAAAAAAGGTGGCCAGAAGAAACGGGTCTCTTTTCACAAAGTTTGGATGTGGCACCCAGAATGATCTAGTCTGATGTATTAGGCACTGGCATGTGGAAATCCTGGCTGATCCACGCCTGATTCATCTTCACAAAGGTCAGTCTCTCCTTGGGGTAATTCTGCCCCCAGCCGCACTAAACACCCACTCTGATGCCACACTACCGGCCAGGCATGAAAGCTTGTCCAGGGAAAACTAGGCCAGTTGCAGCCACAAATCAAGTTTGGATGCCCAGTAGTCCAGGGGATCTTCCATGTGGGATGGCAGGGTGCAGTCCAAGTATGCCACCACCTGCTGGTTCAGGTTCTGCTTCATGTCTTGCTGCTGCTGGTGGGTGGTTTCTTCACTAGGTGGGTGAAGAAAAGTGCTCATCAGAGACTCTAGACTTAAGTTGCTGCTGATGGAGCTGGTACTGCTCCTGCACCCCCACCCCCCTCCAGCAGCCATTGCAGTGGAAAGTGAGCGCAGAAGGCCCCACGGCAGACCTTTGTGAGGATGGGCCCACATAGGCAGTGGCCAACTGACTACATAGGATGTTTCAATAGTAGCTTAGTTTATCCTCCCTCTCAGTGGATGTAAAAAAGACCCCCATTTTGGACTGGTAGTGAGGGTCTAACATGGTAGAGAGCCAGTAGTCATCCCTCTGTTGAATTATGACAAATCGGCTGTCTCTACGCAAGCAACCGAACATGCATCGGGCCATTTGCACAAGGGACTCAGAGGGACTCCCTGCCTTCATCTCCACTGCATAAGCCACTGTGTCTCAGGGTCATCTGCCTGCTCTTCCTTATAGGCCTCTACTTCCTTCTGCTCCTCCTCTCCTGTCACTTCAGCAGAAAAATAACCCATGTCTGTATACATTTCTTGTGCATGAATATCCTCCTCCTCCCCCACAGGGCTTAGGTGGTCTTAAGATATAGGCGCCACGTCTACTGTAACCTGGCCAGACAGATTTAGCAGCATCTGTTCCAGGACGTAAAGCAGTGGAATGATGTTGTTTATCACATAGTTCTGGCGACTGACAAATAAAGTGGCCTCCTCAAAGTGCCCGAGCTAACGGCAGGTGTAACGCATGAGCTGCCACTAGCTAATGTTAAAGTTACATAGGGTAGAGCTCCTGTCCACCTGCATCATCAATACATTGTTTATAGCCTTCCTCTGCTAATATAGTCAGTCCAACATGTGGAAGGTGGAGTTTCAACTGGTGGAAATGTTGCATATGAGGTGTTGTTGGGGATTGCCATTTTGCCTTTGCAGCTCAAGAAGGGTATGCTTTGCAGTGTAAGAATGGCTGAAACGCATGCACAGTTTTCTGGCCATTTTCAGGATGTCCTGCAGATAGGGGAAGACTTCAGGAACCGCTTTACAACCAGATTAACCACGTGCGCCATGCAGGGCACATGGCTCAGCCCTTCTTGACAAAGCGCAAACACAATGTTCCTGTTGTCGGTGACCATGGTTCCGATCCCGATCTTAAGTTGGCACAGGACACAGCCAGGATTCGATTTCTTGATGGAGGATGCAGAGCAGTTCCTCCACTGTGTGATGCAGAACAGCATGACACCGAATTGTGCCTGCAGTGGAGGCTGAGGACAAGGTGGAGAATGAGGAGGCAGCAGAGGACATCGGGACAGGACCCACAGCTTGAGACTGTGGAGGCGTCGGTGCCGTCACCTGGCAAAGTTTCTGGTGTGGCTGGGCAGGAACCACATTTACCCAGTGGCCATAAAGAACATATATTGTCCTTGACCATAGGTAGAGCTCCACACGGCGGCGCTGCCGTGAACTTTAGCAGACACAGACAGACTCAAGGAATGGCCCACCTTATGTTTGATATACGTGTGCAGGACTGGTACTGCCTTTTTGGAGAAGTAATGACGGTTTTGGATTCTCCACCTTGGCTCAACACAAGCCATCAGTTCTCTGAAAGGTGCAGAGTCTATCATATGGAAAGAGAGGGACTGTAGTACCAGCAACCTGGCCAGGAGCACGTTCAGCTTCTGTGCCGTTGGATGAGAGCACGCATACTGTTGTCTATTTGCAATCGCCTTTGGGATCAATTGCTGACAAAATGACTGACGGGTAGTCAGGAGGAGCAGGAGCATAAGGACCAGTAAATGATTGGAAGGAAACACAGCTCGCTTATGCTGAGGTGGTGGAGCCTTGACTTTTGGAAAAGGAGTGCAGGCCACTGTGTGAGGCAGCAGTTGCAGCCTCAGGCTGTACCACTACATTAGAACCACGATTTTTCCAGGTCACTTTATGGTGCATGTTGACGCAGGGCCGTGGTGCCAACTGCAAATAGCAATGCTGACGTCCTTCGGCGGCTTGATGACAAATTGCCACACCGTCCAGTATGGCATCTAACCCCCACCACTTCGTGCTGACTGCCTGCTACCGCTGCCTCTGTGAACCGCTGCACGGCTACTACTTTCTAGACAGGTAGGCTCCTGCATAGCCTACCCCGGGGATTTTTGGCTCTAAACCTCCCACTGCTGCCACCCTACTGACTCACGGCCATGCTACCCCCCTGCTGGCTCAGCCACTGCCTCACAAGCAAGCTGCCATCCTCTTCTCCTGATTGTGATGAAGCCCCCTCTTCATCTGACTCCACTTGTGATCGTCCACATCATCGTCCACTACTGTCTGCACATCACTGATGTCACCCTCACCAGCCTCAGGGCCACGTGCCTGACCGCTCGCAACACCAGCTCCCACATGACTCTCATCATCACTACTTGCCCGCCTACCAGAGGAATCAGCGGATCTCTCCTCCAGATCTTGGATAGGCAGTAGCTGCTGACTGTCCTCTAGAATCTCGTCTTTGCTCAAAAGTGTCGATGACATACAATACTTCTCAAGCTGAGGGAACAGAAAATTACAGAGGCAGGTTGAGGACTGGTGGAGGCACAGAGCTTGTTCCTAGGCCATGCCAACTAAGGGTCGTGTCAGTGGAACCCACAACTCCTGGCTGGGGGTGTCTGATGTCACTTTAAATTAAGTAGAAGAACATTCAAGGACTGCTCAGTTGCTGGTCAAGACACACCAACTAGATGACACTGGCAGCTCAGGCCTGTCGCTCGCTGCAACTGCTCTCGCTGCAACTGCTGCTGCCACCCCCCCCCCCTTTTTCTGCTGCTACTTTTGCCTGCTCCAGAAACATTTTGGCCACTGCCGGTTCCCTTAGAAGGGCCTGTCAGTATGTCTAACATACTGTAAATTTAAAAAAATTGCAAAGGGAAAAGTGCAATACTATCAGACTGCAATTTCACCCCTGAAGCAAGGAAGAATGGAAGTACTTTTATATATATGAAATAAACACCCCAAAACTGGTTGTATCAGACTGCAAATTCACTCCAAGAGCAAGGATGAATAGAAGTAATTTTATATAAGAAATTAAAACACATCAAAACTGGTTGTATCAGACTACGAATTCACCACAAAAGCAAGGATTAATGGAAGTTCTTTTATATATGAAATAAACACACCCCAAAACTGGTTGTATCAGACTGCAAATTTACCCCAAAAGCAAGGACGAATGGAATTACTTTTATATATGAAATAAACACACCCCAAAACTGGTTGTATCAGATTGTAAATTCACCCCAAAAGCAAGGATGAATGGAGGTACTTTTATATAAGAAATGAACACACCCCAAAACTGTTTGTATCGACAGCAAATTGTCTGCAAAAGCAAGGATGAATGTACATACTTTTATATATGAAATAAACACACCTCAAAACTGGTTGTATCAGGCTGCAAATTCACCCCAAAAGAAAAGATGAGTAGAAGTATTTTTATATGTGAAATAAACATACCCCAAAACTGGTTGTATCAGACTGCAAATTCACCCCAAAAGCAAGGATGAATGGAAGTACTTTTATATATGAAATAAACACACCCCAAAACTGGTTGTATCAGATTGTAAATTCACCCCAAAAGCAAGGATGAATGGAGGTACTTTTATATAAGAAATGAACACACCCCAAAACTGGTTGTATCAGACTGAAATTCATCCCCAAAGCAAGGATGAATGGAAGTGCTTTTATATGTGAAATAAACACCCCCCAAAACTGTTTGTATCGACAGCAAATTGTCTGCAAAAGCAAGGATGAATGTACATACTTTTATATATGAAATAAACATGCCCCAAAACTGGTTGTATCAGACTGCAAATTCACCCCAAAAGCAAGGATGAATGGAAGTACTTTTATATATGAAATAAACACATCCCAAAACTGGTTGTATTAGACTGCAAAATCACCCTAAAAGCAAAGTTGAATGGTTGTACTTTTATACAGTATATGAAATAAGTACACCGCAAAACTGGTTGTATCAGGTCGCAAATTCACTCCAAAAGCAAGGATAAATGGAAGTACTTTTATATATTTAAAATAAACACACCCCAAAACTGGTTGTATCCAACCACACTTTCACCCTCAAAGCAAGGATGAATGGACTTACTTTTATATATGAAATAAACACCCCCCAAACTGGTTGTTTCAGATTGCAAATTCCCCCCAAAAGGAAGGATGAATGGACTTACTTTTATATATTTAAAATAAACACAGCCCAAAACTGGGTGTATCCAACTGCACTTTCACCTCACAAGCAAGGAAGAATGGAAGTACTTTTATATATGAAATAAACACACCCCAAAGTACGTCCTTTCATCTTTGCTTTTGGGGTGAAAGCGCAGTCTGATACAACTAGTTTGGAGGTGTGTTTATTTCATATATAAAAGTACGTCCATTTATCCTTGCTTTTGGGGTGAATTTGCGGTCTGATACAACCAGTTTTGGGGTGTGTTTATTTTATATATAAAAGTACACAGATTCATTCTTGCTTTTGGGGTGAAAGTGCAGTCTATATTGCACCCCAAACACACCCCAAAACTGGTTGTATCAGGCCGCAAATTCACCCCTAAATTAAGGATAAATAGTCGTACTTTTATTTATTTAAAATAAATACACCCCAAAATTGGTTGTATCAGACAGCAAATTTACCCCAAAAGCAAGGATGAATGGACATACTTTTATATATTTAAAATAAATACACCCCAAAATGTGTTGTATCAGACTGCAAATTCACCCCAAAAGCAAGGATGAATGGACATACTTTTATATAGTTAAAATAAATACACCCCGAAATTTGTTGAATCAGACAGCACTTTCAACCCAATAACAGATTCTAGGATTACTGCAATTACTGTTTAAAACAGCCTAAAATCTGTAGTAATAGATCACTTTTAGTAACCCCAATTAGTGCAGCAAAGTGTAATAGAATCACTCCTATTACCCAGGCTGTACACTCTCCTACTGGTCCCTGATCTCTCTCTACATACTGTAGATAATGTCTCACTATCCTTTTCCTACACTATGAATGATCTTTCCCTGAACTGTTCAAGCGTTTTTTGTTTTTTTGTTTTTTTTTTAAATAAAGTCTTATCTAATCACTGTCCCTAGTGCCTGCAACATCTCTCCCTGCACTAAGTTCACTGTAAAATGGCGGAGACAGGGAATGAGGAGGCTTTTTATAGGGCTGTGACATCACAGGGGCTGGCTATCTGCTGATTTGCTGTCTGCATGTCATTATGGGTGCTCCCTCGTTCCCAGGCTTCTTAATTTCACTTTGTAACATGTACAGCAGCCATTTTAGAAAAAATGCTATTCGTTACCACGAAGCAGGGGTCAAGTCCTGGAAGAAAAAGTGTGGGAACTCACCCAAGATCCACTGCCAGTCTGCCCCCGCCCACCCAAAAACAAAATATATATATATTTCGCTGATAATTCAGTGCAACATTTATTGTAAAGTGCCAGTTTACACAAACAACTGAAAAATTCACATGCATTAAAAAAATTAAAATATATAACAGTTCTACCAACCGTGATAAAGAGAATGGTGTGATTTTTGAGGGAGTTAACTTAACTTATTTGTCTAGTCCCATTAGAAAATATCCCACAAACTAGAATAACGTTGCCCTTTACGTGCAATATTATCAACTTTCCGGGATTTATTATCATCTGCGCTACGATGTGTGGTCAACCATTTTGTGACGTATGGTAAAGGATCCCATAAATGCACAGGAGGCCCAATGAGACTAATGAACAAAAGAGAAGACAGGCGTTCAATGCCCAGCCCACTCCTAATGGGTGACATCACCAAATTCATTGTACTGAAGCCCCTTTCACAGTCACCGGATGTCACTGGAAGACTGTTAACTGCTGTCACCACTGGTTTCAGTTTTTCTGGAATCTCTGTGCCACCATTATCAATGTAGTCTCGGAAACCTTCACAGATGGATGCATAGCTGAGACGGAATCTTTTGCATAGCTGCTCCAGCTTCACTTCACCTTCAAACCACGGACTGTCCACATTGATTGGCCAGCGTTGTGAATTCAGGATGTCAATTTCAGACACAAGAGTTTCAAATTCACCTGAATGTGATGAAGCTGCAGGTCTATTGCTTGCAGTTAAAGCAAAAAGTCTGGAGCGTAAGTTATCCACCAAACTTTGATAAAATTGAGGGAGATTTATCCTCACTTGGCCTTTTGAACTCTCTGGATTGATAGTCACACCTTTAAAATTCCCTTTCTCCAGCGAATCCAGGACTTCTTTCAGATGTTTGCCAGGCATGTCTTTAATTTTTTCAAGTGCACGAACTGTACGATTAATCAGCTGATAAGCTTGGGGAAGTGTGATGTCATCACTTTGTAGAGCTTCAGATAACAGTGCCATTTCCTGAACAGCATCTGCAACCCCTGCAAGGTTTAACAAATAGTCTTCTGATGTCAAGACCTTGTTAAGGCCACTAAATACAGATTTCTGCTTACTGTTATGAGTGGAGCTTACGCTTGCTTTCAGGAAATGATTGTGCAGTGCAGGATATGACTCCCAAACTGCCCGTATAGCTCTCTGGCTAGAAGCAACCCATCTAACTGAAAATAGTAAATTTGTACTTCTAATTCTTTTGCGCATTCTGAAAGCTCTGCCAGATTTTTGGGTGACTGATGGTATACAGCATACAATTTCTCAAAAAATGATGTTAGATGTTGAAGACCAGGAATTGAATCTATAGTATCTGAAATGCACAATTCCAGCCTATGACACAAGCAGTGCCATTTCACAATCTGTGGATATTTTTGGCTCAGTCGTTCCAGAACACCTGACTTTCTTCCAAGCATTACACTTGCACCATCACTGCAAGCTCCAATCCAGTTTTTAGCAAGAAAGTCATTACTGAACCCAAATTTAGAAAAACAAGCTAGAAGAGTGGCTTCAATAGACTGTGCATCTGTTTTAGGCAAATCAAGCAAATCCAGAAAGAAAGTGACTGGGTCTTTTCCGTTAACAGAGGCACGAATATAAACGATTAACACTGAATGGGTAGAAACTGTTGTAGACTCATCAATATACAGAACAGAAATTTTTGGAGCCTGCTCAACTATTGCTTTGCAAAGCTTTTTTCTCATTTCACTAGCAATGCAATCTATTATTTGTGCTGCTGTGTACTCACTATGGAGAATACATCCTTAGTCAGCTCCATTTGCAACTTGCAAGCTGATAAGATGTCTGAAGTCTGTGAAAGGGCGATTTTTTTTCGCACAAAAGTAGGCAGTGCGAAATACCTTAGTAGTGGATGCAAATTTATGTTTCTGCTGTTCTGCAATATTGGATTGCAGAATCTCCTTTCTGGATACTGCATGGATTTCTCCTGCCTTTACATGTGCTTCTGAAATCTTATGTATGTGGATTTTTTTACGTAGTGATGTCAACATATCTTTTTTGGTTTTGCCATATGGGGTAATTGTACCAGTGCTCCATTCTTTCGAAATGGATACACCTTGTGAAACAGACACTCCAAGGTGTTTAACCTCTTGACAAACTTTGCATCCTAAAAGACCATTTTGTACAAACAGCCAAGGGTACTTTTTTTTAAATTCTAGCCAATTACTCTGGTCCCAACATTCTGGAAGAATGTTATCACTGACATGGGCATCTTCAGCCACATCAGTGACCATGTCCACTACAGCTGATTCCCTGACTGTCGTAGTTTCTGCAGCGGAAACCACCTGCTGGAGCAAAGGCTCAGACTGAGTGGAGCAACTTGCAGAATCAGCATGTGATTTTTTATTGGATGCCTTTGTGAAGAAATCCGTAATGCTGGTTTTTCGTTTACTCATTTCTGTACAAATAAAAACTATTTAAAAAATTAAAAAAAAAATCTGATTTACAATTTTTTTTTGATAAAATAACCTCTTTGGGCAAAGTATTCCTCATCCGTTGTATTACCTCTTATTGTAAAAAACTCTTTCTTCTGTTGTCTGTGGTGGCAGTGGTAGGGTGGTCCGGTGACTGTGAGGTGCAGGGTAAGGCACAAATCAGCATAATTGTATTAAATAAAATCATTACTCTAAAAATTATTTAAAAAAGAAATTAAATTATCTAACAATTAGTCTCATATGAGCCTCCAGTCCAGTGGATGTGATGCAGATTAGTTATCAGTTATTTTAACCCCTTAAGGAATAAATGTACACGTTAAGATCAAAACAAAACATAAAGAAAAACTGCAATTTGACCTACGGATGTAGCAGGGTTAACACTCCTATTTTATGAGTTAAGTTATCTTTTTTTTTAGATAACATAACCGGTTAAGCAATTGCTTTCAATGGCTTTTGTTTCAAGATAACTCAATGGAATAATGAAATTTGAGTTAAAGGAAGGGAGTGCTAACGCTGCTGCATCTGTATAAGTCTGTTCAGGTGTAATTTGTCTCTTTCATAGTATAGGCTTTCCTTATATATAATTTACTTACAGTTCTGAAGATTCAAGGGTGCTGGCAGGCTTGTCCTCAGGGGTGCTGGCAGGCTTGGCCTCAGAAGTGCTGGCAGGCTTGGCCTTAGAGGTGCTGGCAGGCTTGGCCTCAGAGGTGCTGGCAGGCTTGGCCTCAGAGGTGCTGGCAGGCTTGGCCTCAGAGGTGCTGGCAGGCTTGGCCTCAGAGGTGCTGGCAGGCTTGGCCTCAGAGGTGCTGGCAGGCTTGGCCTTAGAGGTGCTGGCAGGCTTGGCCTCAGGGGTGCTGGCAGGCTTGGCCTCAGAGGTGCTGGCAGGCTTGGCCTCAGAGGTGCTGGCAGGCTTGGCCTCAGAGGTGCTGGCAGGCTTGGCCTCAGAGGTGCTGGCAGGCTTGGCCTCAGAGGTGCTGGCAGGCTTGGCCTCAGAGGTGCTGGCAGGCTTGGCCTCAGAGGTGCTGGCAGGCAGAAGGAGTGTGGAACTCCAAGCTTTTTTTTCGCCTTATAAGAGGCACCTAGGTTTTAGAGGGGGACAATAAGAAAAAAATATTTTTCGTTACATCTCCCCCCCCCCCCGTAATGTTTTTATAATCTCTTCCTTTCATGCTGCCCCCTTTCCTGTGGTTAGTAAAGATCGCTCTCTCAGACCAGGCCCGGCAGCTGTTCCATCCGTTTCCTAGACTGTCTATACTGTCACTGTATATAATTTCTTTGTGGAATACTTTTGAAAGGCCCCCTAAAAAAATATTTTAGTCCTCCTCCTCCTGCATGGGCCCCAAAGCAGCCACTTCCCCTGTAGCTATGCCCGACCCCAGTATAACGTACCCTGATACTCCTGAGTTATATTATATAACTGAGGAGGGCTGAGGGGTAATAGAACTGAGGGGTATAGGGGACATTATAAAGGGTTAATATAACTGTGGGGTATCAAGGTACATTATACAGGGGCTAAGACGAATCGGGGGTATGACTAAGGGGTATCAGGGTACATTATACAGGGGTAATATAAGTTATCCCTGATGTGGCTATTGTACCCTTTAGTTTTACCCCCTGTATAATTTACCCTGATGCCTCAGTTCTATTACCCCTCTGTATAATGTACCCTGACAGCCCTCCTCAGTTATATAATATAACTCAGGGGTATTAGGCCAGGGTACGTTATACAGGGGTCGGGCATAGCTACAGGGGAAATGGCTGCTTTAGGGCCCTGACCTTCAAAAGTATTCCACAAAGAAATCACGGTACATAATACACTATATGGGGTATAATTTAAATGAGGAGGGGTAGCAGCAACAGTGTACTTTTACTGTTTATTACGCACGCAGGGCTGCGCCTGCCACACTTTATCATTGTAAAAATGTAAATTATAGTCAGATATATATTGTTTTGTCATTTTATTCAAAAAGGCTCAGTATAGAGAATACCAAATCTCATTATATGCAATTTAATGAATAATAAGCCATATTAAGTAAGTTAAATTAACTTTATTAATATGGCTTATTATTCATTAAATTACATATAATGAGATTTGGTATTCTCTATACTGAGCATTTTTTAAGAAAATGACAAACCATTATATATCTAGTTTACATTTTTACAATGATAAATTGCTGCACTATTGGAAAGGTTCTTCTTAGGAGGAATGAGTTATATTCAGGCATTCACGGGGTCAGGTGTAGAAGAATAACTGCACAGTGGAAATTCACTTTATTGTGTAGGTGTCAATCTGCAAGCTGTTTGAGAAACATCATTGCTGCTTCACATTCTTCACATTTGCGTTTCCCTCTTCCGTCCTAGAGCTCCGTCCTCGGGGCTCTAGGACAGAAGAAAACTGATCAGGATTTTCCCAATGCCTGCTGAACGGATAGAAATCCGTTCAGGATGCATCAGGATGTCCTCCGTTCCATCCTGACCAGTTTTTTGGACGGTGCAAAGTCCGCAGCATGCTGCGGATTTTGCTCCGGCCCAAAAAACTAAAGTGAAGCCAGAAGGACGGATCTGGAATTAATGCCCATTGAAGAGCATTAATCCGGATCCATATTAAAGCTAAACATCATTTCGGCGCATTGCTGGATATGGTGTTTAGCTTTTTTTGAATGGTAACCATGGCAGGCAGGATGCTTAAGCTCCCGGTTGCCATGGAAATACTACTGGGAAGCATCTACTTACCTTCCGCACGGGCAGCCCGGGGCGCTCCTCTGTGACGTTAGAGCCTCTCTGCATTGCAGATCACGTGATCCATGCGACGCAGAGAGGCTCTGACGTCACAAATGAGCGCCCGGCTGCCCGCGGAAGGTGAGTACATGCTCCCCACTCCCCAGTAGTATTTCCATGACAACCGGGACCTTAAGCTTGCAGATGCAGATCCATGATACATCCTGCCCTCCATCCTACTGCCAGGAGTAAAGAGAAAAAATGAAGAATCCATAACTCTGACTAACCACTATATCAACTGTTACTGAGTTGAGTTTGTTTTTCACTGGCGTCTGGCGACTGGAGTCTCTCTCTGTCTGGAGTCTGGACCCTGCAGTGCAGAAGCAGCTCTGCTCCTCCTCACTACAGACACAGACGCGCGGGCAGGCAGTGAGGTCTGACATCATCTCCCAGCCTGCACGCACCGCACGTCTCTTCCTCCACCAGGAGAGGTCCGCCCTAAGCTCCGCCCCCTACTAGCTCCAGCCAGGCAGTTAACAGGTAAAGCCGAGGGGCGTGCGTCCGTGCTGGAGGGGGGGCGTCGGGGCGAGGAGGTGAAATGAATGATTAGCCTTCGGCTTCACCACCAGGCATTTGACCCTGAAAGGGAACGGGTTCCTGCTAAGAAAAAAGTGCAGGAACGCCGTTCCCATGCGTTCCCACTGGACTCGGGCCCTGCCACGAAGCACGAGGAAATTCGACTTCGGGGCGAATCAAATTCCTCCTGAAATTCGGATCGAATTCCACTTCATCAACTTCAATTCACTCATCTCCCTTTAATACTGAAGAATAGTAATTCTTTATATGAACTAAAATATTATCTGCGAATATGCCAGCAGTTCAACAAGATGCAGACAGCGATATATTAGACTGAACAATAGCATAGACAGGTGCACTCTGCGGTAATACTAAACCCTCATACTGATGTTAAAATTGAGAGGTTAGTTCGACATATCCTACTAGGAGGATATGTCTTAAGCTCAGGCACCGTGCCAAGGTCTCTCAAGTAGCCTGAGGCCCCACCATCTGTGCCGTATGGGCGATACCAGGGGCCAGTGGGAGAATTACGGGAGCATAAGGCCTGACTCACAAACAGCTTACCAGTAACCTCCAGCACGTAGCCATGCTTGCAATGAAAGGTGGGAAGTGACCGGAGTGCACAAACGGGGGGTTATTTTGAAAAAATAAATGTTGCCTGGACGTCAGCGGGGGCTGCCCAGGAAGGTAGTGTAAGTATCTCACTACTTAAATCTTAGTGAAAGGTCCTCTTTAATACTGAGGCACAGTAATTATATATATATATATATATATATATATATATATAGTCCACAAAAGAATCAGTGGCAGCAGGGAACACATCAAGAAAGAGAAAAGGGTAGTACGTACCTTTCATCTCCACTTATTCAGAATCCAGCCCTGAGATAGGCAGAATAGTGAGTAGACACTGGGGTGTCCTAGGCAGATGCATTAATGATGTCCCGGAGTTTAGATCTCCTCCACTATTATCATATCGTAAAAATAAAAGCATCAAAGATCAGCTAGTAAGAGCAGATGTTGGCCTAAGAAAATTACTATACAGCGAACACTGACACAGCCAGGATTGGGATGTTTCCCATGCCTGAATTGTGTCAACTGTCGCTATATATGTAAGGCAAAAATTTTTACACACCCCAGTACGGGAAAAATCGATCCTATTAAATTCCATCTCACATGTGCTTTGTCATATGTCATATATATATTATCTTGTCCCTGTAATATCCTCTATGTCGGGGAAACCTCAACGGAACTCAAATTAAGACTAAACAATCACAGAAATTCAATCAGAAAAAAGCGTATGGATTTGCCAGTATCCAGACACTTCACATCCCTACGACATACTGAGCGGGATCTGAAGTGCTGGATAATTGATATTGTTATGACACCAAGAAGGGGAGGTGATCGCACCTCACTTCTAAAAAGAAAGAAACTCCAATAGATATATACTTTAAATAGTCTACATCCCAATGGCCTTAATATGGAGTTCAGGTAGGAACATGAGTTTGAGCTCATCTTGCGATAACCCTGTCTTAGACGTGCAGCTTCTTCTATGGGGTAGGATAAAGCCATGATAAGTGAAAATTTATATACAAAGAAAAAAAGAAAAAGTACTTATGTAATTTATATTTAATTAATTTAATTTTTCTCTTGTTTTTTTAGAAAATATCTATATTACACCAGGGGAGGATCCACAGACCATACCTCCACAGCAACAATAATGCCCGGATAACGGAGACCATTTATTATTCTTTCTGTGCATTTTTTTGAAATTCACTTAGTACATAGGACGGTCTAGATGCTGGAGGAGAATCCCTCCTGGCCGCTTAATAATGTGTGCAGGGATCTCCGCTGTGAGTTGAGCCATTGACATGGTTCTATCTGACAGCGATAATCCACTGGAATGGGTCCCATCTCGGCAGATTTGGTCCCTGTTCCTGCACCGTGTTTGTGGTATCCATCCACAGCGACCGATTGCATCTTTGAACTATCCTTTATATAAATATGCTGAATAACTCTGTGTTTTTATATTGGGGCATTCTGCCCATGACAGGTAATAGAACGCACACGCATGCGCTCACGGCTTATACACGGCCGCTCAGGAGTTTTCCCAAACATGCGCAATAGATCATGAGGGACGCTCAATGCATCTCCACGGGCGCCATTATGGATGGAGGCAGGTACTGCGGTATCTTCCCCTGGAGTTTTTTAACACTCCACATGGACACATTTTAACCACGCTTTTGTATATGATAAATGTCTACACTATATGGATTTTATATGTATTTGCTGCCCTAATGCACTGATCGTTGTGATCACGCTTATCACACTTAACACATGCACGGTATGTTTATATTTTGTTCCACACACGTGCTGGATAATGGAATAATAATTGATTGTACACTGTAATTGGTTGTTCACTGTTGAAATACCTTTAAATTGCTTGTAATTTTCACTTTCGCTCATGCTTAAGAAAGGCTCACACGGGCCGAAACGTCGCTCTCCACCATGGGTGAATAAAAGTTTTTTTCACTTTTTTCGTAATTTTGGAGTGCAGTCCTCCTTTTCATATTATTATATATATATATATACAGTATACATTAACAGATTAACTGTGAACGTGCCATCAGTTCAATAACATGCAAATGGTTAAATATTAGACCACCCTTTAAAAGTGACGCACAATAATTCAATATATACACTAACTGATTAACGGGGACTTTGTCAACAGTTGAAGAAGATGCAGACAGCGATATATTAGACCACACTTTAATACTGAGGCACAGTAATTCTATATATAAACAGATTAACATGGATTGTGGTCACAGATGGAGATACTGTATAGTAGACCACCTTTTAATACTGAGGCACAGTAATTCAATATATAAGCTAACAGATAAATGAGGATTGTGTCAGTAGTTCAATAAGATGCAGGTGACAAAATATTAGACCACCATTTAATACTGAGGCACAGTACCTTTATATGCAAAGTATCACATAAACGAGGATTGTGGCAGCATTTGAATAAGATGCATGCTACGATGTATTAGACTACCCTTCAATAATGAGGCACAGTAATTCTATATATAAACTAAAAGATTATTGGGGAATGTGCCAGCAGTTCAATATGATGCAGGTAGCGATATATTAGACCGCCCTTCAATAATGAGGCACCATAAAGCTATATGTAAACTAACAAATTAATGGGCATTGTGTCAGTAGTTCAACAAGATACAGATGGAAATACATTAGACCACCCTTTAATACTGAGGCACAGTAATGATATATATAAACTAACAGATTAACGGAGATTGTGTCAGCAGTTGAACAAGATGCACGTGACAATATATTAGATCACCCTTTAATACTGAGGCACTGTAAGTATATATATATATATATATATATATATATTTATATAAAATAACTGATAAACTGGGATTGTGGCAGCAGTTCAACATGATGCATACAGCGATTACACTGAACCTACACTGTCCCTGCAGTCTCGCTATGCTCTCCCCACAGTGTCCAAGCCAAGAGCTATCCTTACGATCTCCCTGGACTGCCACTGCACTGTCCCGGAACTCTCGCAATCCAATATTCTACAATTTAAAACTTTCTGAAATACTGTCCCTAGCGTATAAGCGCTTGTCACATCTTTCCCTAGGCTCAGTTCACAGTGAAATGTTTAAGACCACAAAGAATGAGGCTTTTAATAGGGCTGTGACATCACAGGGTATGGCTATCTGCTGATTGGCTGGATGCACTGCATTATGGGTCATATCACATTCCCAGCAGCCATTTTACAAAAAATCTGAAGCATGAGGAAATTTAGCTTTGCGACAAACTGAATTTTTCCTAAACTTCGGATCAAATTCCACTTCAGATGCTTCGATTTGCTCAATACAATTTATAACACTACTCGGCAAACAAATGTACCTGAACAACTTGTTGAAAAAGTATGTGAGAAGTGCTGGATAAGACTTAAATCTTATTTATTTCCTAAGCCTACAAAAAGGTTAAAAAAGCAACAAAGTTCTGTGTGAAGGTGTGCACACAGTTTACTATATGACCCTATGCAACATGGCAGGAACCAGCTTGATCACATGGTTATGTCATCACGCTCACCGCAGATCCTTTGGCAGGTTTTGTTCAATCAAGATGGGGAGCGGATGGCCTCTTCGTAGTCAAGTGGTTGAGGTGAGTATATATATTTTTTTTTCATCCACCATTTTAGGAAAAATAGATTTGTTACCACGAAGCACTAGGAAATTCAGCTTTGTGGCGAATCAAATTCTTCCTGAAACTCGGATCGAAGTCCACTTCAGATACTTCGATTCACTCAACACTACTGATGACCTATCCTTAGGATAGGTCATCAATATCAGATTGGAGGGGAGACCAACTCCTGGCAACCATGCCCATCAGCTATTTGAAGGGGTTGCGATGCTCGTGCTGTGCAGTGTAATTATAACTGCTCGTCCTGTTCAACTGAATGGGAAAAGCAGTTCTAACTACCCTGCCCCACTGCTACAAGCTAGAAGGCGTGTAATTAAACAGCGAAAAGGATGCAGCACTCAAACAAGTGCCGCAACCCCTTCAAACTGCTGATACGGAGGGGTGTCGGGACTTAGACCGCCACCAATCTGATATGGATGACCTATCCAGAGGATAGGTCATCAATTTCATGGTACTGCACAAACCCTTTAATTTTATAATTGTTGTTCTCAGTAACATTTGCAGTACTGGTAAACCTTGCTTATAGTTCTAAGGAAAAGCTATATTTTTATTAACTTAGTATGACAGTTTCCAAGATAAGTTCCAAAATGAAAGAAATAAAATGTATGAATGTATGAGCACTTATCCCTGATCGAGAGAAAGAAAAAATAAGGTTACATTAAGTCTTACATTGGTATGATATGATATTATTACATTAATAGTGCTCCTTGGTATCTAAGTATAACATAAGTATAACCTAATGTATGGTGCACTTTAAACTGCCTATTTTTATATTCTTACCAGATTACAGATAAATTATCCTGAGCACAGTAAGAGAAATGCAGAGAATTGATATAAATGGGCCCATACTCCTACACATGAAACTTGCCAGTGATTTATCCTACAGTAGGACACTAGTTACCATGAAAAAGTTGGATTAAGCTGAGATATTGCCACCATACAGCACTCACATAATACTAGCAGTATTTAAATAGTTCCATAGTGGCCACATTATAATATCCAAACAATATTAGCATATATTATCTTGTGAAATCATTATGATTTATCAAACTACAAATAAAAGTTCTTACTTTTTAGAGTTCCCTATGAAAATCTTACTTGTAAGTATACATCACTATTAGTCCAAATAGGAAGAAGATTCCATGGCAATCACCACTTCTGTAATGTCCAATTCATTATCCCTTTACATATAGTGAAAAGGAACAGTCGAACAGTATGCAGCAGTGTGCGGCCAACAGCCATTTAACATCTTCTGACACTTGAGATAATAAACTGGACTTTACAGAAGTGTTGAGGCCCGTGGGATCTTCTTCCTATTTGGTCTATTCTTTTCCTTCTTTTACTACTGAGCCCCCCTGATACATTTAACCAATGGACCTCCATTATCCAGTGCCAGTTCAGTCCATGTAAGTAGCGCCAGTTGACTTTTTGTTGTGGGACTTACAGTTGCAAGAAAAAGCATTTGAACCCTTTGGAATAATATGGATTTCTGCACAAATTGGTCATAAAATGTGATCAGATCTTCATCTAAGTCACAACAATAGACAATCACAGTCTGTTTAAACTAATAACACACAAATAATTAAACGTTACCATGTTTTTATTTAACACACCATGTAAACACTCACAGTGCAGGTGGAAAAAGTATGTGAACCCTTGGAGTTAATAACTGGTTGAACCTCCTTTGGCAGAAATAACTTCAACCAAACGTTTCCTGTCATTGGAGATCAGACGTGCACAAGGAGTAATTCTTGACCATTCCTCTTTACAGAACTGTTTCAGTTCAGCAATATTCTTGGGATGTCTGGTGTGAATCGCTTTCTTGAAGTCATGCCTCAGCATCTCAATCAGGTTGAGGTCAGGACTCTGACTGGGCCGCTCCAGAGGACTTATTTTCTTCTGTTTAAGCCATTCTGTTGTTGATTTACTTCTATGCTTTGGGTCGTTGTCCTGTTGCAACACCCATCTTCTGTTGAGCTTCAGCTGGTGGACAGATGGACATAAATTCTCCTGCAAAATGTCTTGATAAACTTGGGGATTCATTTTACCTTCGATGATAGCAATCCGTCCAGGCCCAGACACAGCAAAGCAGCCCCAAACCATGATGCCCCCACCACCATACTTCACAGTTGGGATGAGGTTTTGATGTTGCTGTGCCTCTTTTTCTCCACACATAGTGTTGTGTGTTTCTTCCAAACAACTCAACTTTGGTTTCATCTGTCCAGAGAATATTTTGCCAGTACTGCTGTGGAACATCCAGGTGCCACAGTCAGGGGGTGACGAAGACACACCGAAACGCGTGTTGGGGTAGCGCCATCCTGGTGGTTAGACACACCCAGCTGCTTCTGGTAGGTTATGCATTGTATTCACTTGCTTTGTTGTAATTCGCTGGTCAGTTGTGAGTGTACCGGTCACTCCCTGACCTATATTGCTGCTATTTATACCGAGCAGTGGTACTTGCCAACTTTACCTGTTAGATCCTATATGTACTCAGCACTCGCTTTCTGGTAGACTGTATTTATGATTTACATTGCAGCTTGTGTCCCACCAGGGTTGTGTCCTTTCTCTTCTGCCCAACTTGTTTTTGATAACGACATCATGTAGCATCCCCAAGTCAGGGCAATGTGTGGGACTAACCTGGGGAATGCCAGTGATGGAGAGGCCGGCACGCTGTTCCTCTGGGGCACTCTCTGGGTTCTTGAGGGACACAGCCAGGTGGAATGCGAGGTGCCCTTGGTGTTGTAGTTTAACGTGCCTATGGCTGAGTCCCTGAGGTGTCGTGACGCCAGTGCCAGTAAACGGTGGCACACCGTATTTATAGTAGGAATAACAGAGGTGCAGACTTGTAACTTGAAAACAGAATTCCAACTTTACTGAGAACAGTGGAAATTACAGCAGGCAACCTCTTAACACAGTTCTTGTTGCAGAAAATAGACGTTTGTACAGTCGCAGTTACAGCAGGCTTACATCCAGCAAGGTATAACAGAGGGTAAAATAACAGGACTTAGAATTGCAGGTGAACCTTACTTTCTTCCTGACTTGTCCTGACTGGAATTGATGCTTCAAGGCCCCAATGCCCTATTTCTGGCTTATATCCTTGAATCTCCAGTTGACAGTGTACCTCCTCTTGACATTTAGTACCTCTTGCTCTAGGGATTGCCTCTGCTTGATTTCTGCTGACTTGCTCAGGCCTGAGACATGTGGCCTTCACAGACTCCAGGGTCTGCACTCCTTCCCAGGCCCAGGGCCTGGTGTAGACTTCACAGGCTCATGGCCTGGAGTAGACTGAACTGAGCTGACTGACTGAGCTTTCTTTCCCTGACTGGGCCTTATATAGACTAGGGTTACCTAGCTCCCTCTAGTGACTAGAGCTGGAATTACATCCCTAGCCGGCCTGCACATGGCACATTTCACAGTAACAGGGAATCAAATACCATAAATTACATTATATTTTACAAATAGGACCTTTACCAGCCTCCCCATAAATGAGAGGAGCGACAGCAGCCAAGTGACCCTTCTGTAGTGACGGGTAGTACAACTCCCGTACACTACAGTCATATGTATGTACATGTTAGCATCTTACTAAGATACTGTATTTTATCATTCAATAAAATTTAAATTTTGTGTATATTACTATGAGTGAGCTCCAATCTATTTGTAGATTGTAACTTGTGTACCCAGAAGAATTCTCTATCACTTCCATGTTTAAGGGGGGAAGGGGGGATATGATCAATGATTCTGAATTTGAGATCATTTTCCCTATGTCCCATGTCTGTGAAATGCTTTGAAACAGGCAAATCCTTCCTTTTTTGTCGTATTGTATATCTATGATAATTAATCTGTGTTTTTTTTTAGTTCAAGTGTAGAGATGGCCCGAACTATCCGCCGGCGAACAGTTCCCGGCGAACATAGCTTGTTCGCGTTCGCCTCTGCCGGGCGAACATATGCGATGTTCGGTCCGCCCCCTATACATCATCATTGAGCAAACTTTGACCCTGTACCTCACAGTCAGCAGACACATTCCAGCCAATCAGCAGCATACCCTCCCACCCAGACCCTCCCACCACCTGCACAGCATCCATTTTAGATTCATTCTGAATCTGCAGTCTTAGTGAGAGGAAGGAGAGTGTAGTAGCTGCTGATTTAATTGGGAAATTGATAGCTAGGCTAGTGAATTCAGTGTCCACTCCAGTCCTGAAAGACTCATCTGATCTCTGCTGTAAGGACAGCGTCCTGACAGCACCCCAAAAAGCCCTTTTTAGGGCTGCAACATTAGTCTGCTTTTTTTTTTCCTTTATATACATATTGCAGTTGCCTGGCCTGCCTGTGTGTGAGGAGCTGCAGGCCCACAGACTGTAGTGTGCCCACTGCCAGTGCCCACCCCTGTCATCCCGTGTGGTACAGGACTTTGCATCAAAAAAAGGCATTTAATTTTTAAACTTTAATCTAAGGTTAGTTGCCTGCCAGTGTGTGTCAGGCTGACTTCCACTGACTGTAGTGTGCCCACTGCCAGTGCCCACCACTCATACCGGCTGGCACAGGACTTTGCATAAAAAGGCATTTAATTTTTACACTTTAGTGTAATTTCAGCTGCTTGCCTGCTGCTAGTGTGTGTCAGGCCGACTTCAACTGACTGTAGTGTGCCCACTGCCAGTGCCCACCCCTGTCATCCCGTGTGGCACAGGACTTTGCTTAAAAAAAAGGCACTTAATTTTTACACTTTAATCTAAGGTTAGTTGCCTGCCAGTGTGTGTCAGGCTGACTTCCACTGACTGTAGTGTGCCCACTGCCAGTGCCTACCACTCATACCGGCTGGCACAGGACTTTGCATAAAAAGGCATTTAATTTTTACACTTTAGTGTAATTTCAGCTGCTTGCCTGCTGCTAGTGTGTGTCAGGCTGACTTCCACTGACTGTAGTGTGCCCACTGCCAGTGTCCACCCCTGTCATCCCGTGTGGCACAGGACTTTGCTTAAAAAAGGCACTTAATTTTTACACTTTAATCTAAGGTTAGTTGCCTGCCAGTGTGTGTCAGGCTGACTTCCACTGACTGTAGTGTGCCCACTGCCAGTGTCCACCACTCATACCGGCTGGCACAGGACTTTGCATAAAAGGCATTTAATTTTTACACTTTAGTGTAATTTCAGCTGCTTGCCTGCTGCTAGTGTGTGTCAGGCCGACTTCAACTGACTGTAGTGTGCCCACTGCCAGTGCCCACCCCTGTCATCCCGTGTGGCACAGGACTTTGCTTAAAAAAGGCACTTAATTTTTACACTTTAATCTAAGGTTAGTTGCCTGCCAGTGTGTGTCAGGCTGACTTCCACTGACTGTAGTGTGCCCACTGCCAGTGCCCACCACTCATACCGGCTGGCACAGGACTTTGCATTAAAAAGGCATTTAATTTTTACACTTTAGTGTAATTTCAGCTGCTTGCCTGCTGCTAGTGTGTGCAGGCCGACTTCAACTGACTGTAGTGTGCCCACTGCCAGTGCCCACCCCTGTCATCCCGTGTGGCACAGGACTTTGCTTAAAAAAAGGCACTTAATTTTTACACTTTAATCTAAGGTTAGTTGCCTGCCAGTGTGTGTCAGGCTGACTTCAACTGACTGTAGTGTGCCCACTGCCAGTGCCCACCACTGTCATCCCGTGTGGCACAGGACTTTGCTTAAAAAAGGCACTTAATTTTTACACTTTAATCTAAGGTTAGTTGCCTGCCAGTGTGTGTCAGGCTGACTTCCACTGACTGTAGTGTGCCCACTGCCAGTGCCAACCACTGATACCGGGTGGCACAGTAGCTTTGCCGATAAATAAGGCATTTAATTTTTACACAGTAGTGTAATTTCAGTTGCTTGCCTGCTGCCAGTGTGTGTCAGGCCCGCTTCCACTGACTGTAGTGTGCCCACTGCCAGTGCCAACCACTGCATACCGGGTGGCACAGTAGCTTTGCCGATAAATAAGGCATTTAATTTTTACACTTTAGTCTAAATTCAGTTGCTTGCCTGCTGCCAGTGTGTGTCAGGCCCTGCTTCCACTGACTGTAGTGTGCCCACTGCCAGTGCCAACCACTGATACCGGGTGGCACAGTAGCTTGCCGATAAATAAGGCATTTAATTTTTAGACAGTAGTCTAAATTCAGTTGCTTGCCTGCTGCCAGTGTGTGTCAGGCCCTCTTCCACTGACTGTAGTGTGCCCACTGCCAGTGCCAACCACTGATACCGGGTGGCACAGTAGCTTGCCGATAAATAAGGCATTTAATTTTTAGACAGTAGTCTAAATTCAGTTGCTTGCCTGCTGCCAGTGTGTGTCAGGCCCGCTTCCACTGACTGTAGTGTGCCCACTGCCAGTGCCAACCACTGATACCGGGTGGCACAGTAGCTTGCCGATAAATAAGGCATTTAATTTTAGACAGTAGTCTAAATTCAGTTGCTTGCCTGCTGCCAGTGTGTGTCAGGCCCTCTTCCACTGACTGTAGTGTGCCCACTGCCAGTGCCAACCACTGATACCGGGTGGCACAGTAGCTTGCCGATAAATAAGGCATTTCATTTTTAGACAGTAGTCTAAATTCAGTTGCTTGCCTGCTGCCAGTGTGTGTCAGGCCCACTTCCACAGACCGTAGTGTGCCCACTGCCAGTGCCAACCACTGATACCGGGTGGCACAGTAGCTTGCCGATAAATAAGGCATTTAATTTTTAGACAGTAGTCTAAATTCAGTTGCTTGCCTGCTGCCAGTGTGTGTCAGGCCCGCTTCCACTGACTGTAGTGTGCCCACTGCCAGTGCCAACCACTGATACCGGGTGGCACAGTAGCTTGCCGATAAATAAGGCATTTAATTTTTAGACAGTAGTCTAAATTCAGTTGCTTGTCTGCTGCCAGTGTGTGTCAGGCCCTCTTCCACTGACTGTAGTGTGCCCACTGCCAGTGCCAACCACTGATACCGGGTGGCACAGTAGCTTGCCGATAAATAAGGCATTTAATTTTTAGACAGTAGTCTAAATTCAGTTGCTTGCCTGCTGCCAGTGTGTGTCAGGCCCGCTTCCACTGACTGTAGTGTGCCCACTGCCAGTGCCAACCACTGATACCGGGTGGCACAGTAGCTTGCCGATAAATAAGGCATTTAATTTTTAGACAGTAGTCTAAATTCAGTTGCTTGCCTGCTGCCAGTGTGTGTCAGGCCCTCTTCCACTGACTGTAGTGTGCCCACTGCCAGTGCCAACCACTGATACCGGGTGGCACAGTAGCTTGCCGATAAATAAGGCATTTAATTTTTAGACAGTAGTCTAAATTCAGTTGCTTGCCTGCTGCCAGTGTGTGTCAGGCCCGCTTCCACTGACTGTAGTGTGCCCACTGCCAGTGCCAACCACTGATACCGGGTGGCACAGTAGCTTGCCGATAAATAAGGCATTTAATTTTTAGACAGTAGTCTAAATTCAGTTGCTTGCCTGCTGCCAGTGTGTGTCAGGCCCTCTTCCACTGACTGTAGTGTGCCCACTGCCAGTGCCAACCACTGATACCGGGTGGCACAGTAGCTTGCCGATAAATAAGGCATTTAATTTTTAGACAGTAGTCTAAATTCAGTTGCTTGCCTGCTGCCAGTGTGTGTCAGGCCCACTTCCACAGACTGTAGTGTGCCCACTGCCAGTGCCAACCACTCATACCGGGTGGCACAGTACCTAGCACGCGTAGTACCACTTATCTAAAAAAAATGACAGGCAGAGGCAGGCCACCCCGCAGTGGCCGTCGTGGTCGTGGTGCTGTGATTTCCACTGTCCCTGGAATAATGCCCTGTTTTCAGAGGCCACGTACCCTGAACCCGAAAAATTCAGAGGACGTAGTTGACTGGCTTAGACAGGACACCCAATCTTCAACAGCTTCCGCTAAGAACCTTGACGCACCATCCTCCTCCAGCTCAGCTTCGGTCACCTGCTCTCAAGTTACCACGCACCCGCCCGTCGCCACCACCACCACTACCACCACAGCCACCACAGCCGCTTCACTTGATCCGTCAGAGGAGTTATTTACACATCAGTTGGATGCAATTAGTGATGCGCAACCATTGTGCCAGATGATGTAGATTACGGGGATATGTCTCAGTCAGGCAGGATTACACACATGGACGTACAGTGTGATGATGATGATGATGATGTTGTACCCGCTGCTGCTTCCTTTGCTGAGGTGTCAGATACAAGTGAAGCGGTTGATGATGACGATGTGTCCACGGATGCCACGTGGGTGCCTGCTCGAAGAGAAGAAGAGGGGAAAGTTCTGAAGGGGAGACAGAGAGAATGAGGAGACGAGTTGGAAGCAGGGGGAGGTCGTCGCAAGGAGTTAGTGGCACAGTCAGACAGCATGTATCGGCACCTGGGGTCAGCCACACAGCACGCCAGTCAACGCATGCTGTTGCCACCACTAGAATGCCGTCATTGCAAAGCTCAGCAGTGTGGCATTTTTTGTGTGTCTGCCTCTGATAAAAGCAATGCCATTTGCAACCTGTGCCAAAAGAAACTGAGTCGTGGGAAGTCCAACACCCACCTTGGTACAACTGCTTTGCGAAGGCACATGATCTCACATCACAAACGCCTATGGGATCAACACATGAGTACAAGCAGCACACCAACTCAAAGCCACCATGCTCCTCCTGGTCCAGCATCTTCAGCCACGTCAACCACTGCTGTCCTCCCTGCCCCCTCTCAACCACCCGCCACTCCATCTCTCACCTTCAGCAGTTCCTGCTCATCTGCCCACAGTCAGGTGTCTGTCAAGGACATGTTTGAGCATAAGAAGCCAATGTCACAAAGTCACCCCTTGCCCGGCGACTGACAGCTGGCTTGACGGAACTCTTAGCCCGCCAGCTTTTACCATACCAGCTGGTAGAGTCTGAGGCCTTCAAAAAATTTGTCGCTATTGGGACACCACAGTGGAAGGTACCCGGACGAAATTTTTTTCAAAAAGGCAATCCCAAACCTCTACCATGTCATTGAAAAGGAAGTCATGGCATCTCTGGCATACAGTGTTGGGGCAAGGGTCCATCTGACCACTGATACCTGGTCTGCAAAGCACGGTCAGGGCAGGTATATCACGTATACTGCGCATTGGGTCAACCTGCTGACGGCTGACAAGCATGGAATGCGTGGCTCCGCAGCGGAGTTGGTGACACCACCACGACTTGCAGGCAGACCTACTGCCACCTCCTCTACTCTACTCCATCCTCTTCAATATCCTCCTCGGCTGAGTCCTCTTCTGCTGCGGCGTCTGGCTGCACATCAACTGATTCCCCCAGCTCCCCAGGGGCTATTCCACATCCCGGATACGACAGTGTCACGCTATCTTGGGGTTGACTTGCCTGAAAGCAGAGAGCCACACAGGACCAGCACTCCTGTCCGCCCTGAGCGCACAGGTGGATCAGTGGCTGACCCCGCACCAACTGGAGATCGGCAAAGTGGTGTGTGACAATGGAAGCAATCTGTTGGCGGCATTAAATTTGGGCAAGTTGTCACATGTGCCGTGCATGGCACATGTGTTGAATCTCATCGTACAACGTTTTGTGTCTAAGTACCCAGGCTTACAGGACGTCCTCAAGCAGGCCAGGAAGGTGTGTGGCCATTTCAGGCGTTCCTACACGGCCATGGCGCACTTTTCCGATATTCAGCAGCGAAACAACATGCCAGTGAGGCGCTTGATATGCGACAGCCCGACACGTTGGAATTCAACACTCCTAATGTTCGACCGCCTGCTCCAACAAGAAATAGCCGTCAACGAGTATTTGTATGACCGGGGTGCTAGGACAACCTCTGCAGAGCTGGGAATCTTTTTGCCACGTTACTGGACACTCATGCGCAATGCCTGTAGGCTTATGCGTCCTTTTGAGGAGGTGACAAACCTAGTCAGTCGCACCGAAGGCACCATCAGCGACCTCATCCCATTTGTTTTCTTCCTGGAGCGTGCCCTGCGAAGAGTTCTGGATCAGGCTGTAGATGAGCGTGAAGAGGAAGAGGAAGAGTTGTGGTCACCATCACCACCAGAAACAGCCTTGTCATCATCGCTTGCCGGACCTGCAGCAACGCTGGAAGAGGAGTATGAGGAAGAGGAGTCAGAGGAGGAATGTGGTGGCTTTGAGGAGGAGGAAGACCAACCACAGCAGGCACCCCAGGGTGCTCGTTGTTGTCACCTATCTGGGACCCATGGTGTTGTACGTGGCTGGGGGAAGAACAGACCGTCAATGACATCAGTGAGGACGAGAGCGGGAAATGAGTAGCTCTGCATCCAACCTTGTTCAAATGGGGTCTTTCATGCTGTCATGTCTGTTGAGGGACCCACGTATAAAAAGGATAAAGGAGAACGATCTGTACTGGGTGGCCACGCTACTAGACCCCGGTATAAGCAGAAAGTGGCAGAAATGTTACCAAATTACCGAAAGTCGGAAAGGATGCAGCAGTTCAAAACCAAACTAAAAAATATGCTTTACACAGCTTATAAGGGGGATGTCACAGCACAACGGGAATCTAACAGGGGAAGAGGTGAGTGTAATCCTCCTCCTACCACGGCGGCAAGGACTGGACGATTTACAGATGTGTTGTTGATGGAGGACATGCGGAGCTTTTCAGTCCTACTCATCGCCACAGCCCTTCGGGATCCAGCCTTAGAGAACGACTCGACCGACAGGTAGCAGACTACCTCGCCTTAACAGCAGATATCGACACTCTGAGGAGCAATGAACCCCTTCACTACTGGGTGTGCAGGCTTGACCTGTGGCCTGAGCTATCCCAGTTTGCGATAGAACTTCTGGCCTGCCCTGCTTCAAGTGTCCTGTCAGAAAGGACCTTCAGTGCAGCAGGAGGCATTGTCACTGACAAGAGAAGTCGCCTCGGTCAAAAAGTGTTGATTACCTCACCTTCATAAAGATGAATGAGGCATGGATCCCGAAGGGACTGACAGTGGGGATACGCTTGACTAACAAAAGGCCTGATTACATGCCATGGCCTTAAAATGGTCCCCACGCTGCTGTATTTAATGTCTGCATACCGGATGACTTTCGTGAATTCTCCACCACCAACTAGGGTTCAAGCCGCAATGTTTTAGTCACTTTTCTGCCTGGAAAACATAAATTTTTCCGGCCGCTGCTACAATAGCGGCTGCAACAGTGCCATTATTTTTCAGGCATGTGTACATGCCTAATTTTTCTGTCCTATGGTGCAGCACTGTGGCTGCAAAAACAAACCAAAAAAAGGCACATACAAGTGTCAATTCCCCTTCGTGATCGTTACCTTGTTGTGGTGAAGGGGCTTGCGTATCACAATGAAGCAATCATCATCACCTCTATAAGTGTGTTGGCAATGTTGCCACACCCCAGATGATAAGGCCGTTGCTTCATTATGATCAGACCAAAAGCGATCGGGTGGCCACGCTACTAGACCCCCGGTATAAGCAGAAAGTGGCAGAAATGTTACCAAATTACCGAAAGTCGGAAAGGATGCAGCAGTTCAAAACCAAACTAAAAAATATGCTTTACACAGCTTATAAGGGGGATGTCAATGGGGGATTCGACAATGGTTAATCAATTCGACCGGATAGGGTCCGTAACAGGGATTAAACTGATAGCAATAGTACTAGTTAAGACACCACTCATATAGGGTGTCACAGCACATTGCTCTGTGCACGCGCAGTGCCCCAATTTGGGAGTAAGAGGACCGACCAAGCTGCTTTTTCCATCTCCCGGTTCGTGAAATCAATTCAGTTTAGTGTACCAGAGTTTGGTCTGTCACTGTGAAGGCAGTCGAAGGTACCCGGCCTAAATTTTTTTTCACAAAAGGCAATCCCTGATATGGGACGTAACAGGGATTAAACTGATGAGAATAATACTACAGAAAATACCACTCATATCAGTGGAGGGAGCCAGCGTTTTTTTAACCATCTCCCCGTTCAAAAAATCTATTTAATAAATGGCCCCCAGATTGGGGAGTCGGGGACGTTAGAGGATTAAACTGATGAGAATAGTACTACAGAAAATACCACTCATATCGGGTGTGACAGTAAATTGCACGGCGCAGACGCAGTGACCGTGGTTTAAAACAGAGTGGAGGGAGCCAGCGTTTTTAACCATCTCCCCGTTCGAAAAATCTATTCAATAAATGGCACCCAGATTGGGGACGTTAGAGGGATTAAACTGATGAGAATAGTACTACAGAAAATACCACTCATATCGGGTGTGACAGTAAATTGCACGGCGCAGACGCAGTGACCGTGGTATTAAAACAGAGTGGAGGGAGCCAGCGTTTTTAACCATCTCCCCGTTCGAAAAATCTATTCAATAAATGGCCCCCAGATTGGGGACGTTAGAGGATTAAACTGATGAGAATAGTACTACCGAAAATACAACTCATATCGGGTGTGACAGTAAATTGCACGGGCGCAGACGCAGTGACCGTGGTTTAAAACAGAGTGGAGGGAGCCAGCGTTTTTTTAACCATCTCCCCGTTCGAAAAATCTATTCAATAAATGGCCCCCAGATTGGGGACGTTAGAGGATTAAACTGATGAGAATAGTACTACAGAAAATACCACTCATATCGGGTGTGACAGTAAATTGCACGGCGCAGACGCAGTGACCGTGGATTAAAACAGAGTGGAGGGAGCCAGCGTTTTTTAACCATCTCCCCGTTCGAAAAATCTATTCAATAAATGGCCCCCAGATTGGGGACGTTAGAGGGATTAAACTGATGAGAATAGTACTACAGAAAATACCACTCATATCGGGTGTGACAGTAAATTGCACGGCGCAGACGCAGTGACCGTGGTTTAAAACAGAGTGGAGGGAGCCAGCGTTTTTTAACCATCTCACCGTTCGAAAAATCAATTCAATTCATCTTTTGGGGACCCTTGGTGTTGTACGTGGCTGGGTGGAGGAAGAAACCTTCAATGACATCACCGGGACGTGGCTAGCTTGGTATCCAACCTTGTGCAAATGGGGAGTTTGCGGTTGTGCAAATGAACTGTTTGCGGTTGTTTGCGGTGCATTAAAGGGGAGTTTGGTCTGTCAATGTCTGTGAAGCGGGCGTAACCCTTACACTACCTGATCGATACAACATCATACCTGATCGTATACACACACTGGATGTTTTAAAGCATGTTATTCCAAACAATTTAGGAATGTTAGTTGATTTATGCCCTTTATGGATTAAAACCCGACTCTGCGTCCACTACGTAATTTTCCATGGGAGTTTTGCCATAGATCCCCCTCCGGCATGCCACAGTCCAGGTGTTAGACCCCTTGAAACAACTTTCTCATCACTATTGTGGCCAGAAAGAGTCCCTGTGGGTTTTAAAATTCGCCTGCCAATTGAAGTCTATGGCGGTTCGCCCGGTTCGCCCGTTCGCGAACATTTGCAGAAGTTCGCGTTCGCTGTTCGCGAACTGAAAATTTTATGTTCGCGACATCACTATTCAAGTGTAGTCTCCCCCACATAGAGGAGATTGCAGGGACAAGAAAGTACATAAATCACAAAGGAAGTATCACATGTCAAGAAATATTTGATCACATGTTCTGTGTTCAGAGTCGGATGTATTAACTTATCACCTTTGAGCATATAGCTACAGTTGACACAGTTGAGATAGGGGAAACACCCATGTCTCTTGGTGCCAAAATGTGTATGTTTCAGGGCCTGAGATTTCACATCAGTTTTGATTAGTTTGTCCCGTAAATTCGGTGCTCTCCTGTACGACATAAGTGGAGGCAGAAGAAATTCTTTTACATGTCCTAGATTGCTTTTCAGAATCGACCAGTGTTTTCTTATAGCATTAGCAACATGAAAACTATGTCCAGTGTAGGTGGAGATAAAAGGTACCCTGTCAGAGGAATTTAGTTCAGTATTCATAGGGTGAGCTACAGTCAAATTATCAAGATGTTTCTTGATAAGTCATTTTGGGTAACCCCTTTGTGCAAATGTGTCAGACATCTCTCTGAGTCTGTTTGTACGTTGAAGGCGATATTGCACAATGCGTTGTAAAGGAAGGAATTGACTACGAGGCAGTGATTTCACCATGGACCTACGGTGATTACTGTTGTAATGCAGAAGTGTGTTACAATCCATAGGTTTGACAAAGTGATTAATCTATTGTTTTGAATCTGTACCAACGTATCAAGGAATTGGACCTGTTGTGAAGAGTGTGTCAGTGTAAGTTTAACCCCTTAAGGACCGGGGGTTTTGGGATTTTTGCATTTTTGTTTTGCGCTCCCTGCCTTCCAAAAGCCATAACATTTTTATATTTCCACTCACATAGCCATATGACAGCTTATTTTTTGCGGGACAAGTTGTACTTTTTAACGCTACCATTTATTTTTGCATGTGATGTAGTGGGAAACGGGAAAAAAATTCCAAATGGGGTGAAATTGCAAAAAAAAAGCAATTTCACCACAGTTTTACGGGTTTTTAAATTACAACGTTCGATTTGCGATAAAGCTGACTGGTTAATTTTATTCTTCAGGTCAGTACGAATCCGGCAATACCTAATATGTATAGTTTTTCTTGCGTTTTGATAGTGAAAAAAAAATTAAAAGTGGGAATTTTTTTATTTTATTTTTTTGTCGCCATGTTTTGACCCCTATAACTTTTTTGTAATTATGCGTACGGAGCAGTGTAGGGGCTCATTTTTTGCGGGGCAATCTGAACTTTTAATTGATACCATTATGGGGTGCGTATGATGTTTTGATCACTTTTCATTCATTTTTTTAGAAATGAAGCGTCCAAAAATGGCGAATTAGCCATTTGGACGCTTTCTTTCCGTTTTTATGTTTACCGTATGGTGAATATTTTTTAATATTATTATAGTATGGGCGTTTTGCACATTGCGACACCCATTATGTGTAATTTTTTATTTTTTATTTATTTTATTTTCATTTTGGGGAAAGGGGGTGATTTGAATTTTTATATTTTTTTATTTAATTTTTATTTTTTAAACTTTTTTTTTTTTTTACCACTTTCTTATAGTTCCCATAGGGAACTATAAGATGCAATCATCAGATTGTTATTCTCATATATTCCAATGCAATAGCATTGGAATATATGAGAAAATCGCATATTTCCTATGGAGCCTATTACAGTCATAGGCTCCATAGGAATACTATGTAGTAACCTAGGTTTCATTCACAGAAACCTAGGGTACTACATGCATGCTCCGGCTCCCCTTGTGGCCATCAGGGGAGCCGAGCAAAACCGAAAGTGAAACTTTCGGTTTTGCGCTGATCAGATGCCGTGGTCAGGATTGACCACGGCATCTGAGGGGTTAAATGTCCGCGATCGGCATCGCTGCCGGTCGTGGACATGAGCTGCGGGTGTCAGCTTGATTAATCAAGCGTTTACCCGCAGCTCATGCGCCCGCTCCGTGCGGGAGCGGCGCCATCTTTAAAGTGTGGACGAAGGGCGTACATGTACGCCCTTCGTCCTTAAGGGGTTAATCTCAGGATCAATGTTGTTTAGAAAATCATGAAAAGATGATAGTCTTAGTGCCACTCTAGATGACAAATATATCGTCTGTGTATCTCCACCACCCCAGCAGATGGCTGAAGTAGTGGGATACATAGACATATCTGGTTTCCAGGTCCGCCATGAACACGTTGGCATAAGTAGGCGCCACGTTCGAGCCCATCGCGGTCCCGCGTAATTGAAGATAGTAGCCATCTTGGAACACAAAATAATTGTACCGCAAGATAATTTCCAAAAGACTAATCAAATTCCTTACAGACCATGGAGTGGTCCGTATGTTGGAGACATCTCCGTATAACGTCCACACCCCTATCATGATCTATAGAGGTGTAGAGGTTCATGACATCAAATGAAGCAAGAATGGTGCCAGGTGGTATTGTGATGTGTGAAATCTTCTCCAAGAAATCACCAGTATCACATATATAGGAGCTGGCTGAAACTGCAAAACAGCGTAAAATCTTATCCAAAAAGATAGCCATGTTTGAAAATATGGATCCCCGTCCTGAGACTATAAGCCTACCAGGTGGATTGACCAAGGACTTGTGAATTTTAGGCAATATGTACAGTATGGGTGTTTTTGGGAGTTTCACTAATGAGAAGGAGTACAGCACGTCATCTATGATATTATCTTTTCTAGCAGTATCCAATACCCTCGTAATTACCTTCACATAAAATTTAGTGTCATACTTAAGACGTTTATACACATCAGTATCACAGAGCTGCCTTTTTATCTCAGATACGTATTGTACTGTGTCCATGACAACAACAGCTCCCCCTTGTCAGCAGGCTTAACAGTGAGGGAGTTGTTGTTGCATATCTGGTCTAGGGCATGCATTTCCAAAGAAGTCATGTTAGGGTGCACTAATTTGCCTATTGACACGTCATTCTTCAAACTGTCTATTTCAATGTTGACAGCTTTAATGTATGTGTCAATGGCGGTACAATTCAGTTGCGGCGTGAAATCACTCTTGGTGTACAGGCCAGCTCCACCAAGAGTGAGCTCACTAGAGCATGTATCAACTACCTGATTGACTCTCACATTGTCTGAAAAACATGTTTTTAATTTAATATTACAGTAAAACCGCTGTAAGTTGATTTCCAATTGAAACCAGTCAATGTTATATGTCGGGCAGTAGGATAAACTATTAGACAGCAGTGTTATTTGTACAGGAGTAAGTTCATACAAAGACATATTTACTGTACCACTGCGGTTGTCTCTTTTTGGCAGTCATGCTGTACACTAATTATGTATGTTATTGATGCACTTCACTATGTATGTTAAAGTTTTTATGAGTATAACACCTTTAAACCTGTACACCATGGGTTAATTTTAGTATGTCATGTGATTTGATTGCACTGAAGGATTTTGGGTATATAAGCCCCTTTGTTACACTGTTGTATTGCTTGACAAAGGTCTCATTGAGAAGACCGAAGCGTTGCCTGGGGAATAAAGAGGGTCACTTATTTTCATGCTGGAGTGCTGCCTCGTCTTTGGATTGTATATATATATATATATATATATATACTCTATACTATATATATATATATATATATATATACCATATATATATATATATATATATATACCATATATATATATATATATATATATATATATATATATATATATATATATATATATATATATATATATATATATATATATATATATATACCATATTTTCCGCTTTATAAGACGCACTTCTTTCCCCCCAAAAGTGGGGGGGGGGAAATGGCAGTGTGTCTTATGAAGTGAATGCTGCCATTTCTACTCTGGTGACGCTGATACATTGCCAGTCGCTAGGCTGCACAGTGCGGCCTGTGATATATCACTGAGGAGGGGGTGGAGGCTGGCCACTGGTGTTGGAATACTCTATTACACCGTGACGTGCTCACAACAGTCTTTATATGTAAACTGTAGTCATGGGAGCTTTGTTAAAGTATCACAATCCTCTGCAGTAGCGCAATCCTCTGTAGTACTCACTATCAAACTACCATAGCAGGCAGGCCGGCCGGCAGCGTAACGTCACTCACTCCGTCACTCGCCTGCTCCGCCTGCTTCATTAATAAAGTGGGAGAAGCAGGTGCATGACGGAGTGAGCGACGTTATGCTGCTGGCTGGCCTGCCTGCTACAGTAGTTTGATAGTGAGTACTACAGAGGATTAGCTTCATGCATTCCCTATGTACTAACCATTCTGGAGCCTCTATTCTTATGTCTCTATGTTGTGCCATTCCTTTATCATTTCTGCTGGAAGTTAGGAATTAATTTCTAGCAGTAAGGGTCAGAGGGGTGGTGACCAGTTGGGAGTGTGTACCTGCACAGTCTGACAATGACAGCACTGATTGGATAGCCCTCTAAGGGGGCTAATAGTTAAAAAAATAAAAAGTGAAAAAAAGTTTCAAAAAACAATGCCAATTTTACATATAAAAACATATATACAATTACAAAAATAAACATATTAGGGAATTGCCATGTCCAAAGATGTCTGAACTATTAAACATTTTTAACAAATTCCTGTTCGGTAAACGCCATTACAGAAAACAAAGATGAAAAACACACAATTCGCCATTATTTTGTCACCTTTCCCCCCAAAAAATGTAATAACAGTGATCGTATGTACCTCAAAAATGGTACCAATAAAAACTACAGTTCATTACACCAAAAACAAGACCTCATACAGCGCTGTAAACCAAAATATAAAAAAGTTATGGCTGTCAGAAAATACCTATTCAAAAAAGCTTGTGTTCCGAATCGCAGCGCCAGTGACATCACGCTACTTACAGCTACAGGAGCTGTCCTTATTTTGGTCCACAACAGCTCCTGTAGCTGTAAACTAACGGTTCTAGTCATTGGTACTTAGGTGCAGACAGAGAGTAAGCGCAGAAATCCTTCTTTTATAGATTGTAATTTCTGTCTAGAGATCCCAAACACAGAAACTTTATCCAGAGAAGTAATTTGATAGCTACTGCTCATGCTTGGACATCTGGGAGGAATTTGCACTGTTTACGGATAATTGCTGGATGTACTACAACTCCCTTTGGAGCATAGTAAAGAAAGACTTTTGTTACGTTCAATCTGGCCTGGTTACTGGCTCTCCTAACATCACACTCTGGCCCTTGCATCATTTTCAAGCCCTGCACGCACATGAACATTTAACATCAAAGGCACCACCAAACTACCATCAGGCAGTATCCTTAGCTGTAGGGAGTGCCCCAAGGTGCACCTCCTTCACTGCACCAATCCCAGGGAATGACGGCCTGAGGGAGTATACCGTGACACATATATCATCAGGGCCACTACCACTCCCATCCCCTGGTCTGGCTTCCCCAGAGGCTCGCTGCACATGCACACCAAACAGAAACCACAAACACAGTGTGAACCTAGTTTTATGGTGGCCTACACCTTATATAATTTGGATTCTACAATTATTCCTTTTGAATAGAGTTGAACTGTATAGTTCGTGTTCAGTGATCTGACCCGAACCCGAACATTTTCATAAAAGTTTGGGTTCGGGTCCGTTGTTCGCGATTCTTCCCGCTTTTTAAGCTTTTTGCCCTAAGAAGCCATCACAGCCATGCCTACTAATGGCATCGCTGTTATTGGCTGAGTGCAGCATGTGACCCAGTCTCTTTATAAGCTGGAGTCCCGTAGTGCCGCACTTCACTCTGCTGCTGCTAATATAGGGAAAGGTTGCTGGCGGTGCTCCCAGGAGAGATTAGGAAAGAAATCTGTTGAACCTGGTGGTGTGAAATCTTCAAGCTACAGCATTTATTGAGGGAGGGTGCTACTGCAATCCTACATTTTTGTACCCAGCCCTGAGCCCAGTGATACTGCAAAGTTGTTTTTTAAATCCATCTGTTACTGAGGTGGGGGTCGGCGACCATTTTAGCCACTGCAGTGTCCTTGAAACTGCATGTGACCTGCATGTGTGTCAGCCTGTGAGGGACATCAGTCTAATCCTTTTGGTAGCACAGTGAAGGAAAAATCAATTTTTCTGGCAGGTCAAGTCCCTTACATTACCTTTTGTATAATTTAGGGTGACATAGTCCATTTCTAGAGTCTGGGGAAAAATCTGTATTGTGGTGCTATAGAGCACTTGTGCATACAACGCACCAAAACTTATTTTCAATTTCAGCAGTAAAATATTGCATCAGTGTATTTTTGGAAAAAAGCGGTATTCCTGGTCCATAAAGCAGTTTTAAATACACCGCCCAAATACCTATTTTACATTTCTGCAGTGAAATAGTGCATCAGTGTACTTTTTGGAAAAAACTATATTCCTGGTCCACAAAGTAGTTTTAAATACACCGCCCAAATACGTATTTTAAATTTCAGCACTGAAATAGTGCATTTTTCTGTTTTGTTGAAAAAGCCGTATTCTTGCTTCACAGAGCAGTTGTGCATACAGCGTACAAATACCTTTTTAAATTTGCACTGAAATAATGCATTAAAGCCGTATTCATGGTCCACAGAGCAGTTTTCAATAAACCGCACAAATACCTACGTTTAAATTTCAGCGGTGAAATACTGCATTAGTGTATTTTTGGGAAATAAACCAGTATTGTTGTTACACAGAGCAGTTTGGCATACAATGCACAAAAACGTATTTTAAAATTTACCAGTGACATACTGCATTTCTGTAGTTCGTTGCAATAAACACTGGTTTTGTGATGCATAGCAGATCTGAGGCCTAACCTGTATTTCAGTCATTTAAAGTAACATTTTGAACTCCACATTTACATAGTTGGTTGCAAACACATTGGTTTTGTGGGAGATAGCACGTTTGCGGTGTACGCTGAATTTCTGACAGTCAAATAACCGTTAACTTCTGTTTTTACATTGTTGGTTTGAAAAACAAATTTTTGGTGATAGTGAAGTAATTGTATTGAATTGCTCCGTTACACTGTTGTGTGACCTAAAGAAATGTATTCTGTTTATGACACAGGCACTGCCTTACTGTATAGTGAACTTAATTGTTGACTATTGGCAGTTAAATGCAGCAGTCTTTTATGCTTCTTTATGACTCTGCTGGCAGGGTTTCCCAGGGCCATAACCATAGTCCTACCCCAGAAGTGGAAGAGATTGAGTGCACAGATGCGCAACCACTTAGGTTTGAGGATGGGGACAGGGGAAGACCACCGCAGCATGTCTCTGATGATGACGAAACACAGGTGCAAACTGTTGCGGCTTTCTGCGGTGTGCAGACCGACAAAGAGGGCAGGGGTGAAGACTGGGTGGAAGATGATGTTGAGAACAATGAGGTCCTACACCCCAAAATATACCACTGAAATCCATGTTTTCTATGGGTGGTGATAAAATAATAATTTTTTAGGCCAGGAATTACCTTTGCGGCCTGCGCTGCATATGTGTCGGGAACAATAATATAGTTAATCCGTCTAGGAGTTCAGGGGTTGACATATTCCAATTTTTTTCTGTCAAGTAACCCTGCACTGCAAAGGTGACAGTGACCGAAAATTTGAATAATCCTCTTTTAAATTGTTGGGTGCAATATTAACTTTTCTGCCAGGTACAAAGCCCTGCTATGCATAGGTTAAAGTGACCGAAAATGTGAATAATCCTCTTTTAAATTGTTGGGTGAGATATTACCATTTTTGCCAGGTACAAACCCCTGCACTGCCTAACTGTCAGGGAACTTACAATTGATGGTTACATTCTTGCATGACATAAAGCCTTTTTGGGCTGTGAAGCCAAAGGTAGTCACAACATGTTTTTTATTTTTTTAATTAAATTGCTGTAGACCCCCAATAATTGAGAAAATATAAAAAATAAAGTGTAAGTGGAGCACGGTAGTATAGCAATGGTTTGGTGAGGCCGGTGTACATGTCTATTCTGCATAAGGTACAAACGAATCCTGTGGGATGCATGCCTGGTTCTTTTTAATAAACAAAAGCTTGCCCACATTGGCGGCCGACAGGCGGCTGCTCTTGTCTGTGATAATGCCCCCAGCCATGCTAAACACACGTTTAGACAATACAGTGGCTGCAGGGTAGGCCAGCACCTCCAAGGCGTAAAGGGCAACCTCAGGACATGTGCCCAATTTGAAGACCCAGAAGTTGAATGGGGCAGACCCAGTGGCGTAGCTAGAAATGATTGGGCACCACAGCAAATATTTGACTGGGGCCCCCCTCCCACAGTAATTTTTGCGCAATCCCTTCCTTTCATGCCGCCATACCTGGGGCTACTAAAGATCGCTCTCTCAGACCAGGCCCAGCAGCTGTTCCATCCGCTTTCTACACTGTCTATACTGCTACTGTATATAATTTCATTGAATAATACTGTTGAGGGGGCCCTGACAAAGTCTTTTAGTCCTCCTCCTCCTCCTGGATGGGCCCCTTCTAGGTCAGGGCCCCAAAGCAGTAGCTTCCCCTACTTCCCCTGTAGCTATGCCCCTGGGCAGACCCATCAGTCAGTACATGTACTTTTCCACCATGTTGCTGAAATGCTGCCTCCTGCTAAGACGTACCAGATCTGCTGGTGGTGCAGGTTGTTGTGGCGTGATGACAAAGCTTTTCCACATTCTGCCCATCATAACCCTGCCTTCTGAGGTGTTGGTGGTGACCCAGCTGCATTGGCGACTTCTTCCTCCTCCTCCTCTGCCTTCACCTTGTGCTTCCACTAAGTCCCCGATGTCAGGTGTGAATGCCATCAGCATCGTGTCTACTGGCGGGTGCATCTTCCTATCACACTCCAATGAGGGAATTAAGGATGGCACGTTGTCCTTGTAACGGGGATTCAGCACGATGGCCAGCCAGTAATCAGCACAAGTTAGAATGTGGCAGTAACTCTGCGTTCATTGCACATGCACTGCAGCATGTAGTCGCTCATGTCTGCCATGCTGCCCAGAGGCAAAGACAATCTGTCCTCTTTGAGGGAGGTGTATCATCTGTGTCCTCTGTATCCCCCAGCGTTCCTCGTACTGCTCCTCCTCATCCTCCAGAACTGTGCCCTGGCTGGACAATTGTGTTCCAGGCCAGGGCCTATGTTGGTGCAGGAACCCACCCTCCAAGCCTCTTGGATGTCTTTGGCCTTAAAGGGCTTCTGTCACCCCCTTAACCCATTTTTCACTAGCTGACATTAGCTATTTGCTAATGTCAGCTGAGTTGAAATATATATTTATTACCTTTTCCGAAGTTGTCATTTACGTGAAAAAGCCACTTTTATTATATGTAAATGATCTTCGCTACCAGCAAGTTAGGCGTTTACTTGCTGGTAGCCGCCGCATCTCGATTAGTTATGCACGCCCCTTCCTCGTTTGATAGACAGGGCCAGCGCTTTCTCCTCCTCGCACTGGCCCTGTCTGAAGATAAAATCCCGCGCCTGCGCCGTACCGCTCAGTAGTCGGCGCAGGCGCTCTGAGTGAAGGACGCGAGCTTTGCCGCTCCGTCCTCAGTGCGCCTGCGCCGACTACGTAACAGCTACACCCGGAAGTGAAGAAGCCGGCATCGCTGGTAAGGAGGCGGAGGGAGTGTCCGGTGACGCCGTGGGATGCTTGATGCAGGTAAGTATTTGAAGATTCTGTATGAACCCACTAAAACCACCAACGAATTGTGGTTTAATTATACTGTGGGCAATGTTTTACACACTATACCACCAACGTTTTCAAAACTATTAATAAATATATAATGCAATATATTTATAAATATACATATATAAATATTTATATCCCGAGCCCTACAATAAATATATACAACCCCTAATAAATTCTTCACTTCCGGGTGTAGCTGTTACGTAGTCGGCGCAGGCGCACTGAGGACGGAGCGGCAAAGCTCGCGTCCTTCACTCAGAGCGCCTGCGCCGACTACTGAGCGGTACGGCGCAGGCGCGGGATTTTATCTTCAGACAGGGCCAGTGCGAGGAGGAGAAAGCGCTGGCCCTGTCTATCAAACGAGGAAGGGGCGTGCATAACTAATCGAGATGCGGCGGCTACCAGCAAGTAAACGCCTAACTTGCTGGTAGCGAAGATCATTTACATATAATAAAAGTGGCTTTTTCACGTAAATGACAACTTCGGAAAAGGTAATAAATATATATTTCAACTCAGCTGACATTAGCAAATAGCTAATGTCAGCTAGTGAAAAATGGGTTAAGGGGGTGACAGAAGCCCTTTAAGTTGAGGATAAGGCGTGTATATAATTTTGTTTGTTTATACAGTTAGTTTAGCTGCATTATAGTAATTTAATATGTTTTTAAGTAAATTTGTAAATAGTTTGTTAATGGTTTGAGTGAAAGGGGGGGGGGGGGGTGTTGTGTGTGTTCGATTAACTGAATTAATTTTCACTGTCTGGTGTTCAGGAATTTCGGCACCCCAAATTCAGCACATGTGGCAGGCAGGGGATGTGCGTCAAACCGGCTAGGCCCAGACCTGCTATTACATTTTGCCCCTTTAGCACACAACACCAGGCCGGGCTGGAGGCTCAGTGGCACCAACCAATCATCGGTCTGTTGTTCCATAACTGTCCACAGCTCCTGCGCGGTGAGGGGTTTGTCCCACAAACACACAAGTTTTAAAACAACCTGCTGTCGTTTCCCCCTGGCTGTGCTGCTGTGGGTGGTGAAGGTGTTACGCTGAGCGGATGAGGAGGTGGTAGAGGAGGAGGCGGAAGTCGAGGAGGAGAAGGTAACAGGAGGCAAAGAGAAGTGCACTGCAATCTTCTGGGGCGAAAGGACATTTGCAAAAATGCTATGCGCCTCAGGCCCAGCCGCCACTGCATTTACCCAGTGTGCTGTTAAGAGACATATAACATCCCTTCCCGTTCTTACTGGTCCATGTATCGGTTGTTATGTGGATATTGCCACAGATGGCGTTGTGCAGTGCACACCTGATTTTGTCTGCCACTTGGTTGTGCAGGCAGGGATGGCTCGCCTGCAAAAGTAGTGGTGGCTGGGATCCACGTACTGTGGGACAGCCACCGCCATAAGGTTTTTAAAACTGTCCACCAGACAAAATGACAGCATTTCAAAAGACTAAGAATTGTTAAATCAAGTCATTCAGAGCCAGGGATCGCGGGTGGGTAGGGGGGTACATCCTCTTTCTATTTCTCTTTCTTGCCAGTGTTTGGAAGATGGACAGTTGATAGCTGAACACTTCCATGGGATTCGTTGGAGATGCTTGGTGACGGTGCCAGATGTGGTGGCGTTGCCGCCACATCCTTTGTTTGCTGGGTGGCAGGTGCCACTGTCACTCACTTGGGCTCATATTTAGAACATTTATTTATTATTTTTCTGTATTTTATGTTATTTAAAGTCATTTCCCTATCCACATTTAAAACCTATAAAAGTATACTGGACCACGTTTGAATCAAAATAATCTTTATTAACAATATAAAAGAACATGCAGCAGCATGTATGATATAACAAAAAAGTGACACAGAGAGAGGGGTGCACAAATGGGCGGCATCCAGGAGAGAGAGACACAGGGCAATATAAATATAAACATCAATAAATAGCAAGTGCAAAAGATAACAAATATAAATATATCATGTCAATGCATACCCATAGTGTGTCTCCTCCGGGATGGCGCCAAGACCCGGCGCGTTTGGCGGAAGCCTTCGTCTGGGGGCCCCCAGACGAAGGCTCGCCAACGCGTCAGGCTGGCGCCATCCGGAGAGACACACTATGGGTATGCATTGACATGATATATTTATATTTGTTATCTTTGCACTTGCTATTTATTGATGTTTATATTTATGCTGCCCTGTGTCTCTCTCTCCTGGATGCCGCCATTTGTGCACCCTCTCTGTGTCACTTTTGTTATATCATACATGCTGCTGCATGTTCTTTTATATTGTTAATAAAGATTATTTTGATTCAAACGTGGTCCAGTATACTTTTATAGGTTTTTGTTGCTTTAATACTGCAGACGTTTATATATTTACATATGTGGATGTTTGGGTGCGGACCAGCACCCTACTAGTGGTTATATTTTTGGTAATATCCCTATCCACATTTGTTTGCAGGGCATTTACCTACATTTTGCTGCCTTTTGCAGCCTCTAGCCCCTTTCAGGGCTATTTTACAGCCATTTTAGTGCCCAAAAGTTCAGGTCCCCATTGACTTCAATGGGGTTCAGGGTCAAGTTTGGGTTAAGTTCGGATCCCAAACCCGAACTTTTTTGTTAAGTTCGGCTGAACCCGCTGAACCCGAACTTCCAGGTGTTCGCTCAACTCTACTTCTGAACCCTTCAAACATATGCATTCTTGGCTCGGCTAAGTGTTCATGTGTTCTTAATGGTGAGAGGTCCAAATATCTCTGGCTTTGGCTTATATACCATGAGAACATACGATGCCCAATCCTTGTTCGCCCCATTGTCAGAAGAGATTGCCAACACCCCAAGCCAATTGGACGGTCGCATGGTACTACTGAAATTGGCATTCATCTATTGTGTATAGGCACCTTAGGGGCATGCTCACACCTACATTATCACTTGGGAATAAATAATTACTATAACAGAAGACGTACTTGGTCTGCTTAGATTTTTTACTACTGAAAGCTGAATGATTAAATGTTCAATGAATTCTATTAGGAAGCGATGCAGTGCATCATTAAAAAACAGTACTTAAATGGCTCATATTTTGCCAATATGGAGCTTTTGTGCCTCGGTATCCAGGTGCTGAGCATTAGCTCTGTCTGAGCGCATCAATTAGTGGATTGAGGTGATTTTGGAGCAGAAACAGAGGGATGAATGAACTGAGGATTAATGAGAGGTTTCAAAGTCTGCAGCAATGTAATGAATCGGAGTTTAGTCAATTAAATCCACTAGATCTAAGCTGGTGTTCTTTCCTGAAAATCAGTCATTTGGAATTCCTGCAATCTGGTCCAAACATAATTAGTGTGAAATTTTCCACTTGCAATAAAGTATAAATAATCCACCATTATGTATTTGTATTGATTAAAATGAATATAGATACATAAGCAGTCACCTGAAATGCATTTCAAAGGGAAATGGAGCCAACTCGGGCTTTAACACAACCGTATTGATTTCTCCGACTAAAGGAGCAATCCTCTTCCTTTTCTTAAAGCATAACTCCAATGATCCAAATAAAAAGGATTGTGACATGGACCTTCGTGTTTAAACTTAACCTTCTTCTCTAAAACTAAAACATTGAGTTCTCTATGCTGTTTATTTCCTTCTGATGTCACACAGGATAGATAGATAGTGACAGTGATGTAACTATAGGAGTCGCAGCGGTCGCAGTTGCGACCGGGCCCCTAAGGCAGTGGTAACAATGGCGGTCAAAGTTTGCCCCGAGGCCCATAGAACTCTAGTTATGCCTCTGGATGGATGGATAGATAGATAGATAGATAGATAGACAGATAGATCAGGCCGCAGACAGACTGATAATAAATTGATAATAGATAAACTCAACTGAATATTTTACACAAATAGGTAATTACAAGTTGTACAGTATGTGTGTATTTTGAGGGATCTAGCGAATTAATATAGATAAGTGATTACAGCAGAGCTGCGTCTCCCAGGAATTACTGCAATCAGCTCTTGCTAACCCCTTCCTCCCATAGAAAATAGTCCCCCCCCATCCACAGAAACTCTTGCAGGATGTGTGCCCCCCTTTTCTCACAGAGCCCTTTCCATCTTGTGTGGGAGTGGGAGAGGTGGATGATACAAGTCATAAATCTGAAGCTGACACCTGTACAGGGCATTGGCTGCAGCCTCAGAAACAACTCACTGGTCTAAGACTTAAAGGGGTGGTGTCACTTCCGCTAATTGCATTTATTATGTAAAGAAAATTAATTCAAGCCACTTACTAATGTATTGTGATTGTCCATATTGCTTTCTTTGCTGGCTGGATTAACTTTTCAATCATATTATATACTGCTCGTTTCCATGGTTACGACCACCCTGCAATCCAGCAGTAGTGACCGTGCTTGCACACTATAGAAAAAAGCACCATTCTATGTGATCTCCCATGGTCCCAGCCACCAGAGAGGCCGGAACTTTTTCCTATTGTGTACAAGCACGGCCACTACTGATGGATTGCAGGTTGGTCTGTAACCATGGAAATGAGCAGTGTATAATGCGATGGAAAAATGAATCAAGTCAGCAAAGGAAGCAATATGGACAATCCCAATACATTAGTAAATGCAGTGGCGTAGGGATCGCCATAGCAATGGCTAAGGGGCCCTATGCCACTGGGGATCGGCCCCCGGCTGAGAAGTGCACTCTTGCTGGGGGCGGCAGCGCCGCTCCTCCCCGCCCAGCGCCACTTCCTAGCTAATTTATTCACTGCACTTGCCTCTTAAATTGAAGAGAAGCGGCATAATCTCGCACAGGCACACTGGCAGAGGCATCGAAGTGTGCATGCGCCGTCATCCTGGCCTCTGCCAGTGCGCCTGTGCGAGATTACAGTGCTTCTCTTCAATTTCAGAGGCAGTGCAGTGAATAAATTAGCTAGGAGGCGGCTCTGGCGGGAGGAGATCTGTGGGTGACACTGATGGGGGATCTGTGGGTGACACTGAGGGGGATCTGTGGGTGACACTTAGGGGGATCTGTGGATGACACTGAGGGGGATCTGTGGGTGACACTGATGGGGGATCTGTGGATGACACTGATGGGGGATCTGTGGATGACACTGAGGGGGATCTGTGGATGGCACTGACGGGGGATCTGTGGATGACACTGATAGGGGATCTGTGGATGACACTGATGGGGGATCTGTGGATGACACTGATGGGGGATCTGTGGATGACACTGATGGGGATCTGTGGATGACACTGCTGGGGGATCTGTGGATGACACTGAGGGGGATCTGTGGATGGCACTGACGGGGGATCTGTGGGTGACACTGAGGGGGATCTGTAGGTGACACTGAGGGGGGATCTGTGGATGACACTGAGGGGGATCTGTGGATAACACTGAGGGGGATCTGTGGATGACACTGAGGGGGATCTGTGGATGACACTGAGGGGGATCTGTGGATGACACTGAGGGGGATCTGTGGATGACACTGAGGGGGGATCTGTGGGTGACACTGAGGGGGATCTGTAGATGACACTGATGGGGGATCTGTGGGTGACACTGAGGGGGATCTGTGGATGACACTGAGGGGGATCTGTGGATGACACTGAGGGGGATCTGTGGATGACACTGAGGGGGATCTGTAGGTGACACTGAGGGGGATCTGTGGATGACACTGAGGGGGATCTGTGGGTGACACTGAGGGGGATCTGTGGATGACACTGAGGGGGGATCTGTGGATGACACTGAGGGGGTGGTCTGTGGATAACCCTGAGGGGGGGATCTGTGGATGACACTGAGGGGGGAATCTGTGGATGACACTGGGGGGGGGTCTGTGGATGACACTGAGGGCGGGGGAATCTGTGGATGACACTAAGGGGGGATCTGTGGATGACACTAAGGGGGGATCTGTGGAGGACACTGATGGGGGATCTCTGTGGAGGTACTTAGGGGGGATCTGTGGAGGACACTTAGGGCGATTTAGGGAGGGTTGTGGGGATGGTGGGGTGGGAGGTCCTGGAGGGGTGTTTGGTTGGGAGCTCTGGAAGGGGTGGGAGGTCCGATAGGTATGTAGGGGTGGGAGATCTGGGAGGAGGGGGGCATAAAACATACTTGCTATGGGGCCCAGTCATTTCTAGGTACGCCACTGAGTAAGTGGCTTGTATTAACTTTCTCTACATGATAAATGCCGCTTGCTGAAGTGACACAACCCCTTTAGGAAGGGGGGACTTACTGAGCAGAGGCACACTCATTAATCACAGGAGATATTGCTGTGCTTTCTTTCTAGTTTAAGAATTTTTGCTGCTGCAGTCTGCAGTAGGGCTTTTTCTCCTCCCTACACGCTCATCAAGTTTTCTGTAAGGAGGAGGGGTGAATAGAGGCTGGTACTGAGACTGTCATAGGTGTTTGTCGAGGTGCCTGCTTAGTGGCCCTTGCACCTGACAGCTGCTACCTGCCTGAGGCATTCAAACATGCTGCGGAGGGATACACATTGCAGCGCTGTCAATAACACGTGTAAAAAGATATTCACCCATCCCCACAGATTCAGCTCAAGATGACTGTTCCTCAATACCTCAGTGTGCAGGCAGCACTGGCACCTCCTGAGCTTGCCTTACACAGTGACACAGCGAGTGCGTAGGATACAAGTTGTGCACTATTGTCACTGTAGATAGTAGAGTAATCAACACATCCAGGACATACTGCTCCTTAGAAGCTCAGTGAATGGGATGTCCTGAGCTGATCTTCCTCCTTGACTTGAGTACTAATCAATAACTAATACATAATAGTAACATAGTACTAATCGGTACTCTATGCACTGTCACTATTTAACGGATCTGTTGTGCAACGCTGCCTCTCCCGCTTCCCCTAGATGACGCCACCTGAGGACACCACCTCACCTTGCCTCATTAATGGTGCTTCCCTGCACATTAGGGACATGTGGAAGAAGATCTTTATGGTAATCTCCAAACTGTCTGCAAACCACATACCACCTAACTAGCATTACAGGATACTGGGTTTGATCATCTTCCCTTTGGTACAAAATGGATGATAGCTAAGGTTTTATCTGCTACATGCCTTCTGACTGCAAAGCAGTGGAAAGGCAGCAGAGTATAAATATGGTCAACACTTTTTATCTCTATGAAATCTGGCTAGAATGCATGTCAGAACCATCTAGTTACTAAACCAACATGCTGGTTCCTAAATTAACTTAAAATTTCAGTTATTCTTGAAGAGCTTCTTTTTGTTTCTTTTTATATGATCGTCCTGACTCTCCCCTGACAAGTGGCGTTGGTGCATTGAATTTAAATACCCAATCTTTTTTTTCTCCTCTGGGAGATAAGCCACTCAAAGAGGTATTTGATGAAAGCTTTTCCTCTTTTTCCATTAAAAACACATACATGCTCCTCCAATCCAAGTATGTTTATGTATGGGGAGGTCAGGAGAGATAGCTGTTGGCCGAACTTTATTGTCTCGAAGATGATATTTGTTTAGAGACTGAATGCCCCCACTGTCTCTGGAGCAGACTACTTTGATATTCTAACATACCATAAATACATTTTCTATAAATCAACACCCAAACAAAAGCGGACAAGAACCAATTCCGGATGTGGTCCCATACAAATTAACACCAAAAAGGCTAATGCGGATATAATAACAATGATATATCTTTATTGAAAATGTCATATTACAAAATACATATAAAACAAAAGTTAGGTGGTGAAAACTATATACTGGACGATGAAATGCCCATATACAGAGTGACAGATATATATGTGGTTACAGAGAGTAGCAGTTACACAATATACACCAGATGATAGGGGACCAATCAGGTATCACATTATAGCAGCAATCAATTATAAAGTGCAAAGTGCATTACATGTAGTTCCTCCACATAGCTCTATAATGGGCCATCCCTACTCTAGAAAGAAAAAGTTCACTTGCCACACTCACATAAAGTGCTTGTACCGTGCCTTCACCCCTGGATCCCGACACGAGTTTCGCTTGTTATCGCTTCGTCAGGGAATGGCAATAGCAAAAGTGGACAAGAAACTTTGTAATATATCATAGTACAGAAAATTCTCCACCTACTGTATTAAACTTTGTGTAAGCCAAGTTCGGTGTAGACACAGGCAGTTACTAATGGTGCAGACACAGTCAGATGCAGCAAGTAACAGTAAGCTTTAATTATGGATACAGCCATTTAATAAAGCAACCTACTTGAGGGCAAGAGTACAGCAATCTTCCCTTATGGAGAGATACAGTTCTTTCACACTACTGGAACAGCTAATCTCACAAATGCTATGCAAAAAACTGCAATGGGGCCTTTCCTTGTGGTGCAGCAATTTGTGATCCTTCCCTGTGACTTTTGTAGCAGAGCTACTGTTCAGATCTGCTTTAGTCCAATGGCACATTTGCAGCTTTCTTCTTCAACAGTCCAATCCAACATGTCTGACTGAGATGTCATAGCATCTAGCTTCCCAACTGTGCACCTATAGCAGCAGTATCCAGCATAATGGTCTCTTTTGTCAGACTGCTTGTACACACAGTATGTCCTTCTGACAACTGGCAGGAAGGAGAGTCTCCTATATCACCTCAGCCAATAGGTCTACATGGTATCCCTACACCCATGCATTCTAGTGCTTAGGTGCAAACTAACATTTCTTACAAAAAAATTGACTTTCTTTCTATTATTTTTATTTTCTTAATAAACATATACCAAATATGATCCCAATCTTTTTATACTAGGCTTATAGAAGAAGCGTAGAAGCAGTGTTATCTTATATGAAGATATTCATTCTCATGACTTCAATCCAAATCTTGTGCTTTAGTGATTTGTAAAAGCTGAGTTTGCCATTATTTAATTCAGATCATGTAACCAGAGTTTTAAGACAGGAGAAAATAAGAGCTGATCACTGGGTCACGGCAAGAATAATATATCTTTCAGGGTTAATAGACACAGGTGATTGCTATGTGCCTGCTGTCAATTTCAGTCAGAGTCAGCCATACTCAGGATATCTAACAGTCTGATAAAACACGGTACAATATAATACTTTTAATGTATGCTGTGTATTTTATTACTTTTAGTCACGCTCTTTAAAATTTTATTGATAAGAAAAAGATAAGGCAAACAATATCCTTTAACTATCAGATTGTGGCAAAGTGTCAAGATCAGAACAGTCACTAATAACTGAGAATAGGACATTATTCATTAAAATTAAGGTTTGCTCCCTTTGAACAGTCCCCTGAAGTGTTAGTTGAAGGAAAAACATTTATGTTAGGGCCACATAGATTTCTTGGCCTAGCAACATGCCACACAAACAAAGACTGCAGTGTAGGGATGCTACATCGCAATATAATAAAGGTTAATGTAGTTGCATTGCAATCTGCAAGTTGCCACAACCACGACACACAAATCCCCACGTTGCCCTAGGCCTTTTTTGAATGTTATAAAAAAATGTGCACTGCCCCCTTCACACTCTGGTCCAGTCAGAAGTCAAAAATATAGGGCATCTCTAATTTGTAGACCAGTGGTATCACACAGCAACCCTTGCCCTTTCAATCTCTCACCTCAACCTCCACGGAGTAACTGACTTTTAAGCCTTCAGAATTATGACTCTTATGAATACTCTTATGAATATTTTTGAGGAGAAGTAGAATAGGGCTTGAATAGGTGAACATTCTACATGGAGTCTGGCACCTCTCTGGTCTGGTATTGTATACAAGTGGCATTCTGCTGGCTGGTCACTCTATAAAGGAGTCATATAGCTGCACTGTGTATATAAGTTATTAGGCATCACCGTAGGTACACTGTATATGGCAAAGGGCTGTACTATGTGTGAGAGGTAAGTAGGTAGCACTTATGGAAAGAATACATCTGCACTCCATACAATGATGGCATGGCTGGGCACTATACGGGGCATCTGGGGCTGGCACATGAAAAGTATGCAGCGTTGTGGTTATTACTGTATGTAGGGGCAGGTAGCTATAGATCTGTGGCAGGTATAGCATTATTTGCTTTCTGTCCCTGGCAAAATAGACTCTCGAGAGGTAGGACAAAGAAATGTCCTCACTGTGCTGCAAGCCTTCATTTGGCTATTATTATATTCTTTTTTACCATAATGGTGAATGATATCACATGAGTAACCACTGCAGATGGGGACAGCTTGCCTGTATGTTTCCTGTGTATATACAGCCTTTTCAAGTGAATATTTGTTGGCTTTACGGGCTAAAAATGACATGCATTTTGATTAGCAAAACAAAAAAATTGAAAAATGACCTTTGTGAAGAGTCACAAGTCAGATAAATATGTTGGTGCATTGCTAAATAACAGGGAAGCAGTTCATATTCAATATCTGCTGCAAACATCTTGTTCTACCTGTCAGAGCTGATGATGATTGTTGAATAGACATTTTACGCAGCATCGCATTGCTGGTTATTTCTTGTTTTCTTTCTCTCTTGAAACCCAAATTTGATTTAGGGAAGCTTCCCAGTGCAAATTGAACAGACTCTGGCAGTTTGCTTTCATGGTCAATATTCAGACAATAAAAAAATAAACAAAATAATTTCATTTTAACTTGCTTTTCTATGTTCATGTTTTGATTTGCAATTTTAATACTCTACAGCGTTTCTCGATAATCCTGTGTATTACCTCTAGTGTGAGGAGAACAATATCTATGGATGAAAATAAGCACATATTCCCTCTTAGGGAACAGCATATCAATGATTTCGACAAAGGAAAAAGGAGACATAACATTCTTTTTCTAAAAACTGTCATTTTGTATCATTTTATTTTTTTTCTTAAACCGTCACCTCTCTGCTTAACAGCTGTCTTCAATTCATTGGCAATTTTCTCGCATCTGTTTTCGAAGATTGCTCTGTTGTATTTTCTCATTAGGTATAATAAAAACATGTTTTTCTAAAGTTATTATTCTGATGATAAACTTGAAATATTGTTTCTTTTATCTTGTCATTTCTAGGTCTACTTTAGACTAGTCACCTGTAGCTGGATGCTTAAAATCTGAAGCCACCAACTAAAATCTAACATTGCTGATGGATGAAGCATCTCATACTGAGCCCTCCAGTTGAGTTGGAATCTCTAAGAAACATCTTCGTCAAAGTTTCAAGTTTAAATCAGTTTACAGCATTGGTGGATGTCACCCTACTATGTTATGAGTGGGGTCATTCGAGAATGCCATCCGAGGACTGCACATTACAGTCAGTGTCCTTTGTGTCCCCATCTGCAGTGGTTACTCATGTGATATCATTCACCATTATGGTAAATAAGAATATAATAATGGCCAAATGAAGGCTTGCAGCACAATGGTGGACTATATCAGATTATGTAAATAGTGTGGGGTGGTGGCTCACTTGATCCAAATTAATGGATATAGGTGCTCAACTCTGCAAGCTAGCTCACCCAGTCAGGCTGAAAAATGGAATTGGCAAATCTCCCCGCTTTGCCAACTATATCAGATTAGTTTTCTCTCCATTTTAATGAGTGATAACAATTTGCAGAGGGATGTGACTTCCACAGCTGCTGCAATGTTAGAAAGAAATTGGAGAATGTAATAGAAAAAGAGATGAGGGCCCCAGGAGCTCCTGTTCTGGGTAATGATGTAAAGTACTATCTGAAATTGGCCTAATTTATATCTTTGCTATGAACCCTGTCTTCTATGCATGTCACTGCACTTGGGAGGTATACAATCCTCACATAACTATTAGAGAGGAGCAAAGTTTTGAAAAATTCGATTCGGCTGTTTTACCGAAGTTCACCAAAAGATTTGATTTGTTCCAAATTAATTTGTCACTAATTGCTATAAATCAGGTATACCCAGGCCACAATCATATTCTTCCCACTTGGTGGCCCAATCTCAGCGTGAAGGCTTGGAAGTTAACCATTTCCCAGATGCCGACAGGAAATTTATGTCGGCGGTCGAGCATTTAAAACTGGCACCCACTGGCATGTGCAGTAGGCGCCGTGGCCACCAGGAGCCTGCTGTTTTAAAGAGCAGACACCTGGCACTAATGTCGGTGACCGACGGTAATGCCAGTTGCGGACGTTTAATCCTTCAGATGCTGTGGGTATCTAGGTGTGCTACTGTTCTCCCTTGTGGGGATGATGGGAGCTGGAGCCTGTATGCAGCAGCCCCTGTCCTCCTGTGTGATGGTACCAGAGATGATACACAGCATTTAGGCAGGAAAAACCTTCCTCAAAGCAATAAAATTGAGGGATTCACAACAGGTATGACCATAATCCCATGTGGTGGAGACTGGACAGGATGAGCGTTTTATAGGGCTGTGACATCACAGACAATGGCTTCTGGTGGATTGGCTGGCTGCACAGCATTAATGATGATCTCACATTCCTTGACTTACTTTCACTTTGTAACACTTGCATCTGCCACGTTACCATGAACTGTAAGGAAATTTGCATTCCTATCTAATTTTTCCTAAACTTCGGACTAGATTCCGCTCTGCATACTTCACTTCACTTAACACTAGTAACTATACTTATCTACCCTTAACTAAGTTTGAGCTGTTTATGATCCATTGATCCCTGGAACTTAAAGGCCATGTACAACTATTATACCATTTTACTCATTTTGAGCTAAAAATCAATAAATCAATTCGTCTTTATTAAAATTTTTGAGCCCTTTTCACTGCACAGCTTTGAGATTCTCTACCAGCAGGGTCTGTTCGTCAGGCAGCTCAGCTGACAGCTCCTTATCTCTAATATCTGACCTTATAAACACTCATTAAAGCTCAGTTTTAAAATAGGTGTTTATCACCTCTTAGTAATTTAGAGATAAGGGTTATTAGGTGACCAGCACAAAGTGAAAGTACCATATACACAGCTAGACAAACATTTAACCCTTTGTGACCAAAAAGCTCAATATTTTTAATAAAGACCAATTGCTAAAATTATTTTTAGCACAAAATGAGTAACTGAACACCCGTGTACATTACTTTATGTAGAGTACAAATAATGGCAAATGACAATGATAATTAATGACAAACATTTGTAATGCGCTTTTCTCACGGGGACTCAAAGCAGGAGGATAGTTGTTTGGGGCAAATCCCTGAGAAGAGAATGGCTGCCACTTGACCGCAACACACAAGGCACACAAGGGTCAATTTCACTGAAAGCCAATTTGCCTATTTGTATATTTTTGGACTGTGGGAGGAAAGTAGGCAGAGGAAACCCACACAAACATGGGGAGAACATAGAAACTACATGCAGATGTCTGCACCAGGACCCGAACACTGAAAGGCACCAATGCTAACCACTGAACCACTGTGCTGCCAATTTATATCATTACTGTATGACTGATATTATTACTGTAATCAGCATTTTTCTGCAATCAGATACTTTTGATTTGGTCATAAGCTTGGCTCTTTACACTCTGATACAAGTTGCTACCTGACCATTGTATTTTAATTCTGTAGCATCCAGCCAACATATCTTCATTTAACTGGCACATTATCTACTGCACAATATGAATGTCACTCAATCTTCAAATATACTAAAACTAAAAATACCTAAATATACCTTAGGCTACATTCTCATCTGCACTGTTTTTTCAATTTTTCTGTTTCGAATGCCACCCAGTGGATGCTATTGACTATAATGGAACCCAACCGTTTGTAGCCCAACCGCTTACTGGACAAAACAGCGCAGCATGCTGTCCTGCTTTGTCATCAATGATGAAGGCCACTAACGATGCACTACTAACAACAATGGATCTGTATAAGGACAAACAATAATAGTAATGATAATTCATCCTCATACAGTAGCAATGATTGCTGGTTTCAAAAAACACTGTCATAGCTCCCAAAATGTCTGTTTTAGTAACTACTTGCATTCCCCATTTAATAACTGTTCAGAATCATTTATTCTTAAGACTCTATTTTGTGTCATCAACCTGCAATGTAGGTCCATCTGGGTGTTACCAGTTGGGTGGTGTCCCTGCACAGTGTTGACACTATCCAATCAGTGCTGCCAGTGTCATACTGTGCAGGGACACAGGTAGCACCGACCTGGACCAGCATTGCAAATTGCAAGCAATACATTGATAACTTCCGACAGGAGTAAGAAAGGAATGGCACAATTTGGAGTCATAAAAATAGATGCTCCAGAATTGTTATTACATGGGGAATGCAAGTAGTTACTAAAGCAGACATGTCAGGAGAGGTGACAGGTCATCTTTAAATGCAGAAAACAAGCTGACAATGACCAAGATTGTCCCTTCCTTGCCCTAAGTTGTATATTTGTGAACTGCTAATGCGACTTGCTGTCCCCCAGCGACTATCGCGTCCCAGGTTTATAGGATGCCGAGTGTTGTGGTGCGGCCCTTAATAGTTTCTGTGTGCGTCACGGTGCTCCAAATTGGATATCCAATCCCCAGGGTTAGGCTCCGAAGCAATAAAGGGGGATAGTTGAGGTAGGAGATGAAGAATTAATATCATGTCCAGACCTTGATAAACTTCAACAGCTTTACTTGGATAAACTTGCATCCAAACAATATTCAGGCTTTCTCTTGGCAGGCTTTGGCATAAACTGGCAGGCAAACTCGATAACTCTGCTTTGTATTTCTGCTGTGCTAAACTCTGCTTGGGTCTGGTTACTGGACTTTCGGTCACTACTGGTAACCCTGGATTTGGGTGCCTTTGGCTGTTGTCCCCCTCCTGGCTCTCAGTAAGCAAATTACCAAGGAGTTATGGTGCTCTATGAGCTGCTTCCCTTTTGAGAGACTCCTGCCGCAGCCGGAGAACTTTTTTTCTGCCTCTATCACAAGCTTAGCTTAGACTACTTAGACTTCCTGCAGCCCCTCCCTTAGGTATGAAGCAGGACTAGCCCACTTCTGCCCTAAAGGGGAAGAATGGAATGGTTAATTTCATTCTATCTAAAGATCTCCCTGCCATAATCGCTACCACCTGCTGGTGAACCAGGCATATTGCAGGAACATAACAGTTTCAGAGGAATATTATCAATGCACAATGTTAAGGACCTGGAATAAATACAAGGATGATATAATAGTTAGCAGTTAAAGACAGTAGCAGGGTGAAGGAATGGTAATACCACTCTGGGGTATTACACTAACTCTTTATATAAAGAATCTACCTCATTTCTATTACCTGCATTGACAACTGACATCTTGAATTTAAATATCTAACAGGATGTTAATTCCAGTGATATGACTTTAGAACTTGGAGTATTGTAAAGTGAATTGGCGAGTCCCACTCGATGAAAGTTAAGGACATACTTTATTCCATTCTTTCTGTAAATCTACACTAACAGATGCAGTTTCCATATCTAGGCTCCAATGTATTCATTGGCTGAATAACATTAGCTGACTCAAAGACATGACAGATGAAAAGACTTACAATTTGTTTGCACATTTTCTTGCAAGCAAAAATCAAACGGCTCTTAAAAACCCAATTGTTATCTGGCAACAACAGACACACACTGAGTTGACTGAAGTTGAAATAAACAGCTTCAACATGCAAAAGGTTATTACACAATTTGCGTGGGGAAAAAGTCATTTAAGTAATCTTTGCCCATGAAGTCTGAGTCAGTTAATTTTTACGAGTAAACTTTAAACACAATGGGTTGATTACTTATACAGACTCTGAGAGTGTGGAAAAAGAAAGGCTGTCTCATTGTAGTGCATAATATCTGTGATTCCAGGCACTGGTCTTTTGACCAGAGAATCTTCACCGTTAAAAATAACTGTTCTTGGTTTCTCGCAATGGCAGAGGCTTCAGTGTGTAGACACTGCCATCCTGTGTTCATTGTGCCAAACAGAGAAATACGGCAGAGACTATAAAGTACATGCGATGGCTGCAATGTCATTCACTATGTAACTTACCAAGTCTAAACACCTACCAGCTCATGCAAGGAATTCTAATCATTCTATCAGCCAATCAGTACTTGAAAGATAAAAACTATTATAAAGTGATAGTTATTGAATATCGTAATCAATATATATATATATATATTGTGGCAATGTGAACACTGATGTGTGCAGTGAAGCCCCAGGGAAACTGTCAGACAGGGCTGTTTGCACCAAGAGCGTGTCACCAAGGTGCCTGGCCTTGGTGGAGTGAAAGCCCAAGTATTAGTATTAGTATAGCTGGCTCAGCCAGTTCCAGGGCGGGCTTTTACTGGGAACAGGTAATGTGCTGGGTGGGTGCCTGTTCCCCATGCTCCAGTCCGGGATTTTGGACAATGCCCATGTCCAGGGATTCTATTTAATCCTCTTGTTGGACATGGGTGGGGTCTCACTCTGGGAGAGAGTGGTGTGTGTAGCAGAGTCCTGGTGAGGCTCTGGGAACGTGATCTCAGCTGAGGAGGGCTGAGGGGCCACGGGGCTAGGTGCTAGCCACAATTTATGGACGTTCGGCTGGGAAAGCCGCATGAGTTCCCGTGTGTGTGAATGGGGTCTTAGGTGAGTCAGCGATCTTATGTATTAGGTAGTGCCTAGACGGGCAGGTGTTCATTTATTTTGTTTTGTTTGAGAAGACTGCCAAATAAATGCACTGTTTGGACATGAAATCCGTTGTCCGGAAGGAAGTTTGTGTGAATGATCCCCGAGACCAGAGCTAAACCCCCACATTTGGTGTCGGATGCGGGCAGTCGTCCCTGCTGGAGAAGGAAAAGCGTTGCTGGGAGCAACAAACAAGCAGAAAAAGCAGGTGCTGCTGAATGCTATATTTTTTTTGACGGTGAGAAAGTTTAAAGAGACTGTTATGTCTGCGGTGCAGTGCTGAGATTGTCTCTACAGGGAGACACCTGGAGACTGGTCTCAGATTAAAGTGGACGTGTTAAAAAAAAAAAAAAAAAAAAGATTTTTTTTCTCTGGTGTCTGGACTGTCTGTTGCTATGGGGTGGATGGAGGATCTCGCCGAGCAGCTGAGGCAGGCCAATTTGGAGGGGGAGGTTTTGAGGGCGCAATTGCAGTTGGCCCTGAGAGAAAGCCTTCAAATCCGAATGGACAGTTTGTAAAAGTCCAAAGTGTCGGTGATGCGGCTGGAAAATCAGACGAACAGGTGTTGTGTGCCGTTGCCAAGGGCAACCGTCGGGAAGAAAAGAAGAGGGAGAGCGGTGCGGCTCTCGAGAGTTCAAGTGTTTGCTGCATACAGAGTCCTAGAGAGGATATGCGGAGAAGCAGTAATGCGGTTGCTAGGTTCAACCAACCACTACAGAGTGCAGCGGGATGGCAAAAGAGAGAGTGCTGCTGGAGATGCCGCTAAGTCACAAAGTGTGCACCTGATTGTCCTATGGCCAGGAGTCAGGTAACCAGGAATCAAAGGCTGGAGGTTCCTAATGTCCAGGAGCAGGAGGGTGACCTTGGGGAAGATGTTCCTGGAACTCCCTCATCGCCTGGGACTGCCGAACCCATGACATCTGAGGGTAAGACTGTTCCGATTATTACTCCGTGTGTTGCAGAGGGTCAGGTGATCCTGGTTCAGACCAGCCCGGTGGCTGAGAACTGTGTGCGGGACATTCATGGGGATAACATGAACTGTCCGGTGGCTCTCACGGCGTGTGAGACTCCAGTGCAAACAGGGACTCGAGAAATTCATGATGCAGTTTCACGTATATCTGATATGTTGTTTGGTCAGGATATTGAATCGTTGCTGTGGGGTAAGGCAGACCCTTCTGCAGGAAGTGACAAGGCTCCTGCAGAATCGGTAGCGACCCCTTTAAGTGATGTGACCATTAAAAACAGTGGCGCTGATAAGGTGCAAAGCGATTGTGCCAAGTTTGCGGAAATGTCAAATGAAAGTATGATGCCATGTGATGTTGATATGCATTTTCCACTGCAGGCTGTGACCAGGGGAGAAGTGCTCCTGTAGGTAAAAATGTAAAAGTGGGAAAAATGCCGATAAATGTTGAGAGCACAGAGTTGGGGGAACCCACTGTAGGGAATGTGCAGGAAACAGTGGCTAGAGAAGTGTCCAAGGTGGGGATTAGCTCAGCAGTGCCCCTTGAGGGAAGGATTGAGAATGACATGAGCGGTATATATGACGCATGTGCTGTGACCGATAGCAACTCAGAGAGAGAGGCTGCCGTGTTGAGGTCTGGCCAAACTGATATGGTTACTGGTAGCAACCAGACGATAGTTATACCTGACGTGACAAGAGGCGAGTGGGGAGATGGCGGCCTAGTGTCTGAGACCCATACCCAGGCAGGGCTAGATGACAGGACATGTCAGTACAGCTGCAATCATGAAGACGGTTTCTCTCTCCCTACATGGTCCCTAGGTACAATAGCGAAGGGTCTACTGCCTGATGCCCAGAAGAAAATGAAAGTCTCCAGAAAGTTACACAAGCCTGTAGTAGACATTGACAAAAGTCTTGGCGAGGTCCTAGGAGATACTCCTACGTCTGGTACTGCTGCAGAACAGAGTAAAGAGCCGCTGGATCCAGAGGCCAAAAGGGAGTGCATCCAACAAGCTGATGCGAAAAACTCAAATAGAAGTGGAAATTCTCCAACTTCAAGAGGAACTTGCAGTTTCTGAGCGATCCAGACTTCATGCAGAGCAGGAAAGAAATGAACTGGCTGATGAGGTCTTAAACAGTGCCTCAGAAAAATCTGCCCTCTTGGAGGAGCAAAGACATTTGGAAGCCAGTATGGCGCAACTTCACCAAGAGTTGTGTGATCGAATAGTGGACCTGGACAACCAGAGACAAACTGTGTCTAGATTGGAGAAGAAACAGAAGATGTTTGACCAGCTCCTGGCTGAAGAGAAATATGTTGCGGCCCGATATGCCGAAGAACGTGACCGAGCGGAGGCGGAGGCTGATGCTCTGGAGAAAAAGTCCAAGGCCATCTCCTTGGCTAGAGCCCTTGAAAAGCGCTTAAGGAGCGAGGTGAATTGGAGAGGCTGAACAAGCAACTCAGAGCAGAGTTGGAAGTTCTCAGGAGCTCAAAAGATAAAGTCTATGAGTTGGAGAGGCCTAAGCGTGCTCCTGCGCAGCAGGTGGAAGAGAATGAGATACCTGAAGAGGAAGATTCTCTAAAAGATGCCAAGAAGGCAGAGCCTGTTAAGAATGGGTCTGGAGATGGTGGCGCTGTGGTCCCAGCCGAGGCAGAGAAGAAAATGGATGATGTATCTGCTGAACCAGATGAAGGTGCTGAGGTAGATGCAAAAGCCCAGGGACTCGTGGCGGTGTGTGGCCAGGACCTGGTCATGAGAGACATTCCTCTGCTGTCAATGCCTTCCAGAAAGCCAGCAGTCTGCTGGGGAAGAAATACGGGGGACCGACGACCAGGATGAGGGTCCTGTCTACTCCGATGGGCTGGCTCTCCTGAATCCTATCCGAAGGGAGAACCATATCCGGGGTGAATCTCTGCAGGGATTGCCAGAAGACGACGAGTCTGGTGAAGACCCTGATGTACCCCGTACCTCCAACCATGATGAGAAAGAGGAGGAGTTAAGAAATCAAGTATATGATGCCGTGTCCAAGAAGGATGAGAAGGCTAATCAACAGAATGAAGACTCCAAAAGAGACTCAAAGGCTAAAGAAGCTAAGGCCGATGAGTTGGAGTGGGAGAAATCCTGGTATGCTCCAGAGACCAAAGAGAAGGATGAAAAAGAATCTGCTGAAGTGGGGCATGCCACTGAAGAAGCAGAAGACTCTGAAAGTGGAGCCAAACTTGACGTAACCCCTGTGGGGAGTAAAGGAAAAGAAAGACGCTATTTGTTGATAAAATAAAGAGACAAATAGAGGCAAGTCTTAAGAAGCGTGCTCGGTTGAAGCAGCTGTGTAAGAAAAAGGGAGAGAGAGATAAAAAATAGAAAGAGAGGGTCTGCCTGTCCCGTGGAATTGGGAACCTCTTAGACACTATTTCTTGGGCAACAGGTCAATGTGGTGACAAACCAAGCCTTGCTGGCTTGGGTATGGCAAAATAAAGGGAAAATGATGACGCTGACCACATCTTCCAGAGGGAATGTTGAGACAGAGGCTAGAAAGGGCGGATGCCCTGTCAGGAGCATCCGGTTGGTGTATGTGTTCACCCCCACAGGTGTGAACAGAGGGGGATATGTGGCAATGTGAACACTGATGTGTGCAGTGAAGCCCCAGGGAAACCGTCAGACAGGGCTGTTTGCACCAAGAGCGTGTCACCAAGGTGCCTGGCCTTGGTGGAGTGAAAGCCCAAGTATTAGTATTAGTATAGCTGGCTCAGCCAGTTCCAGGGCGGGCTTTTACTGGGAACAGGTAATGTGCTGGGTGGGTGCCTGTTCCCCATGCTCCAGTCCGGGATTTTGGACAATGCCCATGTCCAGGGATTCTATTTAATCCTCTTGTTGGACATGGGTGGGGTCTCACTCTGGGAGAGAGTGGTGTGTGTAGCAGAGTCCTGGTGAGGCTCTGGGAACGTGATCTCAGCTGAGGAGGGCTGAGGGGCCACGGGGCTAGGTGCTAGCCACAATTTATGGACGTTCGGCTGGGAAAGCCGCATGAGTTCCCGTGTGTGTGAATGGGGTCTTAGGTGAGTCAGCGATCTTATGTATTAGGTAGTGCCTAGACGGGCAGGTGTTCATTTATTTTGTTTTGTTTGAGAAGACTGCCAAATAAATGCACTGTTTGGACATGAAATCCGTTGTCCGGAAGGAAGTTTGTGTGAATGATCCCCGAGACCAGAGCTAAACCCCCACAATATATATATATATATATACATATATTTATTTAATTTTTAAAGTCGCTGTAGGTTCACAATACCTTAAATGGTTTTCCAGTTTGCATCAACATCATTTAAAGTAATCATTTTTGAAGATAGCTAGATTTTTTGTAATGTATTTTCTTTACCTTTATTGCTCCATTCTTCTGTTCTGGGTTGTAGTCCCATGACTATGCCCATATGGTTCTATCTTATTTACTGTGATGTCATGTCCATGGGCAGTGATAGGGGAGGGTCTAAATTACTACCTGGTGGGAGGGGCTATAAACTAGCTGGGTGTGGTTAGGGCAATGCAGGAGCTGTAGCAGAGAAACAAGTGCATCATGGGTTTGGCAGGAAGCACTAGATACAGGATGGAAACAAACCGGAGTGATTTACTTACATGCTGAAAACAGGACAGGACACGAATGGGAAAAAAACATGTGGACAATGAACATGAGGTAAGCAACTATATGATCATCTATTAAAAACCATAGTAATCCCTTTAGTTTTAGCATGTTTAGGTCATATCCACAATAACCTGTGAAATACACATATAGGAGTCAATGCATTTATGTTAGACTGTCACATGAACTAAATCTCAGAAAAGTGTGGTCCATGAAAGAGCATTCCCAGGCTATATAAGAGCATTCCTGGACTGAGCAAAGGTATGGAGTAAGATGTCCCAGGGTTTAGAATTCAAATGTTGGCTGCTATGCATGTGTACAACAGTTCATAACATGCTATATATACAGTATTTATGTTGTAGTCTAAATCTAAGAAAGAACAGGATAAATGGAAGGTTAAATTTGAAATGGCTTGTCTCACTGTGATTGCCAGACTAACAGACTAGGTGTTTCTATGCATCACATTAAGGGGTTGTCTCACCTAAGATATTGGGAGCATATCGCTAGGATATGTCCTCAATGTCTGATAGGTTCAGGTCCCAGAGGTGGGATCTGCACCTGTCTATAGAATGGAGACCACAAAGTGAAGGAGGGCGCACTGCACATGCCTGGCTGGCCTCCATTCGTTCCTATAGAAGCGCCAAAAATAGCCGAGCGAGCTTGGCTATTCTCGGCAGTCACATTGAAATGAATGGGAAGCGCACTGGGCAAGCGTGGCCATCACTCCATTCACTTCTATGGGGCTGACTGAAATAGCCGAGCCAGCACTCAGCTATTTTTGGCACTCCCATAGGAATGAACAAAGGGTGGCCACTCATGCGCGATGCACACTTCTTCATTTTGCGGGCATGGTCGGACTGGCCCACCAGAGTATCAGAGGATCCTCTGGTGGGCCCCAAGCTCTGACAATAATGGACCCCTAATAAGGTCCCCCTTAAAGTACTAAATATCCTGAGTGCTGATTACATCTGCTGGGCTTAAGGGACTTCCATCTGGCACTGTTTTCAGGCCCTATTCTAAAGATAGAGGGACCTGCACCTATCAGACATTGGGGGCATAACTCAGCGATATGCCCCCAATGTCCAAAGTGAGTCATCCCCTTTAAATGAAAATCTCTGGCTGCTAGTGGCTTCCCCTGCCAATAACAGCTGACCACCGGATTGCCTTCTTGAAAAAAAAAACATTAACTCCCCAGAGATATGGTTTACTCCACTAATGTAGATTGGAAGCAGACTTGCTCATGGAAAAACTTTCTACAGACTGATATTGTGTCACTGTACAACAGAGTTATATATTTCATTACTGAAGTAAAGTTGTGTCAAATCTGCCACCTCCCTGGTGTCTGTGCTAGCGTATATTACGCTGGTTGCGCCACCCTTACATGTGCAGCACTGCTGAATATGTTAGTGCTATACAAGGAGAAAAAAAGTTAAATTATATATGTATGACAGCATAAAAATATCACTTCTAGAATCCTAACTGGGGTCCTGTAAGTAGCTTAACAGGTAGTATGAGATACGGTACGTGCGTCATTCTACCTCTTCTGATTGACAAGCAGAGTGACAGTCTGATAAACACCATCTTAAACATCCTCCTCTCCAGTTGCAAATAACAGCTAATCCTGTGAGAGTGAGCCTGTAGCACAGTAATTTATGCTGACAATACTAAGTATGTGCCCTACAGGTAATACCGTAAACCGAGGAAAATCATTTAACTCTTTAACATTCTCATACTGCATGCTAAATTCTGAAATCAGGAAACACAAATGTTTACCTTGTGGTTTAGGCATGATTTTAAAGTAGAATTTGCCTTTAAGACCTTTGTCACACGGTGAAGTTTTGGAGGGGTTTTTTTTGCACATATTTTCTTTAGTGAGCAAAAATGATATTTCATAAAAAAGGGATTCTCCTCATCTTTGGATCCAGTCCCAGTGTTGGCTTAAGAAAAGTAATTTAAAAATGGCATCAGTGTGAATGAAGCCTAAAGATGGTTTTAGGCGATCAGATACCAGACCATCTCCATCAACTCCATCATTTATCACATATTAATAGCCTATATGTGAATATTCTATGTAATATTTATTACTAAAAAAATTTTTGGATTGTTTTCTGGATAACATTTTTTGAAGTCACTCCATGTACAGTATACTACTGTCCCTCCAGTCCTGGCTCTTTAACATCCTATTTTATTGGACTTCGACTTCAAACATTAGACATGTGGACATTCCTATTTAGGCCTTTCAAGAGAACAATCGACCTATCATGCTGTTATTGCTATTCTACACCTACTATTATCATGAGAATTACCATTCAAATAATATCTTCTACTCACCGCAGCAGTAAACTGACAAAGGATTACCTTTATATTCAGGAGGTCTTGTCATTTGTGCTACATAAGGACAGTGTTTTTTTATTTAATTTTCAATGGCATAGTACTGCTGAAATTGAAAAAAAAAATGTATCAATCTGAAATACGCCTATATTTGGCATATTTCAGGCGCAGATTGCAGCGCAAGGGTTAGTTGTGCTGCAATCTGCAACTTCTCCCCGCTCACGGCAGGTGTAAAATTGTGGGCGTGGCATGGCCCGGGAAGTGGACGGAAGAGTAGGCCCGTCTCATTTACCATTTTCTACACCTGTTACAGGCTTAGAAAATAGTCTAAATCAGGGGTAGAGAACCTCCGACTCTCCAGCTGCTGTGAAACTACAATTCCCAACATGCTCCATTCATTTCTATGTGAGTTCAGAGAAGAGCAGAGTAAGTATGCATGCTGGGAGTTGTAGTTTCACAACATCTGGAGAGCCGGAGTTCCCTACCCCTGGTCTAAATGTAAGACAGCTAGGGAGCAGTCTTAAATTTAGAACTGGTGGAGGAT